>JACBFG010000030.1:613550-675227 GCA_013435955.1 Diaporthe sp. HANT25 | reverse complement strand
AGCAGAGGGGGGGGGGGGAAGGGGGACCACACTCCACACGCGCCGTGCTCGCAGTCTCTGCACCGCGGCCACATCTGTATATATCTGCTTTGCTTCCCAGGCCTCATGATGCTATATCCTTTTTTCTCTCTTCAGGTTTCCTCTCCATCAACAGTCGGCTTCTTCTCGCCATCAAAACAACTGTGATTATTTCTTTTTATTTCCTTCTGTCGAGGAGTCTCAAGTCACTCGCTATACTTGCCTCCGCCTATCACTCTTTACCCACACTCGTCCTGTACTGAGTACACATCGATTACCTTCGCTCTTTGGTATCACTGCCACTGTCTTTATTCACACACCAGTAGAAACACATTCGACAACCACACAACATGAAGTCCGTTTCTATTCTTGCCCTCGCGGCAACCGTCTCAGCCACTGTATGTCTTGCGAACCTGGCATGTTCCGGCTTGGAGCACTGCATATGCTTATACTAACTCTCATCCACAGGGCTGGAACGACTTTGGTGGCTTCAAGTGCCCCGAAAACACAGACAACAAGTGCAACACCCAACAGGAGAGTGGCTGGGACTGGAGCGACCTGCAACTCGGCTCCGTCTCCTCCTACGGAGGCTTCAGCTTCGGCGGATTCGAGTGCGAGGAGGGCTACGGAAAGCGTGAGCCCGGCAGCCGATTTGCCCCTCGCACTTCCAAGAACCTCAAGGGAAGCTGTGGTCACGACAAGGAGAGCTCGCCCTCTTTCGGCTGCGGCCAGGACTCCGATGTTGAGGCCTTCTCCGTCAGCACCATCGATGTCATCACCGAGTTCGATGCCGACCTGGAGTTCCACTTCTCCATGGGCGATGGTTCGACTTGCAAGCAGCGAAGCTCCTGCTCTTCCCAGGGCTCAACGGTCAAGAACACCCAGTGCGGTGGTGCCAAGAACGTGACCATCGTCTACCCATCCGGCCAGTCCGGTGACAAGATCCCCAAGGCCTCTTCCACCTGCGGTGTCTCCATCCCCACCGTCTCCTTCGACTGCTCGTCTGCCTCCAGCACCACCACCAAGTACACTCAGACCCACTCTTCCCAGATCAAGACCTCTACGGTGCCTTCCATCCCCGGCAAGCCCACTGCTACTGGGCCCTCCGGTGTCAAGCCCACGTCTCCTTCTGAGACCGGCTCCAAGCCTTCCCTCCCTGTCGGCCCCTCTGGACCCGCCGGCTCGCAGACTACCTCTGTTGTTTCCGAGACTCCTGCTACCCCTTCATCTGCTGAGTCCACATCGGTTGAGTCCTCTGTCGAGGTCTCCAGCTCTGTCGAGTCGACCACCTACGAGATCACCAGCACCGCCATCACCAGCTTCCAGACCACCTCCACCGTCTACAGCACCTCTATCCAGACCATCACTAGCTGCGGTCCCGAGGTCGTCAGCTGCCCTGCTGGTGTCTCTGAGGGCACGGCTGCCACTACCACTGTCGTTGTTGCTATCAGCACCACCATCTGCCCTGTGACTGCCACTCAGACTTCCGTCTTCACCACCAGCCACGCCATCACCCAGACCCAGGTTGTTCCTCCTGCCGAGACCACCGCTTCTGGTGAGGTTCCTCCCGCTGGTGAGAGCTCTCCCGCCGAGAGTGGGCCTGCTCCTGAGTCCTCGACCTCCGAGCTGTCCCCCATTGCCAGCACCACTTCTGAGAGCCCTGCTGCTCCCACTGAGACTCTGCCTTGCCCGACCATTGTCCCTGCTTGCATCAGCACCTGGAACTTCGTTGTTGGCTGTGTTGACAACGCCGATGCTTCTTGCTACTGCCCTGACGCCAACTTCGTCCAGAACGTCTACCAGTGCCTCTACGCTTACGGTGACTCTGACGAGACTGTTGCGGAGGCCATCCAGTACTTCCAGGGTATCTGCGGCTCGTACGCTGGTAACAACCCTGCTGTCGCCACTGGTGCTTCGTTGACCACCTACCTGACTGCCACCGCCACCCCTCCCGCATCTGCTACCACCATCGTCGTCCACGAGACCACGGTTGTTCCTTGCACCAACTCTGCGGGCGAGGTCCTGCCATCGTCTTCCTCGACCGTCACTGTCTCGACTGTCATCACCGTGCCCCAGGTTGCTCTGACCACCTACACTGCCTCCACCGGCGCTGAGGTTGGTGTCGTGCCCGTCACGAGCTACCCTGCCTCTGCCGTTGAGACCGCCTCCCCTGTCTCCCCGTCCGGCGCCGCCGGTGGTGAGGCTCCCCTCTACCCCACCGGCAGCTCCCCTAGTGCGTCGGGTGTTGCCCAGGGCACCACTGCCCTCGTGCCCTCCGCTTCCCAGACTACCGTCGTCACCGCCGGAGCTGGTAAGACCGGAGCCAGCCTCGGCGCTGCCTTCCTGGCCGTCGTTGCTGTTCTCGCTCTCTAAATGAGATGAGCCGGCGAAAATGTATCAACACTATCTACACACTATGCCATAGCGGCACGATTCCTTGGTCACACAATCATACCTGATTAGCATCACAACAAACATTTCCTTCTTACGATCCTTACGAACAGAGCATTTACAGTGGTCCTGGGTTTTATCTTCTGGAAAGCGCATCGCGGTCTGATACCAGGTGCAGGAGCATGTCTGCCTTTTGCACAACATACATGTAATAGAGATGAAGGACTCTGGACCCCGAGGTTCCTCGCTTGCAAACCAAACTTTTCCTTACTCTCTGAACACTTAGATGGAGGACAAGCCATGGGAACGGACAAACATCCGGGAGAAACCAAAAACTGGTTTGGGATAGCAGGAGTCTTCATTCAGCAAACATGTAATAATAATCAACAAAGAAAATGGCATGGTCACGGACCACCTTGATTTAAACATACTGGGAACTTTGATAACCATTTGAGTGACTTAAACCGCGCGATTGTGATAAATTACTTCACGGAGGGACTTAGGCTGGCCAACACCAGCGGGCACCCTTCAAAGTGCTTGTGTTCATGTTAAGAGTCACAGTCTGATGAAGACGGCGCTGCAACAACCTTGGAAATCAATGATCAAGGATGGCGAACCCCTTGCCATACCCTCCGCAAGTTGCTGCCCATCAGTCCGGCTTTTTCGTGCGCCCAACTTGGCCCATAGTTGTGCCAGTTTCGGACCACCTGAGCACCGGTACATGCAGATCCGGCCGGGGAACCTCCGCTTGAGCTCTTGTCCTCACCCCTTCCTCCTCGCCTCGCTTCAGTATGAGCCTCGCAATAATTGCTTCAAGAGGTGGTTTCAAAATGAACGAAGATAGCTGGGATTAAATTTCCGTTCACAATTAGATGATCAAACGAGCCTTGCTTGCAATTTTCAAGGCGCAGAACTCCTTTCGTGTACTCAACATGCGAACTCTCGGGTCTACGTTCTTGTGGTTTGAGTGGGCGCTCGCTGTACTTGGAGATGCTCAATATTTGGTCTAATGGCCCGGAGAGGCAGAAATATGAGGGGTTTTGTCAACATCGTGCTCTGTACATTGCGCGGAAATATGTCCTTTTCAGAGCGTAATGCAGCACATAAGCGCGAGATGTCTTTGAGGGGCAGGTTGCAATAGCAGATAAGTCCCAATTCAGTCCAAAACTCTGGTGAAAGGAACTTGGAATCGAAGGGAGAAGGCAAGGAGAAGGGATTCTGCCTTAAAAACCCTCAAAGCAGAGCTTCGTCCGGGACTTGCACCGTTCGCGAACGCCTCGGAAAGGCAGCTCAGTGATCACAGTAATTTGACGTTGGCCGGGCTGCAGACATAAGAGGAGGTAGAATGATATCTCAGGGTACATGTGTAGAAGGGCAAGCGAAGTGAGCATAGTAGTTCTGATCACGATGAGGTTAATGGCGGAGAAAGATGAGAGCCGTCAAACCAGAATAGAAGGTCGGGCCTCATGATTGACTTTTGGAATCGGGTTCGAGTCACACACATGGTCCCAAAGGCAGAGCTTCTGCAGAAAAGAAGTGAAGTCAACATTCCAAAAGGACACACAGGTATCAAAAACACAAGTAATGGAGAGTTTGGATTCCTGCTCCTTATGCTTTTATCTCTGCCAAGGCGTCACCAGTCAAATAGATCTTGCCCAACTTTAACTTGAAGCATTTAGCTCACAAGAAAGGGGTTTAGCTTGCACACTTTGGTCATCCACGTAGATGGCTTTCTGATCCTATCAATGAGAGACATCATGGTCTAATGAGGGCTTCGTCAAATAGACTGGGACTCGACTGAGGACCGACAGCTATTCAATTTCACCCAGATATTCGACTATGATCAAAACAATCAAAGAGACGCCCATGAGTTCTTAACTCAGGTCTTTCACTAGTACATCAACGTCTCTTCACATTGTCCTGATGGACCCCTCCTCGTCAGATTGTTGAAGAGGGTTAATTAGAGAGAATACGTGCAAAAGGCGATAGACCACCCAATTGAATGGAACGTGCCGGTGTGGCGTATGCACACATTGAGCACATCTTCACTAAAGCGAGGCGGCTGAATCCTGAACGCGTGCCAAGCCTGATTCCTTTCAAGTCGTCACCACACCCGGGCGGCAAGCCGGCCCTGGAGCGACGGCCCAAGGTTGAACCGCCCATCGTCAGGCCAGAACCGAGTGCGAGGGAGCCAAGCCACAACGCGTACGGCTTACACACTCCGCAACGCACTAGCCAGGTGTGCGCCATCATCCAACGCACCTAGGCAGGGCACGGATACTTTGTCTGATACTTTGAGTCCCGGGTATTCTGCCACACAATAGCAAGTACCTAGGTACCCAAATACAAAATCCTTCTCATCCTTTCACCAGACCGACGACATGATTGTCGACGCGGAACGAGCCATGTTGCGCGTTAAGACTGTAGTATTGTTCCGACGAGAAGAATCAGATATTGTCCCGGTCCGATTCACCGTAGAGACTATATCATGACCACATGGCCCGTCTTGGGGTATGGTGAAATATGGAATTCACTCGAGCTTCCAGTCTCAAGTAACTCCAACGAGAATTCATAGCCTAGATTGGAATTCGTTTGGCTTCTACCTTATCCTCCCTCTTCTATAGCTGCAATCCAGCCACTGATCGCCTAGCTCACCACACATCCTGCAACGTACTCTCAGCGTTGTGTACCAGACACACTTGGTGCCTACACCTTTGGAACTCTTATACTCAGTAGCCGAGCCCTCTTCGAGCTAATCCTCCTCAAAATCCACCTGCAAATCACAGCATCCGAGCAAAATGGCAGATTACAGCGGCCTGCCTCCCGACGTTATCCTCTTTGGCCCCGACGGCAACTGCACGCTCGAAATATGCCCAGTCGAGGCCAGCCTCTATGGGTACCGGCCCAGCATGGCCGCGAGCATCACCTTTATCGTCCTCTATGCCCTGGGAGCCTGCATCCACATCTATCTTGGCTTCCGGTGGAAGAAGTGGTTCTTCATGACCTGCATGGTCCTGGGCGCTCTGAATGCCATCGCGGGCTATATAGGCCGGATCATAATGTACAACAACCCCTTTGACTTTACCGGATTCATGCTCCAAATCGGTAAGTGTCCTCTTCGCACAATATGAAAAAGATTTGAGCACGAGGGCTGACTTGTTGTCTTTTTCAACTACTAGTCTGCATCACCAGCGGCCCGGTATACTTCACAGCAGCAATCTACGTCTCACTCGCGGCCACGTACGTCCCGAACAGCCAAACCCCTTTCCCTCTCCTTAGAGAACACGCCCTTGTCAAGTGTGAGGACCTCACTAACACAAACCTCCCCAGAATCGAGTACTTCGCCCCGGAGGTCTCCCGCTTCCGGCCCCGCCTCTACTACTGCATCTTCATCCCAGGCGACCTGATATGCCTCGTGATCCAGGCCGCAGGCGGCGCAATGTCGACAACGTCCTCGGGGGCCAGCCAGACGGGCGTCGACCTCGCCCTCGCGGGCCTCGTGCTGCAGGTCGTCCTCATGGTCATCTTCTGCGCCCTGTTCGCCGACTACCTGATCCGGTACGCCCGCTTCTCGAAGACGTCTGCCGTGGGCGGTGGCGATGGCGGCCCGAAGTTCACGCGGCGCCTGTGGGTCTTCTTCGGGTTCATGGGTACGGCGACGCTGTTGATCCTCGTGCGCTGTGCTTATCGTCTTGCGGAGCTGCATGAGGGGTATGGAGGTCATTTGGTCAGGGATGAGGCGCTGTTTATTGGCCTCGAGGGTGTGTAAGTCTTCTGATAAACATCAACTTATATCCAACTGTGTATGGACGCATATGCTGACATGATCGTGACCTGGCAGGATGATCATCATAGCGGTTTACTGTCTCATGATTGGACACCCGGGACTCGTCTTTGGCAATGGCAAGAAGGCTACTAAGGGCTCGATCACCCCTGACTCCCACTTCAGCGAACAAAAGCCATAGTGAACGATACCCAGTCGAGCCTTCTCGAAGCCACCTAGTTTTTTCTCTTACTTCGCATTCTGTTTTTGATGGCGTTGCATCACAGCCAGACTGGAGACTGTGACCGGACAGGCCACCATTGCAATTGACTTGGCGTTTCTGGGTCGACTGACATATGTCAAACTTGTCTTCGACTTATAGCTAGATTTTTTATTAGAACTCCGAATCGTATCTCTATCTACTTTTTGTCAACAACTACGTGATTCATAGGAGAAAAACTTGGCTCTGATTATGTTACAGTCGCGGCGCAGAGAGGCTTGGTCTCTTTGCAAGATACTCTGAACCGACAGTTTTCGGAGTAATATTGCAACATACGGAAAACACTCACCCCAGAGCTAGCCAATAATTTAAATAGGACACAACCGTCTTACAGATAATAGCTGATAGAATATAAATGCTTTGAAACACGGTTCCCCGTCCCTGTAGTTCTCAATACATGTGCGAATGAATACATACCTCTCTGGTCGAGCGCAGGCTTTCTGGATGCCTAAGTAATTACCCTTGCATGTAGCTGACGGCTGTAAAGCGGAGAATCCTTTCCAAGTATCCTGAGTATCCAATTTACGTGTTTCGCAGTCGCCCAGTGAGAAGCAAGTGACCTGTCCGCAGTGTCTGCACGCCGCCTTTGAAATACCACAGGAATTCACCAGCTCATGCATTGACAATTTGTAATTCGGGTTCTCGTTATTGCCCCGTGTCTTGGCTCATTACTCTGTAACTCTTCCACGCATACAAAAAACCCATGAGATTACCACCCCTTGAACAAGTACTTGATATCGCCGTCCTACGCGTAGATCTGTTCCAGCCCCGCCCACGCGCTCTCGTCGCCCTTGCCGGCCTTTTCTCTCTGCTCCCAGTACTTGCCGTTGAACTTCCAGTACTCCTCCCCGGTGATCTCACACCTCGCCTTCGTGAACCACGCGGGCGCGAAATCGTCGCCGTTGGCCTCACGCTCCCTCCTTCGGGCGCGCTGGCCCTCCTCAAGGCGATTCTTCTCCGTCGCAGCGAAGTCGTACTCGCCCTCCTCCATAGCCCTCTGGTCAGGCCTCAGGCGGGAGTCGGTCGGGGCCAGCCACGGCTTCAGCTGGTCGTCGATGTGGTTGAATGTGAGCACGAATGGTGTCAGGTTGAACGGGATGCCCTTAGGACGCTCGTTCGCCTGCCAGATCAGGAAAGCCTTGTTGGGGTCAGACTCGCCCAGGCTACCCTTGTAGATCGTATCGTTGTCGTTGGCGGGCGCCTCGATGGAAGCCTCGTAGCCAGGTGTGACACGGGCGTAGAGCTTGGAATTCCACTTGCCGCCGATGCTGACGCGGACGCGCCCGTTGGCATCCACGATCTTGCCGGCAATCTGGTATGCAGATGACTCCTTCCAACCGCGCTGTTTGAAGTCTAAATGCGCCACCTCGCCCGTGTTCCAGTTCTTGATCTCCATAGGACCATAGTTATCGACAACAGGGTTACCGGTGATGATGCCGACCACGGATGAAGTCACCTTCTTCCACGTGTAAAGCTCCTCTTCACCACCCGAGGCAGGGCGAAGCTTCAAGAACCATGTGCCAAGCGGGTTGATGTCGAACGATCGGCCGTAGAACTTCGACCTGACTGCCGACTCGCCATAATACGTCCACTTCGGAGACTCGGCCCAGGCAGCACCAACAGGTGGGTGGTGGCTGACTTGCTCGATGAAGAAACGGTAGTTTTTGTCGGGTCTGACATATTCAAAGGTCTCTCCGAGGAGAGGATTGAACGGCTTGGCCACACGACCGATCGTAGAAGCATACTCGCTTGCTGCAAATGCAGCGACATAGAGAAGCCGCTCGATTGAGTCGGTACGATCGGCAGCGAGATCCAGGAGGTCGGCATACTCCATATCCTCTCCGCAGCGGTAAAGCAGCGAAGTAGGCTCGTTGAAGGTTACGGGCAGGGTCATCTTGGTCATGTCTTTGCCAATCATCGATTTCAAGATGCCCTAAAAATCAGGCTGTCAGTCTTATGCGCGTGTTTCTACAGCACCAGGTGACTTACCCAGAGAGAGATTTTCGGACGGTTGTCAGCATCCATCTTCAGCCTCTTCCGTATGCCGTTCTCGTATCCATGGAAAGAGCTGCTGATATCGATGCCGCTCGATGCCACGAGTTGCTTGTTTTCTTCATCAGTCGCCGTGGCAGGAGGCAAAGGCTCTGCTTCAATCTCTCCAGCATCGACAGCGTCGAAAAATTCCTCATCATCCTCCGATTCGTCTTCGGAGAGATTTGCGATTTCTGTGAGCACAGTCTCGTGGCGGCTGAGCGGGAGGCTTCGAGTCGGGGACTTTTGGTCGTTGGCTGCGGCATCCTCTGCTTCTTGAGTGTCGGCGCCAGGAGCAAGACCCGGGGAAACTGTCTGGCTTTCAGTCATGTTGTTACTGACAACCTCTTTCAGCATCCGCTTCGTGTGTTTCCGCTTCTCTTCGGCCTCGCCAATCTTGGCTTGCAGCACTTCCTGTTCCTTAGCAACCTGCGCCATACTCTCTTCCCACATGCGCCTCATGTCGACTTCGCGATCCAGGCGATATTGCCAGTACGAGTCTCTATCACGAGAGATTCGCATGAGATCGCCAGTGAGACCTGCCATGGATCGAATAGCAGCATCGTACGTAGCGAGAGCTCCTGCCGTCTTGGGATCCGATAGCTTCACATTCGGGTTCTGACTGGCCTCTGCGACCAGCGCCGCGTTAACCTGCGCCATTGTCTCCAGCTGTAGCTTCAGCGACTGCGCAGTGATGTTGAACGCGTCCTTGGCGGCACTCGGCTGTTCACGGCCACTTGAGGCATCGCCGTCATCATCTTCCTCATCATGCATGACGGAGATACCCGCTCTGGTGTCACGGTCTGTCTCATCCTCCTCAACGATACTGCCTCCCGTGCTGGTCAATTTGCTCCCCGACTTGCTGGCAGACTGCAATCGGGTGAGCTGTGTGCTGGCCCGCGGTCCTGGCTCAAGAAGGCTGGCATTCTCGCTCGGGGAGTCGCCACTCGAAGTACCTTGGACATGCTCCTTTGCCTTGCTTAACAACTCGGCTTCCGTAGCACGCTGTTTGATTTCCTCTTTGGCCTGATCTTTCGTCCACTGGATAGCATTGTTCAATGCCCAGAACCATCTTTTCGCCTCAACCTCATGATTGGCCTTGAGCGTGTACTTGACCGAGGATTTGCCAATAATTTCAAACTTGGTCTTCTCGTCAGGACTCATGTTGAGCTTGGCGATGCGCATGTTGATTGCGCCGCGGCAAGCAGAGCCAGAATCATCTTGGTGCTTGTAGTAACTCAGGACACCGTCTTCAAGGACAAACCATCTCAGCTGGTACCCCTTGCGGTAGTTGGTCCACTTCTTGAGGTATCCCTTCATCTCTCTGGCTTCCTTGCCGAGGAGTGGATCACCAGGAGCTGCAGCTGCGGCTTGCGATGCTGTCCCGAGGACGGCCTTCTCCTGGATGCCTCGTTGGGCGGCAACGGCGGCGGGTGACTTCTTGAGCATAGCACGAGTCACGTCATCCTTGGTCGCGTCCTGGGGCAACTTGCCCTTCCGGTCTCTCCTGAACGGGTCTGCGCCGTGCAGAAGCAATATCTGGATGAGGGCAGTATTCTTGCGACGGGCGGCTTCATGGAGAAGCGTGCCGCCAGCCTGGGCGGTCAGGGGGTCGAGCACAAACTCGGTGCTGTTGATATCCAGGACAGTCTTGAGGCGAGTCTCCTCGAGCACCTGTTCCAGAGCCTTGTAGTCTTGCTGGTTGATCAGCTCCTGAACCTGCTTGATCTTGGATTCTGCGAAAAGAGACCGGGACAGTTGCAGCGACTGGAAGATGTCGGCATTGCGGGCCAAATCGAGCGGCAAGCGACCCTGGTTGTTTGCGATGGCATCATTGATGTCTTTCTGCTCCAATAGCAGCTTCACGATTGACGTCCTCCCTTGGCTCGCTGCAATATGCAACGCGGTGTTACCGTCTTTGTCTCTGGCGTTGATGTCGACATATCCAGCACCGTCGGATATGACATATTCGACGACAGGGAACTCGGCGACCTGGATAGCAAGATGGAGGACCGTGGTATCGTCCAAGGCGCCTCCCGACAGGGTGTTGATGGAAGAGGTGCTGGGCCTGGGTCCTCCTTCTGAGGTTTCGCGGATGGCCCTGGAGATAGAGGCGGTATCACCACTGCGCAAGGCCTCGACGATGCGAAACTTGCGGACGGACTGTTCGATGGTGTTCCCCTTATCGTAGAGGGAGGTGGCGGCGGCCTTCGGGGTGGTTGGCGACGGGGACTGAGCTGGAGGCTGGGCCTGGTAGGAGGGCACGCGGCCGCTGACTGAACCGGCGACTGAACCAGCGAGGGAGAGCCTGGAGCCCTGGCTCCTGTTGGCTTGTTGGTGCGACATGGAGACGGTCGGTGCAGCCGATGGGGGATGGGCAGCTACTGGGGAGGAGCCGGAGCCGGCAGGGCTTTGGGGAGTGTCGTCGGGCTCGCGGACACGTCGAAGTAGGGACAGAGCAGCTGCCGATCTGGAGCGCTTGTGGGAACTGGAGGCCCCAAAGAAAGACCCACGTATTAGCAACGCCAACGCCAGTAGCAACGACGACAACAACAATAAACATCAGGAACAATGCGGGATAGCGTCATACCTGTCACCGGACTCGGACATGTCAGGGGTTCGGTGAGACTGCTGTAATCTCGAAGGTCTCACAAGAATGCCGGTGGTTGGTGGTTGATTAAGAGTAAGGCTGCGTTGGCTTTAGCATATGAAAGGGGGGGCAACCGGTGGGGTATGTTTTGGGCGGCAGGTGGATTAGTTAGCAAAGGGTGGAGGAGAGCAAGACAAGAGGAAGAAGAGGACGGGAATGAGAAGGACAAGGAGAGCAAAGACTGTGTGTGTCGGCAGCTGATTAGGGTAGGGTGTTTTGGCAAAGGAGGGGAGCAAGAGAAGGATAGCGCTGCTGTAATAATCCTAGGTCTAGAGATGATCGACGACGATGACTATGCCATGGCAAAAAGTTCAATGTTCCATCTGGGATTGCTGCGGAACTGGAAACCTAGATCTGAAGCTGGCCCTGCAGGAGGACGAGGGTCTTTGACAGTGGCCCTGGAACCTCAGACCTAGGACCACGACCTGGACCTTGGACCTTGGACCTGGAGCTAGGGGCGTGGAGGCTTGGACGCTTTGGGGCAGCCCAGATTCGAGGCCACAGCGCCCACGAGGAGGGGAGGGAGATGACGTTGATCCACGCGCTAAAATTGGCCCCGCCGACCCCACAGCATCAGCCAGCCATGATTGGGTAGGGTTCATCCTGGCGGCCTCTCTCGGTCCGCTGCCCAGTGCTGCTTTGCGTGATGAAGAGCTGCGATAGCTGCGCATATCTCTCCCGAATACGGTATGAGATGGACCGTGGAACAAGGCAAACTTGTTCCCAAGTTGGGTATCCCAATACCACCATTCTGGCGACATGCAAAGCTTGCTGAGCAGGGTCGGGAAACGTGGCCAAAGTGTTTTGTTTCAAAGGTCACGACGGAGGTCAGCGACGGCCGCGGTCGTTTCAAGCGGCGTAAGCAACAAGCTGGAGGGAGGTTGGGCAGGGCCAGCAACGAGGGCCTTCTCAGCTCAGCTGTCATGGCACGAGCGGGTCCACCCGTCCAGTTACCAGACGGCCGTCTATATCTATATCTGTCTATATCCTGGACTCGGCAAAGTCCAGAATGTCATCGATGCGGAGCACCTCGAACGGTCCGAGATCCAGGCCCAGTCCCACCTCCTTCTGCTGCGGCGTCCTGACCGCCGTGCAGGTCATGTAGTCCGGCCCCAGCGACCGGAGGCACACGTTAGCATCCTCCACCTTGCTGCCCTCGAACCATATGTCGTGCTCCCTGACCGCGTCCGACCCGTCCTCGTTCGACCCCTCGAACGACGCCGTCGGCTGCGGCGGCTTGAACCTCCTGAACTCGAGCACCTTGAGCCACGGCGCGAGCAGCGCCTCCCCGGTCATCTTGACGTACGCCTCACGCAGGCACCACAGCGTGTAGAAGCACCGCAGCTTAAAGTCCGTCACCTGCGCCGCCGAAGCCCCCGCCGGCAGGCCCGGCACCGCGCTCAGCACCTGGTACTTGAGGTAGTTGGCCTCGGACGGCGCGAACACGTCCGCGTGCATGTCCACGAACGACGGCCACCCGTCCCTCCCGATGGCGGCATGGTCCCGGTCCCGCCTCTCGTTGACGCACACAATGTCCACGCCGACGTCGACGCCCTCGTAGCCGTGCGACGCCACCATAGCCACCAGCCCCGCCTGGTGTGTCACATTGAACTCGACCGGCGACTCACCCGTCGCCGGGTCCACGTAGACGGGCTTGGTCTTTGCGTTGCGCGTGATCTTGGTCTCCCACCACGGCACGTCGCAGAACTTGCTCACCACGTAGTGCTTCAGCAGGTGCGACGCCAGCGACATCTTGGCGTCGCGGACGAACAGGTACCGCAGCACCGCCCTCCGCTCATCCTCGGTGAGCAGCGCGAGGGCTCGCGCGGCCTGTTTTGCGATGGCGGCACATCAGCATGTGGACAAGAATCACTCGAGCACCAGCAGAAGTAGCTCACATACGGCTGTCTCGAGCTGTGCCGTCTTCTCGGCACTCGGCCATAGATTCCGTGTGTCCACGATCCACTGGACGATCACAGGTTTGCCTGACGTCTGCGCCATCGGTGGGGTGGTGAGGGTGTGTCCAGCAGCTCAGTGGGTTGCTTGGGTCTGAGTAGGACGCGCCCGGGAATGGGAACGGTCTGACCGCGGTTGAAGTACCTGAGGTCGCTCCCCCAACAGTGGGCCCGATCCGCTGATCCCGCTGATGCCGGTCGAGTTACGGAGTCCGAAAGTTGAGCCTCAATGTCAGCTGCAAGTGCAAGTAAACGAGACACTCAACCCCACCAAAATCCACTTGAGCTAAATCCGACCTCACCTCTTACAGATCTTACAGATACACCAACCCCTGTCATCAGAATAAACCCGGATGTATAGTGCAAGGTTCCAACTCCTATTGCCCGGGCTACTTCGTCCCTTGATTGAAGTGAAACTTACTACTAGTGAAATAACAGCCTTGCAAAAAGTAGTGTCTTGCTAAAAACAGAGGCTCATACCAACCAAATTGATGGATCAAAGCAAACTGTAAGCAACTCAACTGGTCTCCACTATATTCCTCCGGATGAAGGATCATTTGTTCATGACACACAAAATTCTGGTGTGGTGGTCATGTCTGCTGTCTAATGTGCCTCTAGCTGAGGTTGTTCCTTGTTGCCGGGAAAAGTGAGGAAAACGACAAAAGATTTGTAGTTACTACACACGTATCGCCAGTGTAGCCGACTGAATCGCAGGATTATCTCCGTTCCATGGTAGACAGAGCGGGCGATTTTGAGCGACATGGTCGCGGAAGCATCTGACAGTCCAATTCTCAACACCTCGCAGACTGGACGTCCTCTGTGTATATTTGGTGGAGTTATCTTGGATGGTTCAATTACACAATATATATGTATTCCCTTGGGAGATGACGGACGAGCGGCAGTAGACAAGCAGAATCAAGTGGCATGGGCTTTCAATACTGTTCACCGTATCCTGGTGGTGGCTCTGCGAAGGGATTTCCACCCGCCTCAGGCACCTTGCAAGCAGGTGACAGCACCTCGCAGTCATCGTCATCGTCCTCGTCCTCGTCATCAGACCCAGGCGCCCGTCTGCTCGCCCTGCCCCGAAACGACCGCGCCTGCCGGGCCTTAAGGACCGATGGCGTATCGCCACAGGGCGACAGTATCATCCCCTTAGACTCCCGCAGCAGCTTGTCCCGTACCTGGATCTGTGCGGTGATGGTGTGCAGGCCGTTGATACATGTCAGCAGCCTACTGTGGGCCCCGTGGAGGCTCTCGGCGCGAACCGTCAGGGACTTCTGGTTCCTGAGGAGGTATTTGGCGCGGTCCGCGAAGGTGGGCAGGCGGACATCGTCGAATTCTTGGACGAACCTCCCAAAGTCGTTCATCTCCTCGAGGGTCGCCACCAGCACATTGCGAAACCACTTTTCTTGAAAGCTGTACTGTCGCTGGAGCTCGCTGAGGTTTTCCTCACGAAGCCTGACAGCATATTGGAAGTCGGTCTCCACTTGGAGGAGCAATCGGAAGAAGGCTGTAGAATCATTGATCAATAGCCAGTCGAGGTGAACCCTAATGACAACCCATACCTCTGGAGTCCTCTGGTGCGTCTGCTAACTTGCAGCCTATCTCGAGGAACTGGTACACTATCAGTGCAACTTTCAACGAGGTTGCAACGATAGCCAAATCTTCGGCGCCTGTTGGCATTCTGGATGAGATGGTAGTTGTGGCTGCTAATGATGGTGCAACTCAAGGGACGCGACAAGAAGACTTGATGTGAAGTGGTGGGTGAAAACGGTGGAGACTTGAAGAAGGAAGGAGGGGTGGCTAAGGCTGTGGTCTCTTGTGATTTATAGGTCTTATCGACACCCTGCTTTCACTCGAAGCGGGCCGTGTACATCCGGCACATGTCAGTGGTCTATTCTATGTATATGGGTTCAGAGGTACAAGCTGAGATGTGAAGAACATTGGCTGCAGGTATTGACGAGCTGAAACAAGCGCGGTGGGACAAGATCTGAGCTCGAACAAGTAATTAAGAAGAAGGAGCTTTTCAAGAAACTAAAACCGCCACGGCCCCCATCTCCTGCCAAAGGAAGAATATCATCGTACGCTAGAGAGAAATCCAACTTGCAGTGGAAGTCTAATCGAGGACAGCATCTTTGATGACAACTGTGCGTTTCGTATCAAGACGATACTGCTTCAACGCCGGGAACCTGGCCATTTTATTGGAGGTCAGTGGAGGCCAGTACACCTCCAACTGATTAATCTCCCCAAATGCTTTGAAACCAAATGTGGATACATCCTTGACGATGGCTTCGAGTCTCTGAGAACACCTCTCCTGCGGCTTAGCGTTCCTCAGAGGACCCAAAGCAGCCAACAAGTCGGCAGCGGTCTTGACAATTTTTTGGTGGTTGATGTTGTCGCGATTCCGTCCACTTTGTCTGTGATTTTTCTCCAGGAGAGAGACTGTTATGGCTCGCCAGTGGTGGAGCTGCTTCGGCCCCCCTATTGTGACATTAGATTCAAGTTATGGTGGCATGCCACACGTATGACCAAATTGGCATTGGCTTACCAGCACTAGGACTTTGTGGGATTCCATTCTGCGTTTCTTCAAGTAGCAGTCCATGATAGCATCGTAGCATTTCTTCTGGCAGAAAGCTGGTTTCGGGGTTGCCGTAGGGATTTATGCGAGAGAAAAGGACTCTTGCCAGGTAGGATTTGAGGGCTGTGCTGCGGTTCTGTATCGTTTTGAGTTGACTGGGCCATATCAAGGCCTGGCGATCGCCTATTCCAACATCGAGCAGATCTACGATGGTACCATCATCGAGCTCTCGGTGAGAAAGTGGTTGGTTGTGAAAGAATTCATGGACGAAGTTCTTGATAGATATTTCCAGACCAGATACAGTGTGTCGAAGAGTGTCGTGGCCAGTTTCCTGAGGCAGACCGTCCAAGTCGTAAGAGGTGTTGCCGGGGACATTACGCATTGCTGTATTTGCCCACAAGGCACTGTCGTTGAAACGTTTGCTCTTTTTGCGACGAAACAAAATGAAGCCGATGACAAGTCCCAAGGCAATCCCAACAATTGTGCATGCAATGGAAATGCCGGCCACCTGTCCGTCGGAAAGTCGAGCATTCTGTGATCCGCTCGTCCCTGTTTTCGTCGAGGATGATGACGGTGATGCGCTAGTCGTCCTAGTGCTCGATGCTGAGTTCATGATGGGTTCAATTTCGGATTGCTTTCGAATGGGGTTTTTTGGGCAGCGGCCTTTTTCAACTTAGAACACCTCAGGCTATTTGGGCTCATGAAAAGCTGACAAGAATCTGGACAATTCCCATGTGGAATGATCGCAAGACAGAACTTGATGTATGGATCAAGATTGGACGGGTGTCTATCACCTGAAACGCAGAAACAATGGAAATCGTAAGTAGGCCAGAGAATGGGAGTGCTGAAAACCCTGAGACTCAAGGGAAGCACGTCGAGACACGAGTAACAAGTCAGGCAATCGAGGAACAGTACCACAGGTGAGACAATTCAAAGTGATCACAATCTGCACTTCTGTAGGTATCCAGCATCTTCTGATAAGTGAGATGTTTCCTGCCGTTTTGATCAAGCTACATGGGGCTATTTAAAAAAAAGGGTCCTCCATTGCTATTCCCATTGGTGGATACTTAAGACAGCTGGCAAGGCTGTGAGGAAAATTGCGTGAAAAAGAATATAGCTTGAGGGGTACGGCGCTCCTTGTGCATTGGGGATCCCCTTGTGCGCCACAAATTACATGGAATTAATACTGCTGCGGCTGCAATACTTCAATCGGATCAGATCCGCATGGATTGGATTTTCACCGGTGGACAGCCGATGTGCAACCTTTATTTGCACGACCCTACATGGGATATTACTCGGGGAATATTGGCACTTGTCATTTCCTGCGCGATGTACACGCGCAGTCTATGGGACGCATTTGGTTGTAGCTTAGACCAAGATCGTGTGAAGCCTCGCAAAAACTGTGCCGCCGATAAGTCACATTCCCCATTGCCGTGGCAGAGTGAGCTTCTTCGTTCGGCGTTTGGCTGGCAAGGCAGTGAGAAGTGCAAGGATACATTACTTGTAGAAACTTTGGAACAGAGCTTTTGTCAGCCCGGTCACAAGTCCCTCTTGTTGCACTCTGTAGTGGTGTTTGCTCCAGGATATTTACATATGTAGGCACCCAACATAGGTTTGAGACTGCTCCGCGCATAAACAAGTTCGTATCGACCGAAGCACAACAGATAAAATGCAGGTTGGGGATACACAGCTGTGATTGTCTATGCGCTGTGAAACACTCATCTCGGAGCCTGAGGCTGGATCACCCCACACCCCTCTGCTGCTCGACCATCCAGCCCAGCCACAAATCGTTTTTCTGGAAATTGACTGGATGAGCGAGGCTCGCGCGCGGTCCTGCATGATTTGGGGGCCGTAGTTCAAATCCGAAATTGATTTCTTGAGTGGCAAAACGCATCGTATGGATAGCCTGATGATTTCTCACATTCTGGAAGGAGGGGGGAAGGCTTCAATGTCCACGTCCCGAGGTCTGCAAGCCAACAACTCAATCGAGCTTCTTTCGGTTTCTCTGTCATTGTCTGAGACCTAGTCATGGTGACTTCCTCCTGTATTATATTTCGGTGGGACGCTTTCCTGTGTACTGAACGGCTTCTTGTAAGATCGAGACTCCAGAACTCATTGAGAATACGCTAGTAACTTAGTTTCCCAGAGCCCTGTTGGCATGCACAAGTGTCCCAGTTGTGGCGAATTCTCTTCCGAAGAGCCTTATTGACACAGCACACAACACCCAACATGAGCACTTCCAGCGGGCTGGACTTGATTATTGGGATAGATCTGGGCATGAGCAGTAAGTACCGAACGATGCTTAGACCATGATCCATCAGACAGAACAGTCACTAGCGAGAAATAAGGGCGTAGCTGACGCCCCTGAAGGTACAGGTGTTGCTTACTTCAACCTCACAAGGTCCAAGTCATCGAGCCTCGCTTCAATCAGGTCAATGAAGCGATGGGAGGGCAGAATTTCAGAGAACAAAGTCCCCACCGTCCTTGTCTACGACAAGAATAATGTCGCGAGTGGCCCTACCAGTTGGGGCTTCAAGTGTGACAGCGAGACCGAGCAAGGACAAAATCGTGCCACAGCACAGTGGTTCAAAAAGAATTTTGCCCCCAAGCATCCCACAAACGGCACAAGAGCCAATACGTACGAAGACGAGGAATTCGAGGAAAGCCTGCCCGCCACGGATACCTTGTATCGAGACTTCCTCTCAAAGCTCCACCGCCACATCAGCAGCGAATTTCCAGAGACCCAATTCAACAATGGTGTCACGTGGGCTACTGCGCACGTCGAGTTCCTGTTTGCTGTTCCGGCTACTTGGGATCCCAAGCATGTAAAGAAATTCATCAAAATCGCCCAGGCGGCTGGCTTTGGAGAGCATGAAAGCACTCCAAAGCATTCGATCGGCCCGTGCCTGACAGAGCCACAAGCCGCGGCTGTCTTTGCCACTAAGGACGAAGACGAGGCGTTCAGCGTAATTTATCCCTCCCGGGCATTCTTCACCTGCCAAGTCTGATCATACCACAGGCTGGAGATAATTTGTTGATCATCGATGCTGGTGGTGGAACTGCTGTAAGTGCCAATCTATGTTCTAACTCACTGTTCAGAGCTGAGGACTCCAGGACCTTTGTCTTGTGACCATTTCCAGAAACACTTCTGGCGGTGTCGACCTGTCAGAGATCAACCCCGTTGAAGGTGAAGCATTCACTCTATCCTCACCCAAGCTCTGTACAATGGTCCTGACATCACATCAGGCGAAGATATTGGCTCAACCTACATTGATCGGGCTTTTCAAGAGCTTGCCTTCCAGAAGTTGAAGGAGATCGGGCATCAACGTCTCCAAATCAGCAAGAAGCTCCTATGGCATTGTGCCTGGAAGATGATGATCTCAGCTGACTTCCAACACAACAAGCATGATTTGGGTCGACAAGAGCCCAGCGCAGATGACTCATTCTACGTCAAGATGCCAGTTCCTCTGCCGCCGCAAGGCCTCACTGGAGTCCAAAATGTGACCGAGGATGGGCATTTGAGGTTCTCATGGTAATTAGTTTATTTGATCCTCGAAACCCACAGCGACCAAGTATTATAGAGAAAACTTTTTTGGCTGATCATGTTTGGATTCTAGCGGCGAGCTTATGACTATGTTCGATGAGCAAGGTGACAAACTGAAAGGGCTCATTGACAACATGGTGGACAGTCTCCAGCTCAAATTTGTCAACACGACGATTGTATGTTCTGGCATCAATGTCTCCTGACAAAAGACTGGTGCCATTCTTCATATTCCAAATATTACTGTGCCCCCTTGGACTACCTTTACTAACCTTGCTTCCCAAAACCACAGAATCATGTGTACTTTTCCGGCGGGCTAGGAGGATCTCCGTACCTGATCAAACGGATGACGAGACAATACAACGACTCAGGGGTATTGGACAACGCACAAATTCATGCATCCTCCGACCCGCAACTATGCGTTTGCAAGGGACTCGTGATGAACAGACTCGAGAGGCTGCGGTCAGGATCCTGCACTTTTAGCAAGTTGTGTGCACGAACTTCGCTGGGGATTCTCAAGCATGAGAAATTCAGCATGTTAAAAGCTTCCCACAGGAGGGAGAAGCGCGAACACGAGCGTACCGTGAGCAGTCAGCAGACAATCACTGCTGTGGACTGGGTAGTTCTGAAGGTGAGAAAAATTTTGAGAACATCACAAATGGCACCGAATTGAGTGCACTTCCGAGTCCAGTGTGGCCTGGTGGCGTCCACCATCAGCCTTCAAGACTGCTTCTTAAGAGACTGATTTGTAGCAGGGGCAGCCTTACGACGCCGAGAGACCAATCTCTAAGGACTACCGGATGCGATTTCCAGCGCAGGTTCAGCAATCAAGTTTACACGGATACATTAAAATTGTGAGCTCGGATAAAGAACACCCGCCAAGATACTACCATCCTGGCGATACCAGTAAGCTCAGGTCCATTCCTTTATCTGAACATGACTGATCAGACTCGACAGATATTGAAGAGGTCACTCAGATCGCCTACGACTTCC
Source organism: Diaporthe sp. HANT25 (assembly GCA_013435955.1). Taxonomy (NCBI): domain Eukaryota; kingdom Fungi; phylum Ascomycota; class Sordariomycetes; order Diaporthales; family Diaporthaceae; genus Diaporthe; species Diaporthe sp. HANT25. The sequence continues at coordinate 655,027 of JACBFG010000030.1, read as the reverse complement.
AGGGTATCAGTGATGAAAACCTCCACGTGAGGCATGGGAAGTGGTATGACAGAGCAATTGGAAGGAAGGCGTGCCAAGAAATCAACTTTGTCATCTCTACCAAGCTGAGCGCGGCAGAAGTTAACTTTGAATGTTGTAAGTGACTCCGCACCCTGCGTTGCTGTGGGATCGAGGAATTTGAACAAGAGCTATGTAAACTGACTGAGTATTTGTGTCCTTAGTAACCGCTGCGCGCGAAGGGGAGAAGTTAAACCAGGACAACCCTATACCAATGGAGTTTGAAACTCGGGAAATGCCGGCTATTGACAGCGATCAAGGAATGCTCTTTGGGTAATTTTCTGCCAAGCAGCCCTGCCTTTGGGCTCAGCACCCCCTTCAGCTTTAGAATCATAGTTCCACAATGTGTTGTTTATTCGCCAAACTACCATTCTACCAACGATCCATGTTAAGTAGGGACTTCTACGAATATCCAAGGTAAGAAAAAGGACAGTACTCCTGGCTCCTAGTCTTTAAGTCCCAGCTATCCTTATGAGCTCGCCCCTTAACAAGCTAGCCTGCTATAAAGTTCTAAGGTTATTTGTGTTAGTTATTTCGTCTTCACAGTAATAATACGTCAGCATGAAAAACTGTTACATTGTACAATAGACGTCCATTATCTCGAAGCGAAGCTCAAACTCCCGTAAACATTTGGACGATAGCACTGTGCTTTACAGGTGCCTTCTGAATGCAGGCGCAATGAGCCAATTCTGTACCTATATCTCGGCGATATCGGGGATTTCTTTCCCCACTCGAGTTTCCTTTCTGAGTCTCAGACTTAAACTTCAGCAGCACTTAAGTTCAGCTCTCGACAAACATATTCAGCACTTGCACGACTGCCATTACTCTCATTGTCATCTCTACGGCAGGTCATGCTAGCTGCAGAGAACGTTTTGGGAGAAACTCTAGGTTCATCATCTTCACCTCCACCGAGCAGTGTTAGCATACCTCTTCACAAGCGTGGTGTCCTCCAAGTCTGCCTCTTCGCCCCGTGAATTAATTACATCAGGACATGGCGACCCACTCGTTCGCACTTGGTGATATTGATCAGACCCTGGCCAAACTTCTATTTCGCATGGGAATTTATTTCTTGTGCCAACATGCCCACAGCTGCGGCATGCTTAGCATTACCCCTCGCCACGGAAACTTCCTTCACGTGGCATCCATCTCAGCCGCCGCAGGCATCCCATCCGGCATCTCCCTTGGACGCAGTGGGCTAGAGATCTGAGTTTGGGTCGTTGGTTGCTGATAGTCCCGCTGACCGCATCCAGGCTGATGGGTCTCATACGTCGGTGCAGGCTGTCCGGCCTCTTGCTCACGCTTCTGCTGCTGATGGGCGGAATACGCAATAGCAGCTCTTGTGAATGGACAAGGGGGCGGTTTAGACTTCTGAGTCGGCGCCCTCATCCATGGCGCATGTCGCGGCGGCCACTCCGGCGCGATACCAATAGCCCGTTGCCACCACAGTACCTTCTGTCTTCGCTCCCATACCGCCCATACGATTAGTGCGATGGCTACAGCGATCAGCGCGGCGCCGAGGACGGACCCGACGGTGATGGTGTCTTTCTTCTGAGAGGAGCAGTTGGCCCTAGACGTTGTAGTTATGACAGACGGCGTTGCAGTACCACATGTTTCTGAAGTCGAGTTCGTCGAGGAAGCCTCCTGGGCGTTCGCGAGACCCGCAACCCCCAGCAGTGGTGTCGCATCTGGTAATTTGAAGGTGGAGCTTCCATCAATACACGCCAACGATGAGTTTATTTGTGTAGTATCGGCATCGCCACAACAGTATTGCGTGTTTGAGAGGTTTGCACGCCAAATGGATAAGCGAACATCTTTGTCAAGGTAATCACCTGCTGTTTAATGGAGAATGTGAACAAGGCCGCAATAGTCTTTTGAGCAACTCTTTACGTGGTAGGGGACACTTCACATACCAGCACATACTTGAGGACAGTTGGCAGAGCCCCAGGTCTCATCAGTGCATGAACCTCGCCATATCGCAAATGGCTGAAGATAATCCATGCAGTGGCCGTTGGACAAGCAGATGCCGCTTGAGTTCCTGCAGCAGTGCGACTCTCCTTCGGAGGCACATGGAACTGAATAGAAGTCAGGTGAGCCGTCGGGATTGAAGCACGTAGGAGGACGCCCCATAGGCCCCATAGGCCAGCCGCTTGGTCTCGCACGCGCTGCATGCATGATGTCGTTCAAAGTAAGTGCAGCGGCTCCCAGAAACAAATGTGCGCATGTGTATGTGAAGTAAACAGGAAACTTTTTAGAAGGACCTCCGGCACAATCTCATGACTAAATTGATAATAGAATCGATATAGAGGGAGTGGAATAAGACCAAAACCAAACATCAATTGCCTCGAACTAAGACCGCCCCCAATCGATCGCAGGGGGCGAGACATTGGGATTTGACAAGCAGTCCTGGTCACACGGGCCTCGCCTCTTTTCCCTCGTACAACACTGTCTCAAAAGTGTCTCTTTCAACGGGCAGCCTGCATTTCGAGGCCTGACCGGGACAATCTATCGAGATGTTGCGAGGACGGCATCTCCAACTCCCGGTCGAATGTTCACACCGCATGTTGAGACCTGAACCCCTTGTTTCCTACTGCGAGACCACGGAGCCACTGATTTTGGCATTTCCTTGACAGGACAGATGACGGTCTGCCACAAATATTTCTCTGCTCATGAAGTCAAGTAGTGGGCCAGGGCGCATGGACTTTCTCTTTGGTAAGTACATGACCAAGGGAGATGTATACCAACCCTGCTCGAACACACGGGATCCTGAGGTCAGATCGCACAATTGTTCGCGATCCTGGAGGTGTCATTTCTTGAGATCATCGCCTAGGCATGAAATATTGATGCGGGAATTCAAGGTTCGATGTCTTAATCAATGAACGGAAGAAAAGTATAATTTGTTCATAGTGGAAGGAATACCCTCAGATAGGCGCGTTACAGTATTATCGACTGATGTCTATCATCCAAATGTGACAACTCGCCCTGCACATTGTTAAGAACAGATTAGCATGCAGCGTGAAAGTCCTTTTTCCATCAACCAAAGCTGACAGGTCTCACTGAGCGAGACAGGTGTGATAAACGGCATGATCCTCTGGACGGGAACGCACCGTTAGATGTGCCAGCCTACCGTCGGACGGACCAATACACAGAAGTGGGATACTCAGGAAAGTTCAGAAAAACTTTGCCACCCAGAAATGGTTGGTGTGCGCGGTAACAGCGGAAAGGCGCAATCCCGAACATTCCAGACGAGGCTGAAGGAAATCTGTGCAAGCTCATTCTGTGTACTCGCACACAGTGGATCATGATGGGAGGCACCCACCGGGTGTATGGTAGTAAGTCGAATTAGATCACCGGCATAAGTGAACAGAGGCAGCTAGGCTCATATAGAAAAGGAGAGGAGCTAGCAGCAGCATTTATAGACGGTCCTCTGTTCGAGTGGATTTAGCTGTTATCATTCAATGATGACCAGACAATATTCATTGAACCATAGCAGCCGAAGTCACTCAAGGCGTTGGACAGTCGATGAAAGCTGCTGGCTTCTCGCCCGCTGCGACTCTCTTGTCAACGCCAGACCTCAGATGTACAGACCGCCTAGTCCTCCTTCAGGCTCGCCTCCTTAGGCACGGTGATGGAGAACAAAAACAGCTCATAGTCGTTCTTGTCCTTTTCCGCACTTCTCTTCTCCTTCTCACCCTTCTCCCCGTCCTTGCCCTTGGCAGCGTCCTTCGTTGCGCCTGCCTTCTTCTTCTCAATGACATTACCCTCCCCGTCAACCTCAACAACGACGTCCTCCACATCAAGGCTTCCGTCCTCGGTGTATTCCCACATGTCCTTCAGGTCGCCCTTGATCAGGCCTGTCAGCCACGCCGACCCAGCCACACCGGGCACAAGATACAGCAGAGCTGGCTGGCCGTGCTTGAATATCACGAGCACAACCAGGGTCGCGAGCATGCCGATGAGATAGCCAAAAAGGGTGACGCGGAAATACGTCTTTGGGAAATCGGCATCAGACAGGGCCTTGACGGCAACTTTGCCAAAGATGAGATCCCTCGGGCTCGTGGTCCAGAGAAAATTGCCCCACTGGCCGCGAGGGTCGACAAATGGCGCTTTGACGGTACGAAATGCCGTCTTGACTGTGGTGATTTCGCCCGCGGTCGTGTTCCCAGCGACTAAATCGCTCTCGTTCTCTTCCTTGCTGACCGTCTTGAGATCCTCCTCCACACGCGTGACCTTGCGGTTGTAGTGTCTCCACAGGTCGAATCGTAGCGCAAGACAGATGAAGATGCCGGGGATGACAATGTCACCGAGCCCGAGAAGGCTGCTTCTCCCACCTGAGGTCTCGTACGTCAGCTTCAGCGGCGCGTCGACTTGCGTGGCGACCGCCACCATGAAGGGCGTATAGAACACCATAACGATGTCGTAGAAGAACAGGCCCACTAGGACCATGGTACCGATGGTGAATGAAGTCACCGACATCCAGTTGAAAGCCATGTAGCAGACTGACAAGCCAATGATGTTGGACAGCATGGATGATTCTGTGTATAGGTACAGGCCCTCGACGGCGCAGCCAAGTGCGAAGCCGATGATACTCGTGATCTTGATGTCTCCTGTAAAGCCGTCGCCAGGAACCCTAATCTTCAAGACGCAGCTTTCTTTCAAGAAATATCGAAGTCCCCAGGCCGCCTTACTGATAGAAGTGGGGACATTCAGCCCTGAGGCAAGACCTGGAAGGGGCAGACGCTTCCCAGGATCGGTCTCTTTCTCTGAGCCGTCCTCCTGTGGTGCCTTCAGCAGTTTTTGGGTGCGGCTGGTAGGATCAATCTCAAAGACCCGCCCACTTCGGTCCGCCCAGTAGTCGGGCGAGACGATATTTAAGACGAACTGAAAAATATCCCCGAAGAAGACCCCGATGGAGAGAATGCCGGTCATGGCCATGTAGAGTCTCAAAATCATGTTGAGGACAGCGGGGTCTTGAAGCCACTTGATGAGGTAGTACAGCCCGATGAGGACAGCAGCGGCGATAAAAGGGAACAAAATGGCGTCGGTGGCCTGGAAGCCCTGGGCAAAGTGCTCCTTCTCGTCGTCGACGACTAGCTTGCCGTTTTTCCTCTTCAGCTTGGTGGGCGGTGCCGCGGATGGCGGTCTGCGAAGTGAGGCATGTGCGCCAACGTAGATGATAAGAATGGCGCTTAGGACCATCTTGATTTCAATAGAAAAGAAGTCCTTCGCGACAATCATGTCCCACATCGTTGGGATGGGCTGAATCGCGTGCTCGTCTGGGACGGCAGATGATGTCGCCGTAGCGGCCGACATGGCGGTTTGGTCTGTTTCAGCCATGATGTTGTGGTGTGTGAGTGGTCTTCAGATTAAAATTTGGGAATAAAATGCCGGTGTTGTTTCCAAGTCTGTTCTCGGTCGATGGCATATATTTACAGACGGGCGTTTCCAGGCAGTCTGTGAAAGGGCGAAATAAATGCCTGGATAAGCGTAGCTGGTCTGAGATGAAGGGAAAGTGCCTGAAAGCAAGGCGTAGTGAAGTTCCACTGCTGCTCGGGGACCCAGACTGAGTTGACTAGGTGAGGCCTCGTCGAGGTTCAAAGGGGCTTGCTTGCCTAAGGATGAGGTGGCCTTTACAGACAACAGCCTAGCAAAGATGCCGATTCCGAATGACTGCAAGCATATTGGTTTGGGGGTCTTACTCAGGCTGTCTTGGTCTGAAAGTGACTCAAGTTTGAGATAGAAAATGAAGCCCACAAAGAACGTATGCGGTGGGAGAATGAATGCTTTGTCAAAAGAGTCACCGTTGTCTGCCTGCCCAATCCAGCTGATTGTGGCGGTTAGAGAAAGCTGCTGTGGTCCAGCCTTGCACAAGGGGTGAGGTGCTGAGGTGGCCGCCTAGGGTCCAGTGAAAGCTCCCCAGTGGCGTCATCAAACAGGGAATAGGCCCCTCCAAATTTCAGCCTCGCTCTTGAATTCCAAAGCTCCCGTCCAGCCTCCCCACGCCTCGTCAACAACCGAACCAGCTCGCCGCCTGGGCGCCAACAGACAAGATGGCAAAAGAAGTGACCCTGGACACGTCCATGGTAAGTTCACACACCCAAATCCGCACACGGGACCGCACACAATCATCTCCCACCCTTGCAATCCCCAAGCTAACCAAGACTTTCTTTTCCACAGGGCACAATCACCGTCGAGCTGTACACGTCCCACGCACCCAAGACGTGCACCAACTTCGAGACCCTCGCGCGGCGCGGCTACTACGACGAGACGGTGTTCCACCGCATCATCCCGGACTTCATGGTTCAGGGCGGCGACCCGACGGGGACGGGCCGCGGCGGCACCTCCATCTACGGCGACAAGTTCGCCGACGAGATCGCGCGCCCCCTGCAGCTCAAGCACACGGGCGCGGGGGTCCTGAGCATGGCCAACGCCGGGCCCGACACCAACGGCAGCCAGTTCTTCATCACGCTCGCGCCCGCGCCCTGGCTCGACGGCAAGCACACCATCTTCGGCCGCGTCAAGGCCGGCATGAGCGTCGTGCGGCGGCTCGGGCTCGTCCAGACGGACTCCGAGGACAGGCCTGTGCAGGAGGTCAAGATCGTGCGCGCGAGGGTCGTGGAGGGGACGGGGGACGATTGATGTAGGTATATCGGTGTGCTCGGCTGGCCGGAGCCCGGAGTCACGGTTGGGAGAAGGTGCCTACCCTCTGTGTTTGCGCATACGGCTGTTGAGCCTGTGGGCTGAACGGGCCCAAACTGCGAGAGGATGAGGCCCATCGGCCGATCACAGCAGAAACCGCGAGGGAAGGGACCATTACACCCTACAGAGTCTATCTGTACACGGGGCGCTTCGCCTACCCCTTTCCTGTACGTGCCAGGCTGTCCAGCCGTCAGTACCTGGTACTAGTCTCAAAGATACCCAACATCGTACGCAGGGCTTCTGAGCTTACGAGAGAGCTCAGATAGTCACATACATCTATGAGGTCAACCGCGCCGAGAGCCCACACCATCAGGTCGCGGCGGCGGCGGCGGGCGACCCTCTCTGATTGTCAATCACGACCAAATGATGATTGTGCTGCTTGCCGTTCTGTCTCGAGAACGTATGAAGTGCCCTCGACGAGCAGATGAACCTTGTGCTCTATGAACTTTTACCCCATCACAAGTCCAACGCGAAATGCCTTTATCGATCGGTTTACGTCGTCGTCCTACATGGAGTCGCTTTTACAAGTCGGCCATATCTCAAGCACACCTAATTTAGCAGTGATTCGAGACATGGTAGATGTGGCCATTCATTTCGGTCCGTGATAACAACACTATTGGTTAGATGATGTCTTGACGCGCACAACTTCCTGGATTTCATCGGACACCCGCACATTGCAACTGAACACATCAGAGGCATCTTCCGACGTGCCCTCAAGCAGCAGACGATGGAGAGGGCATGCCTCCGTATAAGAGAACATTACTGGGTGCAGAACCTTTATTCTTTGCCTAAGGTGACCGCAACACCACACCTTGGACTCGCGCTTCATCACCAAATTCTCTACCGCAAAAGTCTGTCTCTGTCTCGCACTCTCTTACTTTCTGCAGCTTTGTCACCGTGGAAACGCCAGAAATAATTTGCATCGAATGACACCACCCTCCACACCTTATGCAAAACCATCCAAGGCTGAAGTTTACTCTTGGAACCTCCAATGACCGGCCGACACCATGAAATGCGAAATGCGACTTAGAACACAAACATCAGACTTCAACCTCCCGGGACCTCCAGATCCCCTCCCTCCCAAACAACATGAGCCCTTCCACGTCGTCGAGACCCTGTTATGCGTGTGGTGGATCCGACAGTGTGTCTGAGGATTCGTAGCCCCCATCTACCTGGCTACCGTTCTTTGGTTTTGGTGATGCAGAAGGCGGTTTTGAAGTGCCGAGCTTCAACTTCTTGGCGGGTGATGGCTGCTTTGACGTGGGTTTCTTGGGCACGACTTGGACGGTTGATTTCTTGTCGTCCTCGTCGTCCTCATCGTCGACCTTGGACTCGACACTCAGGAACGAGCTGGTCTTGACCTTCTCCTTCTCCTTTTTAGGCTTGTTCTTGAGCAGGATCTTGGTGGTTGGTCCCTTGAGCTTCTTGCTCTTCTTCTTGGGGTTGGTTGTGTCAGACTCCTGGTCCTCCTCAATTTCGTCGGCATCGCGCTTCCTAGGACTACCCGCCCGCGAGCCATTGACTGGGGTGCCCTTCTGGCTGGACGGAGGTGTGTTGTCACCATTGCCACCGTTAGTGATCTTCTGCGATGCCACCCGACTTGCGTTCCTGCCGCTGTTGCCGATACATGCTCCCATGTGGTTGTTCAGACGAGTAACCAATATGCATCGTTTGCACTTGCTACAGGTCGCCGAGGGGAATGAGAGCACGTTGGGCGGTCGTTGGCCGTCCGACGTTGGCGTGACGGTGCCGTCCACACTGGCATCAAGCTTCTTCTCCATGTCCTTCTTCTTCTTGCCCCTGCCCGGGCCAGGAGCGACCCATGTCTGGCCGTAGATGTCGTATCCGGGCTTATCGATGTAAGGGTGCTTCTTGCAGTATATGACACCAGGGTCTGGCTTCTGGGCCCCCCTGCCGTCGGTGGGGTGCAGCAGGCGAGGGAGGTGGCAGCGTGGGCAGAGTATGTCCTTTGTGGTCTGTAATGGGTTGCCCTTGAGCAGGACCCTGCCGTCCTCGTATATGGCGGCATCGGTCTCTGTTCGTACGTCGGGCTTGGTGTCTGGGTCTTGGGCGTCTGAGGCGTCGGCGGCGAGTTTCTCTACACGGATGGCAGCGGTGTTGGCCCGGCGAGTCTTCTCTTCGCGGTGGACCTCGAGGACGAGATCAAAGATGACATTGTAAAGGACGTCATCGAGGACCTGATGTGACTGTACAACGGTCAATCCAAGCCAGGCAGAAGGCGGTGCCGGGGGACGGGTGCGGCACTGGCAGTCAGTGGTGTTGCAGGCGGCCAGATTAATACTTACAATTCGATCTAGGGCGTCGGAATCCTGGCCGGCCTTGATGATTCCTGCCCTGCCAGAGAGGCTCTCCAGCTTGACCTCATCCATATTGAGAGGGAGGAGGGGAGCGGGGGAAGGAGAAAGAAGGGGAGGAGGGAAAGAAAGGAGTGATGTAGAAGGGTGTATGTAAGTGTGTAAGAGTCTAAGAGCCGATGGGAATTGATCAATTAATTTTTGGATTTCGGGAAGGCTGACGACCTGCGACGCCGGGCCTGGGATGACGGGGGCAGCACAAACCAACGGGTTGCAGTAGGTAGGCAGGCAGGCAGTAAGCAGAGCACAGTGCTGTGGCAGGTCGATAGCCTACTGTAGGGTACTGGTCCCGTTGCGGTACTGCTGTGGCACAGGGGGCCGCCTGGAGTCGGCACTCGGGGCCGAAACTCTGGTGTGCAGCAGCAGACTGCAGTCGGCCCACCGGCTGAATGAGCTGAGGGCGACGCTGCTGTGACAGATAGAGGCAAGCAGCAGTGTTGAAGAGGCCGTATTGATACTCAGCAGTTGCCAGACCCGTCTGCAGGTCGATGAAGTGATGGATGACCAGCAAAGCCGGATGGATGGTTGGGTTTCCTTTGTCTTGTGCAGGAGGGCGGGCGATGGTGCAAGGCCAGCGTGGAGAGACGGCCCTTGACTTGGAGTGAGTAATCCAGTAAGTGCGCAGTTGGTCAGTAAGGCTGAGCGTGATTGACTGACAGATTGATGCAAGTGAGATTGGAGAAAGCGTCGATGCCTGTTCTGTTAGCGCAGAGACTGTGGTTTTTGGGAAGGAGAACCTCTAACTGGATATGTACAGAACTGTAGACGATTCGACAATACTCGATCTTCATACAGGAGCCACCACGTCACAATCTCTGCATACACCATGTAATAAATATTTTTATTTGGCCTATAGTCAGCTTTCTGCAAGATGCAATTTTTGTGCAACTATCCCAACTGTACAACCTGGGGCATCAAATGGAATAGTATAATACGTCTTAGATATCCAAGTTGCTAAATAAAGGTACCAACCGCACCCTCTCCCTCCTGGGTGTACTACAAATGACCGACATACAGTCTGACAGTGTAGCGACCCCCCAGCTGGCCCGTAGCGTCGGGAAGCAGCCGGCCCCACGGTCTGGAACCCTTTGGGCAGTCTGGTGGCAGTCCCTTGCCCTGATTCGCTGCAGTGTTCTGCAACCAGCATTTGGTGACATGAACACATGCAATCATGGCAACCTTATTTACTCGGGAAGAGGAATGCGGCCGAGTCTAGATGAACATGCGTTGCCTGTCAACACTCTCCGTCTCTATCTCGATTCCAACCTCGACTTGACTTCTTCCACCGCGCCCATGAAATTGTGACACCGTCTACAGCACCCTGCCATGCCTCTCACAGCCGCCTGACCCGACCCGTTCACCCCTCAACAACTCAGCCATCGCCATCGCCCTCGACACCGTCCTCAACATCATCAACCTCCGTCCCTCAGCCAGCCATGTCGCGTGCACAGCAGCCCTCGATCCTGTCCTTCTTCCAGCCAAACAACAAGCAGCAACCGCCAAAGTATGCTGCCCCTCCAACATCACAGGCTCAGCAGCAGCAGCAGCAGCCACTACAACAATTCCCTTCGGCTTTTCCTCCTCCGCCGCCCCCGCCACAGCCAGTCGCACCCGTGATCCCAGCCTTACCAGTCACCGCCCTGCCGCCCACGACGCCCTCTCCACACCCCTCCGCGACCATCGTCCCGGTGACCGACGCCCACATCCCCGCCCTGCGCCGCATAAACGCCCTGCTCCTGCCCGTCAACTACACCGACAGCTTCTACAAGGCCATCCTCGACCCGGCGCAGTCGGGCCTCTTCAGCCGCGCCATCCTCTTCCGCGACGGTGATGGCGGCGACTCCGCCGTCCCCTCTCCGGCCGCGCCCAAGGTCGTTGGCGGCATAGTCTGCCGCCTCGAGCCCAGCCCCTTCGACTCCTCCACGGGCGCCTACTCGCCGGACCTGGCCCGCCGCGCCCACGCCCGTGTGAGCCCGCCCGACTCCCGCGTCCTCTACGTCCAGAGCCTCGGCGTTCTCGCCCCCTACCGCGGCCTGGGTCTGGCCGCCGCCGCCGTCGAGGGCGTGTTCGAAGCCGTGCGCTCCGTCGCCGCCGACGCCCGCGGCAACGGGCTCAACATCGGCTGGGTCTACGCCCACGTCTGGACCGAGAACCACGACGCGCTCGAGTGGTACGCGCGGAGGGGCTTCGAGAAGGACATCAAGCTCGAGAATTACTACTTCAAGCTGCAGCCGGGCAGCGCGTGGGTCGTGAAGCGGCGGGTGCTGCCCCTCGGCGCAGGGGAGCAGGCTGCGGGCGCAGGCGTGGTGCGCGATTGGGCGGCTACAAACGGCCAGGCGGCGCATCAGTCCTCTGCCGTCCCGGCGAGCGTCACCGCCGCGGCCGTGAACCTGCCTGGGTTCTCTCCTGCGGGCAGCATGCCGACGCCACCTCCGTCGGCGTCGAACGGCCCGCCGCCAGCAGTCCGCCCCGGTCCACCGGGGTCAAGTCTGTCCTTCCAGAACAAGCGGCCAGACATGGAGTGGAACGACCTGCCCGAGGATATGGTCGCCGCGGCGCGGACCACCTCCCGGACCAAGGACCTGCTCTCGCCGCCGACCGGGTCCGGCTCGAGCTCGAGGAGCAGCTCGACGACGGGGCGCAAGAAGAAGGACAGGGCGTACCCCACCGCTGCGTTTGGGAGCTGATCTCACGCGGCCAGCGTATTGTTATTCTTCAGGTAGCGAAACGGAAATGGTCTACTAGGATTCAAAAATTGGGCGTTTATAGGCAGGCGTAGGATAGAGAAGGTGGACAAAAAAAAAAGGATAGCACGGGATGTGTTTCGTAGGGTACAACGGGCAATATTGGGGTTCTGATCTCTGTCTATTCAAGCATGCCCAGAAAACGCAAATATTTTCCTCATAGAGGCATTTTTAGACACTGCGAGGGCAACACGCAGGGGTTCATTACAGGCACGAGGAGAGACGGCATATTTAACTCAATAGAGGTACCGCTTAAGCAGCACAACTGTCGGAGCTGCCATGTGCACACGAGGAGATTCCGCATCGGAGCTTTTCTACACGTCGTGTTTTCCGACGCTGGAACATGTACCTCGTAATGCGTTGAGCTACCGCCCTCTTGCGTAACACACCACGAGGTATTACCACAGTGCGCGATATAATCTCACTCCGACTCGGTGAAATGCTCGTAAGGATCAGCAGGGGCAGGAGCTGGATTAGTACTCAAGATTCATTGGGACTCCAGCACGACGCACAGGCGGACAAGCGTCCCGACAATTGATCAATTGTGGATGAACTCCGGCGTGAAACCATGAACATATCCCCGACCAGAAGTGCAAGTTGCAGTTGCAGAGCATTGCCCAAGCCAAGCCAAACCAGAAAACCCGCTTTCCGATGGAATGCCCAACCATAGTCATATCATATACAGTAATAAAGGGTGTAGGCAGGACACATGTCCTGCTTTCAATGCATGCCATCCACTAGGCCTGCTCAGATTAGTTCCGAGCCACGAAACGCCCCCAAAGACCTGCGAAGAACTCCTTCTTCCTGATCGCCACAAGTCCTGCGATCAGTCCCAGTCCGGCCCACTGCCACGGCTGGACCTTTCGCAAGTGCCACCGGATTGCAGGAATAGAGAATGAAGAAACACGTTGCTGGGAGCACAGCGAAAGTTAGGATACGGGGGCCTCCATTGCGACGGGAAGGGGGGCGAGAGTTTTCGTGGGAGCAGCCTCTTGACTGAGCAGGGTGGATCTTACCTCATTCAGGAATTCGGGCGTGGGTTGGCTCTTCTCCTCGCCCGTCGCGACGAGCGCAATGAGTGCAGCACCGACGCCTGACCCGTCTTTGGCAATGCCGATGCGGATCTTGTTGGCGCCTTCCTCGCCGATGCCATCAATGGCCCGGAACGCCTCGTAAATCATGTCGCGGAAGTATGGGTAGTGCTCAACGAGACTGCCGTCCACACCCACGTCGATCGGCTCGCCCTCCCATTCCGGATCGGTCAGCTTGCCGGTCTTTAGGACAATGGCAGCGATGCTGATGGCCGACAGACGGGCAGCACGCCTGCCGACGGACTCGGCGATGGACTTGAACGCCTGGGCGTCCTCCAACGAGGGGCTGTACACAAGGAGCTGGTCCTCCAGGGCCTGGCGCAAAGTACCGAGGTCGGGGGTGTTGTCTGCGGCTGCAACAGACATGATGGCTGTGTCAACTCCCCACTGCTTGAAAATGCCAGATTCTTGAGCGATCGTCGTTGTCGACCGCCAGTCGTTCTTGCTGGAGTTCTCGTCCTTGAAGAGCTGCACGTTCTCGTTCTTCAGCAGTTCGACGACTGCCAGACGCAGGATCTCGCCCAGAAACATGCCAGAAACACGCTTCTCGAACATCTGGATTCCGGGATTAATGCTGTCCTTGTCCAATTGCTTGTCCCATGTCGTGTTGGGGAGTACATTCAGTTGGTTGTCGAAAGAACCCCACTCGGTGTTGATGATCATATCTCCTGTGGTTCTGTCAAAGGCACCCTGCACGGGCTTCTTGACATTCGAGAGCTTCTCCACGTATGCGCCGTTGGTGCCGGTGCCGAAGATTGCTCCGAGAATTGTGCCCTTCTTGCCAGGTGATGTGTATGAGCGGGCCATCAGCGTCCCCACGGTGTCGTTGACGAGCGCAGCGACCTTGACAGGCAGTCCGAGCTTGTCGATCTCAGTCTGCAGCAGCTGGCAGACGTCCTTGCCCACCGCGTCTTGGATGTCGAAGCCCTTTGTCCAGCGCATCAGAATGCCCTTATTGATGCCGATTTGTTGAACGGGGAAGCTGAATGTGAAGCCAAGCCGGAACACTTCCTCATCCTTGAAGCCCTCTGGGTTGCTGAATGTGAAGCGCCTCCTCAGGCGGTGCTCAAAGTGCTCGCTGTGGTGTGTGCGGAGGAAGATCTCGATCTGTTTTGCCAGGAAACCAAATAGCTGTTGGGCGGTCTTGGCTGTCATAAGCTCCTTGGGTATGGCGACTTTTGAGTAAGTAAGGTTGAATGTTGTGTCGCCATTCAGGTGAATTGAGCAGACTCGAAAGTTCGTTCCGCCCAGATCGACGGCGAGGTATAAGCCCTACGCGGGTAAAGTAAGCTGGTGCCCCCCAATGCGCAGAGGAGACGCGCAAGGCTTACCTTCTCAGTGCCGTTAGGGACGCCAGTGACGTAGGTAGGAATCTGGCTCAAGCTGGTGCCGTCTCGTTCAAGGCCCTGGTCTGGAGGAGCATGAGTTGTCTGTCATTCAATGGAGCAGTGAGGACTGGAGTGGACGCACCCATCTGGCTGAGGAACTCAGTGACGCCCTTGTTGAGGTCGGCATCGTTGAGGTCGAACTCCTGCACGACGCGGTTTGTTTCTGCCGTGAGCCCCATGGTGAGAGGTATGGATATAGGAGCTGAAGTAGGAAAGACTTGAGGGTTCTCGCACACAGGCTCTTGAGATATTTGAGCGAGGGGGGAGTAGGAGGGACGGAAGAGAGGGAAGGGAGCTATTATATGAGAGGAATAGAGCAGCTTGGCGTCACGAAGTACCAGCTGCAGGAGCTAACAGCAGGGAGCAGGGTTAGCTAGCTTCCAGACGACAGGCGACAGAATGGGGAGAGTCGTGAGATTGTGCGGGGCACATGCGCAGGCGCAGCTTGGACTTTCTGGGGAGTGCGGCTAAAAAGCCAAGCTGGCCTGGTTGGGGCAAGCCGGCCGTGACCTCCAAGTGACCTGGAGGAGACTTACTAAGATTAGCACTGGGAATAAGGCCCAGCAGAGATATATCGGCCTGAGAGTCGAGAAATCGAGGGGTGACGAGGACGAACAAGGCTTCCGAGTCTGGCCCTGGCTTTTGTTCTTCCGGAAATCTGAGTCTGAATCGCCAGCGGTTGCGGTCGAGTCGTCAATGGCACGCCAGGAGGCGCTGCCGTGCGAGGATGGCCTCTCCAGCTTGGCGGCCGTTGCACAAGAGCTCGAGACCGAGAGAGCGGAATGTCCAATCCCAGTGACGTAGAGCCTGCCGCTGGGATTCCTCAGCCGCAGGAACCTGGCCGTGCCTCCACCGTGCCTAAGCTTTCAAACACCTCTGTCGGCCGTCCTCCTGTGCAGGAGATCCTGCCATACACACGAGTGGTCGGTGCAGGTGGGCGATCCTGGTTTCCCAGCTGGAAGGGCGCGCACAGCTGGTGGTGAGAGAGGTACCTCGGAGGTCAATCAAAGACACAAGATCTCCGGTCAACCTACCAGCAACAAGCCTGTGGCCTCGGCGGTTGGCGGAGACTCGGGGCGATTCCAGTGGAGCGAGAAAAAAGGGCCGGATGTGCTGCAGGCGAGACCTGGAATGAGATCATGGGCGACCAATATCTGCGCAACCCCTGCTGCTTGAATGCGCGAGCGACTCGAGGAAACTCAGTCGAACTGGACGGGACGGGACGAGTCCAGACCAGCGAGAATTTGTGCTGGCACAATACAAAGATTGGATGGCTGGGGTTGCGGAGGCAGACAGCAACGAGGGAAACGGTGGAGTAGCCAGCGCCCTGATTGCTGGGCGGTCAAGAGCGTCAATGAAGTTCTGCGCGGTATCTATGCTAGGTGGTATCGCCGTGTCAATCGTTTGTTTCCTCGGGCGCCGCCAGAAAGAGCGAGCCCAATGGAAGCCAATGCCACCTGCTGGGCTCATGCAAATGCCTCGAGCTTGAGCTGCAGGTTGTGCTTTAGCGACCGGATGCAGGACTGCCTCGTGGGCGTGGTGCGGTCGCACATCCACCTTGTCGGTTCGCCCAGCAGCTTGGGACACCTCGCACAAGCACGGCGACTGATGGATTCGGCGACGGCGTCCTTCCAGGGAACCTCGCGCCGAGAAATGGCAGCGGCCGGGGCCGAATGACGTAGTACGGTTGGTTGTACCCACAGTCGCAGAGCTGCTAATTCTACCCACAGAATTCAGCAGTGGGCTTCCATGGGGTGACGAGACCACGTCGGGGAAATTGTGGTGGAATGGCGGCAGTCGTGGAGGAAATCGTGGGTGCCCGTGGAGAAAAAGGAGCCACTGGGAATGAGTCGAGACAGGGCTAAACCAGTGTGTTTCCCCGGCGTGTCCTGTCTGAGGCGAGGCTTGGGCCTTTCCAATGCGATGACTTGTCACCCAAGAAGCCCAGTCACTATCGTGACCACGCTTGCTCAATTGACCGGGGCCGCACGAGACTCGAAGGTTCGTAAATGTCAATGCTCAATTCTCTGGCTGGCGCTGCGTGTCCTGGCAGATGAGGCTCTCGCACGTCGATACAAAGGGAGCGTCTCTGGGGGTCCGAAGCAGGTGATGTGGGGACCTAAGGGCAGCGAAAGGACCGAATCGATGGCATCAGGTTGTGGGCGGACGTTGCCCGAGGAAGGACAGGTGTGCAGACTTTTGACGCCTTGCTCCCGGATTTTGATTATGAGGCCCAGCACGACAGGAAAGCACTTGCTAGTCACAGGACACGAACCTCACGAGAGGGAGGCGCCACCGACACCCGATCCCAAGCAACCAAAAGGGCAGGCAGGGACCATAGGGAGGCCTGGGGCCCCCGGAGCTCAGGACTTGGAGACTCTAGGCGCGACGACGCCCCAGACTCCAGAACGGAGAGGGGAGAATGTTTCGGCAACGAAAAAAAGGTCACGCGACAACCCCGTATTGTAAGTAATACAAATTAATTACATTGTAGACACTAGATTACTTATTTGTCTTTTCTTACCCTCCATTATGCCATGCTCTCATCGCACTTCTCCACACTGGTGGGGTCCGTGCAACGCAGAGAGTCCGGACGAAGGCCATGAAGCCATTCACAACGTGCCAACCCCAGAACCTGCAACGTTTCTTCAAACGGCTTGCGACTAGTGGCTGATTTCAAGTGGCCACACTACTTATTGCTCTTGGTCGTAAAGACCAGCGCTAATGTTTGCATCTAACAATGCACTCCGAGTACTTGATGAAACACTTGTCCTCTGGAAACAATCAAGCTAGTGTACAACGCGCTTACACAGTTCATTCTCCTCGTGTGCATCGGGGGCTACGATGACCCAGAATTCCTAGCGCAGTCCAGCAGAGGAATGATTCATCGGGTCGTGAAGCGACTGAGATCTCTGCTCCATAAGCTACAGTAGCATCGTGGTCAGGAGATTCCCAAGAGAGCCGCACATGTTCAATACATCCGGGAGTTGACGGCAATGTCCAGCACGCGGAACGTGTATTACATATCATGGCATGTACTATCGTGGTTTACAACGGGCGATCTTGTATTGTCACTCTCAATTCATTTCCGTCTCAGTCTTTCCGCTTTAGCTTCTTCTGAGAACTGCCTGACTTGGCCTTTCGTTTCCTTTTGCCCCTGGCATTCGAGGATGCGTATAGCTTTTGTGGTAGTACTTGGGAAGCCGTCTGATCTAGCAAGTCCTTTGTTCTCGCAGCCTTGCTCATGTCTCGAAATGAGCTGAGGCGGAGTGATAACACCTCATGAATCCTGGCAAGCAACGGTAAATCCCACCTTGCTAACTCCTCCACAGATGTGTGAGAAAGAACAGTAATGAACTCGTCACAAGCTTCCAGTAAGGTATCAAAGTCGCTTAAGCGAAACATTTCTTTCAGAACTTCAAGGTAAAGTGTCTGAATCGTCTGGGACTGCTTGAGTACCTTGAAGCAGAGCTCGAGATACACTACCGCCGCTGCCCTGCATCTTGTCCCTCCAAAGGTAGAACCTGGGCCAATGATCTGAGCACTAGTATCAGCGTCAGCTTTGAGGATTTCCAAGAGAATCCTCTCTTCCAAGAGGAAAGATAGAATGCTTGTCGCACGATTTTGATCCTCAGCTGACCAGTGACAAATACTTGTGAGAAGTTCCCTCCAGGGACTCATACCCTCAAAGTCATCTGCCCTGTTCGGGTTCAAGACCCGCGACTTCAAGAGAAAAAGCAATATATGAGCTCCGGGGCCGCTTCGTTGTGAAATGCATTGCTCTGGTGTCGATGGTAAAAGTTCCATAGCTGGAAATGCTCCGATGTCTTGTAGGAAGGTAGGGTCAGATGACAATTTCTCGTAAAGGTATTCCAAGAGCCCGGGCCGTAGTAACTGCTCTCTGAACATCGCTTCCTTCCTCTGTAGTGTTTGCGAGCACTTTTTTCCCGAGAGCACATAGGGTAGACTGCGATCAAGCTCGTCCAGCAGGCCACGATGCCTGAGGTCGACAATAGGCTGGACCTCAAGATCTTTGGCATAATTTAAGGCCTCTGGTACCAGATCGAGTACTTTGCTGCGCGAATCGAGTCCAGCGCTCTCATACTTCCCGAAACCTGTGCGTTTGATCCGTGTTGGGAAGGACAAGCATTTTATCATAGCGACAAGTGCCCTCAATATACTGAGACTGGGGAGGAATCCAAGGTTCTGGTCAACCTTGGATATCAGGAATGTGTGCATTTCCGGGGTATTGAGAAAATCGCGTGCTGTGCGGTGAAGGAACATCACGGTCCCGTCCTGGGAATTCACTTCGAGCAACCCACGAGTCCGGCTATCCAGCTGCCAGGAAATATCGGTCTCGATATCCTGGACTTCCTGAGAGGTCATAGTTCCTATCGGTAAACTGATCGCGTAATTTGTATCCTCATATTCCTGAAAGTGAAAACTGTAGGCCAGGAAACTGAGGCGCCTCTCGCCTGCTGTGACTGCAATTTGTAGTGCTGTAGACATATGACTGTGGTAGAAAGGCTCAACAGACTCAAGTATCGCCTTAAAAAATGGTCCAAGCTCAGATGGGAAACTTCGTAGCCGGCGATGAAGGTCAGAGAAGTTGTCTCGATTGGTGAGGCCTTCACGGAGGAGTTTAGTCACAAGGGATACCCAAAGGAAGACGCCACTCGACTTTGCCACAATTTCAGAGATTAATTCGTCTCCTTGCGAATGGTTGGCTAGGATTTTATCCCACCTAGGATGCTCTCGAAGTCGACTTGTCGTGTATCTCTGAATATCTCCACGTGTCCAATGGTGTATATAAAGCTTAGGGCATTTGAGTCCGAATTGCTCCTCGAAGACGTTCCACGGTCGACTGGAGAGGCAGATCTTAATATTTGCTGATGCTGCAAGAGCATTAAAGGCTCCGCACATCTGAATACGGTCTTCGTAGCCCCCGTTGAATTCATCTAAACCATCAATGAAGAAGCAGAATCTGAGGCGACCAGCAGTCTTTTCATTTGCCACAGCGTGTAGGGCCATGCGGAGCTCCACCATCGACCAGGGACCAGTAGAATCCGACTCAGCCCATCGGGCAGGACAGGCTGAATGAATTAAATCTGGGCACTGACGAAATACGTCATATAGTAAGGTTTGCAGAAGACCTTGCTGTGACTTCTGCATTGGTGTGCCAGAAATCCAGAAGTAATGAGAGGCAATAACAGCCTGTCGAGGTTGCGCCCATTGTTGGAGAAGTTGTCGAGTATCTTCACTATCAGCAACAAATTTCATAAATGTCGATTTTCCCGAACCAGGTTTCCCGGATACCCAGAAGATGCGTTCGCCGTTTCGAAGCCAGTTGCCGATGCCTTGGTTTTGATTGTCATCTCTTACTGTGGCGAGAGCCCATTTGAACGTTTTCTGGTGAGCCTGAGGGATCTGTGCGTGCCTGACTGGTTTGCTTTCAAAGTTCAAGCTCTCCAGTATAGACTGTTGCTTCGCTACTTCCGTTTGTGAAAGAGTAAGCGACTGTAGCTTTCTCTGTAGGCTTTCCACATCGTTCGCGGTGTCGAATAATTGTTGGGATCCCGTATGCACCGAGTCCCGAACTTCCTTGGCACATTCTTTGATATCCCCTATTTCACGAGACATTTGATCAAAGAATTGTTCTTGCTTGGATTGCAACCTCTCACTCCTGTGTTTCAGGAGGACCAATTGGTCAGATTGAGCATTGCTGCAAATGCTATAGAGACTTTCAGATGTTGCGCTTCGTAGTTCAGTCTGGATGGGCTGTACTCACTGTGCCAGCGTGCAAATGTGGAGTGTCAATGCCACTTGGTTCTTAGAAAATCTATCGTCAAGTTCATCAATGGTGCTCTTCTTCCGTGCTGTTCTCAGGGCAACTCGGAAGCTATCCCATCTTCCTTTAGACCCGTCTTTAGTCCTAAGCCTTTTGATGATCCTGAGAAGTTCTTGGCCATCGCTCTTACATATCTGTGAGAGATGGATGATAGCTTTTAACTCCTTGACGACAGGATCACAATAATCCAGCTTAACAATATCGTGCTTCGCGCAAGACTCAAGTGCGTTGAACGAATTTTGCAACTGCTCATATACCTCGTCGAGCTGTGACACATTCACGCTGCATCCTGTTGCTGACGAGTGGATTTCAATGGTGCCTCGAATAAGCCCTGACGCAAATGAAACAAACGAAAAGACATTAGACGCCAGTCCAATCGCTGTGAACGGGTCCATAGTGGTGATCTTGCACAGAGACAAGGCGCTCTGCGAAGTATAAAAGGCACAGAAGGCACGAGAGACGCTGTGGAGGGAGGTTTCAATCTTTTTTGGGGTTGGTTGAGGGGAAAAGACGGGAATCGTTGATGCGGTCTAGGTGGCGGCGTGGCGCTGTGTATATCAAAGCCTCTCAGTATATCAAGAAATTCTGCCTTGCCGACGTCTAGGCTCATGTACTACACCAATATGGACTCGATCCACATCAGTTTTTTATGCACTTTTCAGCTCCATCCCTCTGGGAAATGCATGAGTGCTGACCTCGTGTCTGTCGGCCCTAGTTGGCCAGAGGGACGCTGCAGGGCGGATATGGTCCAGTCACCGCTGCGCCGCTGACCTCTTGGCCAGGAGATGCAGCATGCACGACTGCCTGGCCACTATCCGGCAGTTGGAAAAGGCACTGTGAAGATCGCCGACCAGGTACCAACATTGAACTGAGTAGCCGCCTCGATTGATCAATTATCGCGGAAGCTAGAAAAACTTAATTGTGTCTGGCCTTTGACATAATCACGCCTCAAGCGCATCTCCAAATGTCTATACACCTCATGCTGCCCTGCCATCCGTCTACTAGCCACTGCCGCTCGGCCTTTCGAGGCTATGTAGCGCAGACTTTGGAATTTGGCACATTATTATCCTCGACAGCCTAGAATGAAGCACTCATATTAACGACCAAGCTCCTGAGAAATGGAACAACCAGCATAGACGATACCTCTCGGGGGAGGCTCGTATTAGTGAGGTATTTTCTCAGGCTACCCTCAAGGGTGTACTGTTATGGCTTCTTCAGTCATCTCTCGTCATACTTTCTGCGAGAAACTTCGAGCCGCTTCTCTCTTCCAGCGGCCTAATTCTTCAAGCATCTTCGGTGCAGTTTTATATGCTCAACCTGTTGACGGACGTTGCTCACGAGATTGCAGGTATTTCTATTTCTTTATATACGACAGATCCTTCCGTATCAAGTTCTGACCTCACACCGTTTTAAAAGGTATCTATGACTCCGACTTGGAGATCTCGTGCTTAGTCCACTCCGTCAAGCCGCCCTTCGCGACAATGTCCTGCAAGTTGGCCGCGAACTCGCCGACCTTCTCCTCCCAGCGGTCACCGTTCTCACCCTCCTGCACCTCGACGGTGCTCCGCGCCACATCCCACGTCAAGGTCCAACCCGTCCGTCGAGTTGGCGTCTTTTCCTCCTTGGGAAAGGTGGCACGCAGGCGCTCAATGAGGCGCGGGACCTCCAGGCCCAGGAGGGCGTTGTTGATGCTGTTCCGCGAGAAGATGTTTCCAAAGCTGCCCGAAACGACGAGTGGGATCTGCTTGGCCAGGATTGCCGTCGCGGCTTGCTCTCTTGAGGACCCGCAGCCAAAGTTGAATCCGGAGACGAGGATGTCATTTGGTTTGGCGACTTTGCCGAAATCGGGATCGTAGTTCGACATGCAGACCTCGGCCATGCCCTCTTTTGTGATGTCGTCCTGGTATGTGTACTTGCCGGGGTAGATGTTATCGGTGTCGAGGTTGTCGGCATCGCAGAACACGATCTCGCCGGTGATCTTCTCTGGGAAGCCCGGGAGAATTTGAGTAGTGGCTTTCGCTGTGTCATCGCCTCCGACTGAGGACTCGACCCGGTCAATGAGTGACTCGAGCTGTTCCAGAGCGTTGCTCAGCTCGCTTTCCGCGGTTGCAGGTCGACCAGTACCGTAGCCGTACTCAACGCCGGAGTAGTTTTCTGGGATCTCGAATTCACCTGTACCCGCGATAACGCCATTGAGAGCGCTTGCGGCTACAACCTCAGGGCTAGCGAGGTAAGCGAGAGCGTCTCGAGAGCCCATGCGCCCCTTGAAATTACGGTTCGAGGCGGAGATTCCGACCTCGCCGGGCTCCAAAAGACCAGTTCCTAATCCGATACAAGGCCCACACGAGGCCGGGAGTGGGATAGCTCCAGCTTCGAGCAGGGTCTGCCAGTTGCCCTGATCTTCAGCGATCTCCTGCTCTCGAATGGAAGCCGCTGCGATGTACATCTTGACCCCGTCTGCGATCTTGGGGGTCTTGCCGCCGTTAGCCTTTGCAGCATCCTGGAAGACCTTCGCGGCCGCAGCAAGATCAGAGGCTCTTGAGTTGGTGCAGGATACAATGTACGCCTTGTTAACCTTGATATTCTTGGGCGCGAGCTCGCTGAGAGGAGTTGAAATCTTGACAGAGTTGGGACCGGAGACGTAAGGTGACAGGGTAGAGAGGTTAAGATATAGCTTCTTTGCGTAGTGTGCTCCTGGGTCGGCGTGGACAGGGTTGGCATAGAGCTCGTCGATCTTTTCGTGTGTAATCCGTTGGCTGGTCGTCCGGTTTTCATGCATTGCTGCTTCTGTAGCCTTGTATCGCAGCCAGCGCTCTAGGGTCTGGTCTATCGGGAACTGTTGGGGGTGTGAGGTTAGACAATTTCTGATATACAGTCGTTTCAGGATCAGGAACACACCATTGCAGAAAGCGCAGACCACTCGGTTGACATGTTACTGATTGTAAGTCTGTTGTCCACCGAAATACTAGCCATCGTCTCCTCAGAGCCAGTGAACTCGACCGCATGGTTGAGCACGTCGCTGTTGAACAGCCCGCAGAGTGCAACAATGACATCCTTGCCGGTGACTCCCGGGGGCAGAGTCCCCGTGAGAGTTACCTGCGCAACGGGAGGGATTTGGAACCAACTCTTCTTGGTCGCCCAAATCGACGCTGCATCTGTTCTCACCAAAGCGGTTCCCAAGGCACTGATACCACCGTACATATTGCTGTGACTGTCCGATGCCACACAAAGAGTGCCCGGCCAGACAAACAGTTCTTCGACCTGAGGATGTGTTAGCGCACCAGAGCCCGCCTTTCAAGCCATTGGCACACTCACCATGACCTGATGACCAATTGAGTAACCAGCGGGGAAGAAAACAACGCCATGTTTCTTCGCAAACTCTTGGATCTGCTCATATTTCTTCAGGTTGGACTCGGTCTTGTTCTGCACATCGTGGTCGAGTGCGAAAACCATCTGGCTAGGGTCCTTAACCCGGGTGGCGCCCATGGACATGAACTTCTTCGCAATAGGCCAAGTGTTGTCGTGGGACATACACCGGTGGGGCTCGATCTGGACATAGTCGCCGCTCCGGACGAGTTTTCCCTCCGGGAGACCGACGGCATGGCGCTGTACAATCTTCTCGGTCAAAGTCTGTGGCGTTTTCTTTTCGGTTGGGATATCTGCGAAGGAGAATTCGGTCCCGTGGGCTTGTGAAAACGTCGCTCGGCCGGAGGGTATCGTCCTCGTAAGGCGACGGTATGAGACCTGTTGGAATGATGTGCGCGGGAGCCGTTGACTCATTACGCTCGAAACCGAGATGCGGCTGTTCGCCCGGCAGAGGGATCGAGCCCATTGGGCGTTCGCAACCTGGTAGGGGTCATCAGTCTACAGTGAACGGTCAATTGGTGGTGGAAAATCACCCACTGCTCTGCGCGACATGGCAAACAAAGATCGGAGCGCACTGCGCTCGAAGAATTGTCAAAATCGTTGACAGGGGGGCAACGTTCAATGCATCGCGTTGCTGAACATTAACTTTTTTGTGAGTGGTTGCCGATGACGGCACCCTGTCCGACTCTATCGATAGTGCTTACATAACCGGTTCCGCCGAAAGACGACCTGCTACTTGAAATGGAGCCCCGTTTCTCGGAAGCTCTTTACTTGCTAGCTCAAAGGCTGCGATGTTTTACAAATGCCATGATCAGAAATACAAAATAGTGGACTGAATGAAAGCTCATGACAGAGGACTGGAATATCATTTTTCATGGTCAACTAGACAAAGTGTTTCCATGTCTGAGCTATAGTCTCGAACCTGCTTGGATATGTACTTTGACAAGGCTTACGATTAATTGCAAGGAATTCAGGGTCGACATATTTGCAAGCTCATTAACTGAGCTTGACTGTTTTGAAATGCTGCCACGATCAGGAAGGACATGTTAGACGACATGTCAGGCCAGCGCAGAATATATTCCGATAGAAGCGCAGCCAGCCGTCATTCCATTGACTTATTTGACTTAATACCACCAACCTACCACCCACGAACGCATCGCACATTGCCGCCGGAAATACAAGCTGATGCCAGTCAAAATGGAGACCGGCTTTGATAATAGACACAAAAGGATGTAAGAGAAGATGAACGGTAAATCAAGACCATGCCCGTGTCGCAGTCGTTTTGTACGACGCTGGCTGGCTAGCAAGCGCATCTCGCGGCAAGCTACCAAATCACAATCACTGACAATAGCCGCGAGTGTCAATCAATTCTATTCCAAATCACAGTCAGACTTGACCAGTGACTGACTGCTAACAGCCAATGTCGCACGGGCAATTGCTGCAATGACACGCGACACAGACATGCAGAAATGCGCACCCGTGAGTGGGCGGCTCTCCCCTTCTTTCTCCCTGTGTGATCCTGCGCATCCTGCTGCCGTCAGGGTGGGACTGGTCAAAATGTCGCACGTCGCTTTGCTTAAGCGCCGCGGTGGTGAGGAGAAAAGATCCCTGCACCCGGCCGACTCAGCTGTGCCCACATGGCTCAGCCGCAGCTCCGCCCCCTGCGCTGCCGGCGCACCGGTTGCACTGCCGGACGGCAGCGAGGGGTTGGGGTTGCTCGACTGGGCTGGTGCTTGAGCCCGGGGAAGTTTGGAAATAGAACGGGGCTACTGGCCGCCGTGTCGGATTGGCAGGAGCTATATTCGGCTCCCTTCCCATGCGATGATGCTGATGAGCGATGACGCTGATCGGGGATGGTGAAGCTACTGCTGTTGTGCATCGCAGTCTAGAGACGTTGGTTTCGGTTACTGGTGATGCCTTGCAGGACAGAGCACGGCCCTTGGACGATCACAGTTGACAGGACTACCTTGTCCTCGGCCTAGCTACGTAGGAACACTAGGTAGCCCACCAAGCCCACATAGTCTGTCGTCTAGTCGGACGTTCAACGTGCGCTCGCTCGCTCGGCTCGGCGCGAGGGTTGAAGGTTCGGAAAAGCTTCTCACCGCCCGTTACCTGGCAGGCTGTGCACCCGGATGGCTATGAGCGAGCATCCGTGATTCATGATTCCACGGGCACGCGCTGTGTTACGAGGTGTGGCTTCTGAGGAGACTGAGACTTGGCTGAAGACTGGCAATCTCGATACAGCTTGGCTTGCGCGGGTGGACAAAGGAAAAGTCAAATCTCAGATCGAGAGGGCCCACGATCGACCAAGCACCTGGCACCTGCCAGCCAGCCAGCGCCCAGGCGGCCCCGTTCCATCATAACGCGGACCTCGGGTGTTGTCAGCGCGGCCTCTGCCCGTCCAAAGTCGGGACGACATTTCACACGCCACGGAGGCACGGATGAATGAACATGATACCTCACGGGCATGCAGTAGCAGTCTCAGATGCTTCTAGATGCATATTGGCCCCCAAAAGGCCGCCACCTCCAAGGTCCATCTGGACCGGCAATCGCTAAGTCCCTACCGAGCAACGTGTCAGAATGGCTTTCTAGGCCATCTGTTATGTTGGAAGCGGCCCTGGAGGAAGGAGGCGAATGTCGATCAAGGCTGAACAACCAGCCCTTTGTTTGCTGAAGTTGGTGTTGTGTCACCCGGCCGCTTCCAGACGTTGCCCGCCCGGTCTGGTGGCATGCATACCTGGGCACAGTAGATCGCTGCTGTGTCCTGTCGATGGCCGCCACGACTGAGCTTGATTTGAGAATTGAAAATTCGATCTGTGGTTCTGACCCTCTTGCCCCCGAGGATGTTGCCTAGGGACGGCCGACCCGGTTATCTGATGAGTGGAGAGAGGGCCAGACTGAGTGGTTTGGCGGTAGGATTCAGAATTAGTCCAGTCCAGAGAATCCTTCCGGCTGTAGGACTGCAACCCTGCGCATGCCCAACACAGGCTGGCTGCTCACCCTGAAATTGGCTCTCGAGACAGTCCCATCGTCATCTCACCACGAAGTGAGCGAAGAAAGTGAGCAGCAGATGCAAGGGAAGACACGTCGTGGCAAATTGCAGCGGCATCGCCTTGACCCCATCCGCCAGTCTGCCCCTTCATCCTTTTGATCAGGGTCATCAGCAATCAACTGCATGTTTAACTGCAGTCCAGCCCTAGCACCGCCGTTGCAACCCTACCGTACCGGCCTAGCTGACGGCCCAAGGACTGGCTGGTCCCGGCCGTACATGCAGCACACCTGCATGTGGTGTACTACTGCTACTGGGGAACACCCACGCTGAGACACAGCAGGCTGGGCAGGACTCAGGCCTCGGACAAGCTCGCTCAGCCCTGTCTCGAGAGCTGCTGACGGGAGAGACGATGACGACGGGGCACGAGAAGAAGAGAGCATTTTCCTCGTGTAGTGACGCTGGGTTTGTGTGTGGATGTGACAGGCAGGATGGCTGGTCCTGGTCGTCCTGGCAGTAGCTGTCCTAAGTCCATGTCGGCGGAGTCAAAATAAAAAAGTCTTGTCCCTTCCCCTCAGCCACACGAGCTGCAGCAGTGCAGCTCTCGTGCGGCGAGCAAGCGGGACCCGCAATAGTACAACAGTACGGGCGGTTGGTGGTAGGCGGACCGTAGGACTCTCAGCTCTCGGCTTGTTGGTGCTTAGTCCTTGTCGTTGGCATTATTCACACACAAAGTCCTACGTCCCACGCCCAGTCGAGCCCACTCCAGTCCCAGTCCCCGGTCTCAGGTCCCCCGTCTCCAATCCCAGTCCAGTCCCAATTCACTCCATCCTGCCGGGCCAGCTAGCATTCGAACTGCCAATATCTCCATCTCACCGGCCAAAAAAGACACAAGACGGACGGACTGACTGACTGACTGACTGACACACACACAACCGCCCGCACTCACGCACGCAATTACAACCTTGGAAGTCACTCGAGCAGGCGGTCAAGGCCTTTATCTAACCAACAACCAGGCCAGGCCAACCAACTCCAGACCGACCCGGACGACATACCGGAACATTGCTGGAAGCGGAAAGTCGTAGCAAAGAAAGACGGACAACATCCCGTGTTCGTTGCGGACCCGACGACTTGTCTATTGTGCAGCCCTTACCTGTTGTCTTTTTTCTATTTCCAAAATCTGTCTACATGCTCTTTTTTTGCTTTGGGTGCAGACAGGGCCATCCATACATACCCCTGCGAGAGA
The DNA here is from genome assembly GCA_013435955.1 of Diaporthe sp. HANT25. Taxonomy (NCBI): domain Eukaryota; kingdom Fungi; phylum Ascomycota; class Sordariomycetes; order Diaporthales; family Diaporthaceae; genus Diaporthe; species Diaporthe sp. HANT25. Next base: position 627,227 of record JACBFG010000030.1, on the reverse strand, counting down.
GGACAGCAACCTTGACCCGTGCCTGAGCCTGAGCCTGTGCCTGAGGAAGCCCGACTAGAGTCATCACAAGTCACCAAAAAGTCCTCGCCCCATAAGGTTCACCACCGGCAGACAAGAGTCACGGTCCTGAGACGGCCAGCACACTCGCGAGAACCTGAAGCAGCTGCCTCATGCACGGTGCGGCAGTCAGCCCAGCCGTACCGCAACCGCAACCGCAACTGCAACTGTACCTGCAACGGCAACGGCAACGCACCCGCAGCGAAGCAGTCCTGCATCTGTCTAATTTCTCACTCGCTCTGCTCTCCCACATCAAATCCCCCTCCAATCCTACGCCCTCAATTCTCTCGCCCGCTCTCACCCACAACCAAATCCGAAAACCCAACTCCAACCACGAACCCAGCCCCAGCAACGGCAACGGCAGCGGGAGCAGCAGCAACAGCCTAAGCCAACCTGAGCGAACAAGGACACACAATATTACCACCTACCCACCAACCTTACCTTACCTACAGTCGTCCTATTTCTGACCCTGTCCGGTTTCCCTTTGGGTCCTATCTTGTCTTGTCCTGTCTTGTCTTGTCCTGCGCTGTCTGTCCTGCCTGTCCTTGCCCACCCTCACCCACCTCCCACACACCCCCCCCCTCCATTCTTCCTCGCTTCCGCGCATCCTACTCCCGTCTTTGGGCTGGGCGGCTGAATCGTGCCACCCTTGGGTTTTCGTCCCTTTTAAGATTTAATACAGCACCCCCCGCCGCTTTTTAAATCGTTCCTGCATTCCTCCTCCCTTATGAGCTCTCTGAATTCCCGCTTGAAACAGCTTGGCTTTGCGAAACGCAAATCGAGTGCCAGCATCCAGTCGCCAGACCTATCGCAGAGCCAGAGTCACACCCCCCCGCCGCAGGGCTCGTCCCAATCGTCCACCCACAACAGCACTCCCCCATCCCACGTCCGACCCGCCGGCCAAGCTCCCTCCATCGCCTCCAACTCCTCGCAGCAGTCCCTGCCCCAGATGAACCACCCCGGCCAAGGGCAGCGGCCACCGAGCTACACGGCTGGATATCCTGGTGGGTCCCCCTCTCCCGCCCACCCTCGCATTCACACACAATCCACCAACCCCTCCCCCTCCAGCCCTGTCCAGACCCCCCTCCCCCTCCAGAAGACCCCCTCTCGACGAGCCCCCAACTTATTAATCCCCTCGCCCATCAACCCAACCCAACCAAAACCCAACATACACCGAGCTGCCCCCACCAACACCACAACCGCAACCGCCCGCCAACCTAACTCTCTTGACTGACTTTGGCCTCCCACGCTATACAGGACAGGCTCGAACTCCTCCCACGCAGATGGTCGGTGGCCCTCCACCCATCAACACAGGAGCTCCCCCCGTCGCCGGTTACCCCCCTCAACTTCCTCCAATGCAAGGCGGCCCGCCAGTCGCCGGAGGCCCGCCAGGCTATACTGGCGGCGCCGGAGGCTACGGCCCTCCCCCGAGCCAGAACCTCCCTACAGCCACATACACCCGCCCCGCTGCAGAGGTCGAGGGCAACAGCAGGAGCAAGGCGCAATTGATTGTCGGCATTGATTTTGTAAGCACCGAGCCCGGCCCCCATGGGCATGTCGCAAGACTCACCCCGCTGACCCAACTTTCCAGGGCACAACTTTCTCCGGTGTCGCATTTGCTTTTGCAACAAATAACGAGGCAAAAGAGGATATCATCACAGAATGGCCAGGTGCCGGTTCATACACCAAGCAAAAGGTAGGCCACGAGGCATTAGTGCTGACGCCGACAAATCTCCCAGCTGACACATTCACCCCTCTAGATTCCCACCGTGCTCTACTACGATCAGTACCAAAAAGTTGTCGGCTGGGGCCCCGATATCGCCGATGCCCTCGCCCCAACAGGATACCCGAAGCCAGGAGTACAAAAGGTGGAATGGTTCAAGCTGCAGCTGATGCTGTCTGGTAACACATATATCGACCCCATCAACCTGCCGCCTCTGCCACCAGGAAAGTCCGAGATCGATGTCGCCGCAGACTACCTGTTCAAGCTCCGCCAGGCCATGCGGGCAGCCCTGCAGAAGACCCTGGGTGAAGTCTTTAACCGAGAGGAGCGCAACATTCGGTACTACCTGACGGTGCCTGCCATCTGGAACGACGCTGGAAAGGCCGCCACAAGAGCCGCTGCCATCCAGGCCGGCTTCCTCCGAGACGAGAACGACAACCGACTGACCCTGGTATCCGAGCCCGAAGCCGCTGCGCTCTTCTGCGCAAAGACTGGTCTCCTCAACCTCAAGGTACACGACGCCCTGCTCATCGTGGACTGTGGTGGTGGCACCGTCGACTTGATCGCATACGAAGTCGAAGATGAGAACCCCTTTACCGTGGCTGAGTGCACCGCCGGATCTGGTGATTCTTGTGGTTCGACCGCCCTGAACCGTAACTTCAGTAACATCTTGAGGACCAAGATCAGGAAGATGAAGCTGCCGGATGGATCCAAGACCGCAGGCCGTGTGTACGCAAAGTGCATCATGGACTTTGAAAACCGTATCAAGGCAGATTTCCGCAACAACGGGCAAAAGTGGGCCGTGGATGTGGGCATTGAGGCCGAGTTCCCCGAGGCCGGTATTGAGGAGGGTTACATGACGTTCACGAACGAGGAGATCCTGCAGTGTTTCGAGCCCGTGGTGAACCGGATTCTCGAGCTCGTGCGCAACCAGATCATCGCGATCCAGGCGCAAAACCGCGCTCTGCAGAACATCTTGGTCGTCGGTGGTTTCGGTGCCTCCGAGTATCTCTTCCAACAAATCAAGCTGCACGTGCCCCCGCAATTCCAGTCAAAGGTCGTCCGGCCCATGGACTCGGTTGCGGCCATCGTCAAGGGTGCCGTCACAGCGGGTATCACGGAGCGTGTCATTACTCACCGTATTGCACGGAGACATTACCTCATGGCCACCCTGCAGCCATTCAAGGAGGGCTACCACCCAGAGGCATATCGTGTGCCGTCGCTTGACGGCAAGGACCGATGCAAATTCACGCGGCAGATTTTCGTGCAAAAGGGTCAGAAGGTCAAGATTGGAGAGCCTGTCAAGGTCTCCTTCTTCCGCCAAGTTGCACCCGGAGCCACGCTCATGTACGAAGATATCCTGTATGCGTGTGACGACGACGTTTGTCCGGAGTACACTAAGGATCCCCGTATGTTCCCTCGTCCCCTTACCAAGCAGATAATCACGGTGTGCTAACTATTTTTCTCTAGGCATCAAGGAGGTCGTCACACTCACCTCGGACCTCTCGCGCAAGAACCTCGAGAAGGACTTTGAGCGCATGGATACGCCGCAAGGCACGTTCTACCGCGTGTACTTTGACATCTACCTCACACTGGACGGCTCGGAGTTCAGCGCCGAGCTGGTGTGCCAGGGTGAGGTGATGGGCCGTTGCAGGGCGAGGTTCAGATAGAAGGGGCGTTACTATGGGTTTACTTAGTGACGACTTCCCGGAATATGGCGAGGGAAGAGGCGAAACATCTGGAATGTGGGATTTCACCTGTCGTCAATGTTATTGGGAGGATTCGATTTTGGTTTCTGCTTTTGAATGGCCCTCCCACTGGCTGAGGCGATTGATACCACGACCGCAGGCATGACCACAACTTACATACGAAAATCAAGAGAGGAGAGTGAAGCGGAAAGCGAGAGATGGGGAGATTTATAGCAGCGGCTAACGCATTAGATGTTTAGTCTAATCTTGTAGTAAGGAGCATTGAAATGATGAGGAAGCTCTCAGCGTTCCTGGTTTTCCTGTCATGATAATGGGTTGTGAGTAGAACCGTGTCACCAAATGCAGGTAACACCAGTCATAGCCTATTCTGACCCACACAATCTCAGGTACATTCTAAAGTCTTGACTCTGTCAAAGTTAGATTATCCACTTAAGCACAACTGATGGACATCGTAGGCAATATAAATGCTGACTACAACTGATGCAATTTGGACTAAACATATCATATCTGGCAAGAAGAATACAGTGATGAGACTTGTTGCGATTATTTCAGGCTAGATTATAAGGCAAAGAGTTGTGTGGGGGTTTTGAGTGCTTGAAGTGCTTTGCTACTCCTCCTTTTAGACCTGGTTCATTTTTCACTCTAATCTGGCGGGCCCACTACTTGTAAGTAGGAATAGTTACATACATGGTAGATATGAGAAGGTCAGGAAGGAATTGTCAAAAACGTCTGGTACATACAAGACTAACAGCATATACCAGCCACTTGTCCGTATACATATGCATTATGACGAAAATGCAGGTATAGGTGTCCTGGCTGCCGAAGCGGCCAGAAGGCCCATGCTGATAGTCGCCTTGCGCTGGACGTTGTCTTCCTCACCCCAAGCCCTCGACCCATTCTCGTCAGGTACCATTGTCGAGTCTGCGTACAGTAATGGCCCCAACGACGACTTCCATGCTCGCTGGCGTGCTGTGCAAGTCTTCCAAACGGTGATGCAGAGGAAGGCTATCGAGCCAGCGACCGTAATTATAGACAGCGAAAGCCACTCCCAGCGTACTCTTATGAAGACTTTGGACTCGAGCAGCGAGCCTCGGGACAGCGTTGCGCTTGGCCCGCTCATCATGTTGTACGTTATCCCCGTGGCCATGTCCTCGAGGGTCTGGGAAATGTTTGGCCCAGCCAGGTATGCGCTGTTCCAGAAGTACGGGACCCCGTTGGAGCTCTCTCCCGAGTACCAGATTGTGGACAGGGTGAGCTCCATGGCCTGCTGATCCACCGGGTTGATCTCGAATGTATCGTTGCCTAGGAAATCGGGATTTGTGGCCGTGTAGACGCGAGAAAAGTTTGTGCCCTCAGGGCCAAAGTCATCAGACGTGAGAACTCTTCCATCACTTACGACGGGGGATTGCGTCGTGGTGCCGTTGACCAGGATTCCGTTGGTCATGCCCCAGTCTTCAAAGGACCATGCGCACAGTTCGAGCTTGCACTCGTGAGCGGTCATCGTCTCCGCCCATTTCGTCGGCTGGTCCGGGTCCTCGAAATTGATATTCTCATCGTCATTGTCGAAACGGATGATGCTGATAGAGTTGATCCAGGGCGTTCCGTCCAGCCCGGCATTGCCTCCGCTTGTTGTACTGCCAATGCTGATGTTGAGATCAGGAGTGGTCACGCCGAAGATCGAAGTATAGTACGCATACGCCCATACCTCGGCCCCGCCTGGAAGGGTGTAGTTGCACGAGCTGTAGGGACCGTTCTGCGACTCGGCGGTCAAGATGGTGTCGTTGCAGGTGGCCTGCGTCCGCAATGTGACGTCTTCGCAGGTGCTGCAGACTCCGAGGGATGTCACCAGCGGGAAGGTACAATTTGACCCTGGACAAGAGAAGGGAGGATCAGGCATAGTACCATAAACACTTGCCATGACGCCAGCCATGACGGCGTCATCATTGCGGCGGCCTGTTGTGATATTTAGTCAGCGGGTCGCCTGGTTATTATGGGGTACTAGACTTACTTAAGATATTTGACTTGTTCATGGGGCCTCTATCATATGCCTGTGAATGTCGTACTTCCGAGTAGATGTTGGGTACTACTTCTCCGAACGGTTGGCTGTAGTGGACGATTTGTTGGGTAAAAGGATCAAGAGCAAGTGCCAGGATGACGATCAGACACCCGAAATAAGACACGAGAGGAGCTCCCCTGGCTTTCAAAAAGAATTGCAAAGATCCAGCTGGGCCTCTACTAGCGTTATCAAATACTTGGAGTTGCTCGAGACTAGAATGTCAGTCGTTCAGTCTTCAATATTTCGAATTGGCTCGGGCTTCTTACTGTGACTTCTTGCTTTGTAGGTGTATCCATTTCAGTTGGCTGATGCACTCAGCTACGGGTAGAATTAACCCGGCTTTAACAGCTGTAGAGAGAATAGAAACAACAACATTTAGTGACACGGGCACGGTCCAGTTCGCCAGGGGCTTGCCATCAACCTTATAGAGGATAACGACGATGGCCACTGTGCAAAGTATGCTCGAGGTAGCACTGAGAATTTCCTGCCACCATTCGCGCAGAACACCTCTCTTCTTTTGCCCTGGTACCTCAAAAATTTCCTGCTCATACTGATCCACTGTCCCTTTACTCGGCATGGCAGACGTGCCAATGGAATGATATGGCTGAGGCGGTTGTTGAGGTTCGGCTGCGTCTGAAGCCAATGTGCTTGTTGGAGAGAATGAGAAGGTCGGTGAGATTACATCGTGGTGATCGTTGCTAGGCACGTGTGCCCACCCGCGTTGCTGTTCGGTTCGAACGTATGGAGGGTCATCTTGCTCATCGTCTCTGATCATGGCGGTCCGGCTTGCAGGCTTGATTTGGTAGCAAGCCAGCCAGGATGGTCGATAGACGCGAAATAAATCAAAAGAGCAACCGGAATCGCGGAAAACTGAGTCCTCTGCTTGTATTGCACGATTTACCCGACGATTCAAAGAACCTGAGGTTGGTCTCGAAGCCTCCAACTTAGGCGCCGCCCTGAGAGACCCATATATCTTCTGATGGGTCCATCCACGTTGTCTAGCGCCAACAGACAATCATGCTGCTTACGCAGAATTGCGGCACAGCACTCAGGGGATACATGAATTGTAAGAGAGCTGAAGGAGAAAATGCAGTTGGCTGTGGATATCAAACTCTCGGCATAGTCCTTCCCACGGGCCGGGAAAGTGTGCTCAGATCCGTCATGAATAAGGACGCTTGGTGTTGATTGGGCTTATTTGTGTGCACACGAGGGTCGCTATGGCGATAGGTCGTATGGTATTGTTGCATTATGGGTTGCAGAAGCAGAGGTTGATCCTCACGTTCTGCTGCTTTTGTCAGAACAACTACGACCTGTCGACCACGTAGGCGGTCTGGGCCTCTCCCTGAAGGATGAGAGCAGCATCTTGGCGGCATGGTGGCGCTTTAGTCCTGATTGCACCCTTGCCAAACTCTTCTGTTATGCCAGGGCCTCCCGCCATTCTCAGTATCCGGGCGGCGTCGCGGGCGTAGCAGCTCGTTGGGCGGAGAACAGAGTGCTCGGAGATATGGTGCTGTTCGACTGTGCAGGCGAGGTGAGGACTACGGCGGTCTAGAGACAGATACTGCCAGGCATGTGGCACTCGCATTCAGGATGACCGAGGCTCCTGGCAGAGCTCGCGACTCCGTTCCGTGCCCGCGGGAAGAACGTCTGATATACCATACTCACTGGAATCCTACTGGGTATGCTGGCCGCCCGCCTGCAGACGGTAGAAAGCACTTCAACTCGGTCCCGCAAGATGCTGGTGGGCACCAGCCACCAGAGCAGAGAAAGGCTACTAACAGAGATGCCAAAAAGGTACCGCATCCCTCCAGCCTACTCTTTAAAGAATTGGGACCCGGCTGAGGAGCTCATTCTCCTCCTCGGATCCGTATTCGATGCTAACAGTCTGGAGTTAAGTCGCCACATATCAGGCCAGGTAGGACCAATATGCCCCCGCATCGACCCGGAAAAGTCGATTCTTTGCACAAGCATATATCGTGATCAATGGGAGAGGCGATGCCGCAGCCTGAACATTCCAATATGACTCCAAGGAGCGCTGCGAGATAATCACTGCTCCAAGTCGCATTTGCTATGCCGAGATTGGTAACATCTACAATATTGCTGAAGTTTCCCAAGATATGTCATGAATCGGAGCGGCTAAGACATGGTGCTCTCTTGTTATAAAGACAGTGATAGCTACTGCCGTTTCAAACAGGGCCGAGATCAAGACAGTGTGCACTCAACTATTCGACGTAATAGACTTGGAGTATTGAGAATATTGTCTATTCGTAGTCTGAAATCGTCGGCATAGCCTCGATATGCTACTTGTGTAAGACCTCGGGAGCTAACGGCTCCGATGAACCCAACAAGGTGGCAACCACATAAGAGGGCGGCTATGTACTTTCTCGGGTGCTGCGCACCAACGCTTCCCAAGACCTTGGCAGGACTTTGAAAAATCTAGGTAGTTGATTGTGTTTGGTTGCAGTGTTGATGAGTCTATATGGTAATGATAGCAGGTGAGCGCAAGCAGGCGCAAATCAATGCAGTGCGATGCGATGCGATGCGATGCCAAATACCAAAGTGAGATCATCAGAACAAGCTAACAACGCAACAGGCGCATGGCCTAGTTGATGCTAACCAATATTCTCAGGAAAGAAAGGTTCCCCGGCCCACTCTTACCAATCACAGAGAGCCTCATACTCGAGGTTCTGATACGCTCAGGAGCGTGATTCTCCGTCACCCAGAGTACTATCGTCGCCAATGATGAACGGGTCATCACTCCGCGTGGATGACTGCCCTGCCGGGTGGTCATCTCCCGCGTCATCCTCGGGCTGTGTCGCCTGGGGAGGCTGGGCAGGCTGGTTTACCGTCTGGTTGCCTTGGGGGTACTGAGGGCGACCGCCTTCCAAGCCGACGTCCCCACCGACCGCATTCCTGTCCCTAGGCTCATTGGTGATAATGTATGCCGCAACTCCACAGAAGGAGACACAGAGCGCGAACAAGTCCAACACGCTCCACGTGTCGTCTCTCATGAACAGCTTCAGGAGAAGCATAGCAACCAGTGACATGACGAATACCAGGGCTATGAATGCCACCCGCTTTCCTCTGGGGAGTATGGCTCTGAGGAGAACCACGAGGACGGACGCAAAGACGGGCCCGCAAGTCAGACCCCTGTGATCAAATCAGTACGTTGGGATGGAATGGAGGATCTGGGAACGGGGTCTTGTCTCACCAGCCTCTGGCAATCTTCCAAATGACCTCCTCGGCGCCACCGTCCCCACCAGAGGACCCTGGTGGGTTCGCCAGGACATAAACACTAGGGACATTGGCCATTATCCCAAAAGTCCATGCCATTGTGATGATGTCCCTTCCTGGAAGCTCGGCTGAGACGACGGGGATAGCCATGGCTGTAAGGACAGCCAGTCCAAGGAACTTGTTTGGGATGGTGGAGAGGAGGTATAAATGGTTGAAGAGATGTCTTGGCATAGTTCGGCCGTCGCTGGGACATACGATATGAAGGACGTCGGAGGGCTCAGAGTACAATCCTGGGGTATTGAAATGACCATCGCTGGATCCACGCCATGAAACCCTCCCACGGCTATCCCCCGGGGTGAGAGGAAGTTCGAAGTTTCTTTCGCCTTCGTCTACTTGACTACCCCTGAACCAGTCATCTGGGAACAACTGATCCGTCCCTGGCCTCAGCCGGCCGCGCAGCGACCGGTCCTCCGAATGAAGGGACTCAAACAGCGTGAGAATGCTGTCTCTTGCGGACTTGAACGGTATTGCAACACAAAGACTCTAGTGTAATAAAAAAGCTGCTTCACAGCATTGGGTCTCGCAAGGATAGTGAGATGTTGGTGAAGCCTTCCGGTAGTGGGCGCTTCAAGTTTGTTGCTGGCCTTGGAATACCAGTACCTTGATACCTCTGTCCAAATCTCCCGGTCGCGTATATCCTCGTCCTCAATAGCCATGCGATAGCGGCCTAGATCTCCTAAGCACTCAATCCAGGTGTCCTCAAAATTCGGGACTGTTTCGTATCGCAATGCCATCATCGAGTAAGCAAGGTAGATAAATGTAAGCGTATGTTCTAGGGAGGTAGGAAGTCTGTGGCGTAATAGTTCAAGGAATGAATGTATGCCGTGGCGCCACATTCTCGCTGGCATGGCATACTTTGATGCAAGCCTCCTGAGAGCGGGACTCTCTGATGGATGCTGTGATGCCAAAAAGAAATCATGGTGCTCATGCAGTAGGGGCCGATGGAGTGCGATGACTGCCTGCCATTGCTCGTCGTTGAGTTTTGGCTGAGCCTGCGCGCTCTGTGAACTGTCGACTTCAACGCACTTGGTTTCAACCATTCCTAATCCGGCATAGATCCCTTTGACTTCAGCTACTAGCTGTTCCTGGGAGATAGGACGTTTCTCAGGCTGCCCTATCATTTTGTTCACACTGGGGTCCTCTTCTCTTTCTGGCTGACCAGATTGCGAAGGTTGCTTGCGAGCTCGTGTGCGCCTAGTGATGTTCGTAGCTGTTCTCTGTGGAGATGATCTTGTCGGAATAGGATCACCCTCGTTCCACAACCCGCCCTGAGTGCGAGGTGGTGGTCGTTGAGGGAAGTCCTCCCCAGGAGGTAAATCCCCCGAAGTGGACGACCTCTGCATGTGAAGAACACTCGCGCTGGAAGTCGTGGAACTCTTTCGCCTCTTACTCGCCAGTGCCACATCACCAGGCACAGGCTCATCACAGGTTGCACTTTTATCGATGGGAGACGGAGGGGCAGGTTCCGCCTGGTTGCCCATTCTAACGCGTGCTTCGGCGGTGCACACGTAGAGTTGCTTATGCTTGTCCATATGTTTACTGGGAACATAGTCAGTAAACTGGAAAGAAGCTGATGGCGCCTTCGGCGGGAAACTGTGAAGCTGACTTACTTCCATTCGCACATGCTTTGGAACTCCGTGGCCGGCTCATTGCAATCAGGCCATGTATAGATGAACTTTCCGCCTTCGCTCTTGGTCACCTCTCGGTTGGGCTCGGCTATGGAACCGGCGTCCTGGACATCTGGAAATGTGACGATTGTTTAGAAAGGAGGTAGGGCTCTAAGAAGCGATCTTCCAAAATAGTGGGATACTTGAAGCATTTGGGTTTCCTGGATGCGCTCCCCGTAGAGATTACAGAGACTTACATGCTGGGTCGTTCCTTGCTTGACGCCGTAGGTGGTTCATCCAACCCTGGGCAAGGTTAGCCATTGTTTGTCGGAAGAGCGCAGGACAGGCCAAATGTGGAGCGAGAACGACTAGTTATACTCTGCGTGCGGGAAAAGTTTTGGTCAAAGGGTGAAGGCAAAAGAAGAGGAGGGGAAAAATAAACTGAAACACAATTTAGCGATCAGTCTCGGCGACCTGTCAATTGGAAGTTTGACTGGTTAGAGAGCCAGCCTGACCTAGACCCGCCCGCCCCAATTCGCGACCCATGAGATCCCAAGCAAAGACAGTCGGTCGGGGTGCTCTCTGCTTACGAGGGGTGAGCTCGGAAGCTCGGGGCTCAGCTAGCAACAGATTGGACGGTATTGTGTAATATCCCTGGCTATGGCTAGTCGAAGGTACCGTGGCTGTGAGTGTACGATGACGGCAGGTCGCGCACTTGAAGCCTGATCTTGGTGAACGCCCACGCCATCTGGTTGGTTACCCATGACGCCTGCGGCTGAGAAGCCTTTCCCATTTTATCAAGTAGCGCTTCCAAAGAGCCAATACATTGTGTACATGTGTACAAACGATGGGCAAATCTGACGGATTGCTGCTTGATTTTGAGATGCAAAGTTGGCACGAGGCAGACCGTCGGGCATATCAGCTCAATCCTTGGAAGGCCGACCACGGCTTCCAGAATACCAACCGTAGCTTGACTCCCGGCGAATGCCACATCCAAAGCCTCTTCCAGTCAAAAGCTTTTCACAAAGAACGCCTTGTGCTGCACCAAAGTGCAGCATGCTCACCATATTGTCATCCGGCTCCGCACGAACACCAAAACGTCGCTCGAACAAAGCTCCCGTCTTGTGAGAAGTGTTTGCGGCCACAGAGAATATTCCCGACACAGTAATTGTCATGAATTGCTCTACTGCTCGAATCCTGCTCGAGGACCAAGATAGCTAATTTTTACTCCAAACACTTAGGTCCATGTCCACCCCACGGCTGTGTACAAGCACCAGCTATCGACGACCACCCTCAGCCAGAAAAGCATTAACCAACTATGCCGTTGAACCCTAGACCTGTTCCGGAATGCCTTTCTGTCAACGAGACACACACCTTAGAGCATCCATTACGATCGCCCGGGGGCGGAGGTGGCTTAACAGGCACACAGATCCAGCATCGTGAAGAAGATGATCTGACAATCGATGTCGTCTTAGCTCATGGCTTGGAAAGAGCCACTGAGAACACATGGTGTGGTAGGGCAGCATTGACTATTTTCTGGCGACGAGACTTGATACCCTATGAGTCGCGGCCAAGCAGTGGACGGATGATGACATTTGGATACATTGCCAACGTGGTGCCGCAAACCGGAGACAACGCAGAAGCCAATCAGTCTTATATGCAAAGAGTCTTCGCTATATTGATGCGCACCGCAGCTTGGCATATAGAGACCAGGGAACATCTGTTGGATCGTTCGCCTAGAATGTTCTACAGAAGATTCGATGGAAGGAGAGATCCAGCCCAAGAAGGCGGTGTGGACAAGCACTACCAAATTCTCTCTCTCTCCTGGGGCCAACAAGAAATCAATAGTGAAGGGGGTTTCACCATCACGATGCCGGATGCAGGCGAAGATGCTTCCTACAATAACCAGGACGGCACATTTAAAGACAGCTACCAGGCCAACCTCAGGCACTTTATGGACCAATACAGCCCAATCACGGCTGGTTCTCTGAATTACAGTGAGATCATAGGCTTTCCGCGACATCGTCGACTTCGTAGAGTCCTCGGGAGCTTCATCATCCCAGCAGTGGCACTCAGCTACCCAACGACTGTTTCAGCAGCAGTAATCTCATGGAGATGTACCCATTGCAGCGATGGTATATTCCTAATTCCCTCGCAAAGTCTTCGTGTCCATGGAAAACTAACGAAAGCAGTAGAATCGACTCCACCAGGTGGTACTACAAGCTCCAACGTCATCTTGACATTGCCATGGTCACCAGGGAGGCAGATTTTGCAGTATTTGGCTATCTGCAGTGTGGCATCATTTCTTGTTTATCTCCAGGGGCCAGGTGTATACCTCAAGTACTCCTTTGTGGCTTGCAGTGGCCTGTCAGCTCTCATATGTGTATCCGCAGGAACAGAGACGATGCTGGGGTTCCTGCCATTGGTAGCCTTGTTGACGCTCTTTGCCAGCTTGGTTTGTCAGGCGTTTGTCAGGATCATCTGGGGGCCTCCATGTCATGAGACACAGGCTGAGTCGGCCACTACTTCCGGATGTGCTCTGGTGGAAAAGAAATCACAGCTCTCGGCCACTCAGGACACATTCAGAGGTCGGTGAGTGGGAAGAGAAGGGGTTGGGGGGACTGGTCGGGGATATCTTTCTCATCTCTTTCACCCTTCACTAAGGCAGTTTTCAAATGCAAGAAGTATCGTGGCTTGTCACCCTGCCGGGATTTCATGCTCGCTCACTGTTTCTTGATCTGTAAGTTGAGCAAAGCTGGGCCCCGGTAGAGGCAGACGAAGCTGTGATTGGATTTTGAGCAGTCGTAAGCGTTTATTGCACTCCCAATATGTCTGGTACAATGTCGCCCATCGCCCCCCTGATCTCGACATTACCTAGGCAAATTGTCAGGCCTGGGCTCGCCAGGTGCCCACATGTGCACACGCACGATCCCGATCCCGTGTGTTCACCGGGAGCGTGGAATAGAGCGGACCATATATCCACTGGTACTGGAAAAAGCTTGTCGAATTGATCGAATAATGAGCTCGTCGAGCACGATGCGTTCGGCGGTATGAGAGGGTCATGCAGCGCACCAAAGTCTAAGATCGTTTGACTCTTTGAAAGCATTTGGAACTTGCTAGATTGTCCCGTATGCTCATCCCACATACGAAAGCATATGACTTCCGGGCTTTTTCCTCCTTCTGTTGTGAAAGGAGACGAGTCTTTGACTTGTTTATTTCCTCACTGAGAGC
>JACBFG010000030.1:482500-613535 GCA_013435955.1 Diaporthe sp. HANT25 | reverse complement strand
CCCCCCCCCCGGACAAGAATTAAAGAAGATCTATAGACTTGAAAGCCACAAGGTAAGCACACTTTCCCCCTCCTAAAAGAGTAAAGACAATATGTACCTAAAAGTAATACATCGGAACTTTTAAGCAATGCCCCCTAGAAACTTCACAGATCTGGAGACTTTCCGGCCAATCATTGTCGTGCTGGCGTATAGACAGGGATTGCAGCCCACGCCAAGTTCCGGTGATGTGAGCATTCTGTAGATATTCCCTGCTCCGGCTGCGGAGAAATTGTCGTGATGTCTTCGCATCCAGTGAGGTCTGGCCTCTTGATACGAGATTTCTCCTATAATTTCGCGTATTTTTGTTCCGTACCAGTGAAGGTGATTCTCGACTGCAGTTCTGGTATTACTGCGCAAGTGATGTAAGAATAGGCATTGTGATCAGACTGGCCAGACCTACTTGAGTACAAAATCATATAAATATGGTGTCGAGCTCCTCAACCATGGCTCATCACTGCTCATTTCAATCACGCCTATCACATTCATTTTCTATCTATCTTGTCCCGTCACTCCCTAGCCCACCATGCGGACCTCCTTTGGTGCTCTAGTGCTCTGTCTGGCCTCGCAGACCAGCACCGCCAACGCGCAAGGTCTTAAGCCTGACATCCGCGCCGATACCAATCGTGACGGCGTCGTCGATGTCCAAAGCAGTTCGGACTTGGCTGACAAGGCCATCTGGACCGCCGAGCGTGGTGCTGTGTTTCTGCCCAATATCGGCGACAAGACCCGCCGCTGCGCCAATACCGACATCAGTAGGAACCCCCTGAGCAACGACGAGTTGGCTGCCTGCAGCGACGCTTCCGGTCACTTGCTCTTTGCCCCAGAATATGTGGCCCCCCTTCAAACGCTGCCGATGAACCTGTCTTCTGACGCCACCGCGAACATCTACGCTACCCCGCGAGCGGCTTATGAGCGAGTTCGTCTCTTTGTCCTCGACGACGACTCAAAGCCCAACGCGACAGAGTCTTGGAGGCTCGTGGACCAGGAATTCATCTTCAACGCCTCGCAGCTAGCCAAGGGTATCACTCTTGGCATTGATGGGCGTGAACCGGTCAAGGATGCCGGCGTATGGAACGGTTCTGTTTCTATCGTCTTCAAAGTGACCGACCGTAACCAGACCGCTACCGACAATGTAGCACTTCAGATCGCTCCCATTTTGACACACAATCATCTTCAGCGCGTGGAGACTGTCGTGAGCACCTCCGGGAACGACTCGGAGCCTATTCAGGCCAACTTCATCCGCCAGATTGATGAGGCCCGCGTCAAGGCCGGGGTCACGAAGCCACTGCTGCTCTTCAACCAGTCCGATGACATCTGGGCCCAGGACTTCCTCGAGCCCGCCTACGCCAGCATGCCGGGCCCCAACGGACCCATCGCCATCCGCGTGATGCTGCGTTCGGCACAGTCCACCCGGACTGGTGGTCGCCAGATCTTTGAACAGCTGCGCGGGCCTGGTGTGGGTGGCTTCCAGCCTCCTATCGGCACCGGAGACGGCTTTGGTCACCGTGAAATCAACAGCTTCGGGAACCTGGAGACGATTCCTCCCTACACGTCCAAGTCCGGTGTCAACTATCCCGCCGGACGAATCATTATGGGAAAACACTTCGACAGGCTACCGGCTAAGAGTATGTTGGACTTTTTGCAGGGCCAGAGGCTTCAGACACCGCTGATTCTGGAGACCGGATGGCTGGTAATTGGACACGTCGATGAGTTCGTTCAGTTCCTCCCTTACGAGAATGAGCTTGGATTTACGATCTCGGTTTCCGATACCAAGTCCGCTATTGATTTGCTCAAGAAGGTGTCAGCTGCAGGCCACGGTGGTCTGCCCACCGTCACCTTCACCGGCGATGGGGCGGAGGCCGGGTCGAACACCACTATCGACCAGACTCTCGCCGATACCAACCTCACTACTGTTAACGAGTACGTCCAGAAGCACATCGATGCCAATTTGAAGACGCTCTTGGACGAGATTCCACTTGACCCAAAGAACGTCATCTATGTGCCCAGCCTGTTCCGAGCGAGCGACTTTGGCGGCGGCTTCGGCTTCGGGTCTGGTGACGGTTTGCCATCGCACGGCGAGGATCTCCGCCCAGGTGAGTACCAGGTCGGCTCCCTCCATCCGGGGTCGATCAACGGCATCGTCATCGGTAAGACCTACGTCTGCCCTAAGCCCTTTGGGCCGGTCATGGACGGGGTGGACATCCTGGCTCAGGCCGTGGAGGCTGCGTACGCGAGGGCGGGCATGAACATCACATATGTGGACGATTATCTAAGTCACCACGTCGGCGGCGGAGAGGTCCACTGCGGATCTAACACTCTGCGCCAAACCGACCTTGCATGGTGGACTTGAAATGAGGCCAGCGGATATCATGGAGTATTGGCTCGTTACCTATTGCTTAGGGACTTGGTCGAGTTCGGAAGATACTGAGTGTCTTGCGTGCTATAAATGGCGAGTATGAAATGTGAATATGAAATGAGGATTCAGATGTACCCACTTTGATTTACTGAGTCTCTACAGGCGCGCGCTAAATAGGACTGATGAGTGCCATTTTGAGAACTGCGTCCCATATTATTACCCGAACCACGAAGCTCCACATTAGGCGTGGCCTGAATATGGATCACACATGAGCATTGATGAAGACCGAGAAAATGACCTAGACTGAAATAGCTCAACCATGTGACAATTCGATGAGAATCACGCCATCTCAACAATTGAAGCGAGGCTTCAAAGCTCATTCCCTACAAATACAGTGCTGCGCAGAGACCATGAAAGCTGGTCAAAGACCCGCCCAACTGACGTGCATACAGAGTAGTCTCAGAACTGGCGTGAAGAAGTTCAAGTCAGTGAGCAGCTATAATATATACTTATTTGCTGCTATGAACTTGAACTTGAATACGAACTTAATGGACGTCCGCGTACGGATCTGATGATCTTGGATGTTTTGAATGCCGCTAGCTTGTGGTCATTCTGGTGTATGATTATTAAGATTGGGCAGGTCACGGTAGAAGCCGAGTGAGAAGTAGGCCGAATCACTGCAACACTCTTATCAAGTCCACGACCCTATTCCACAGTAGTTCATTGGATGAGAAGAGCAGGCTAGATACAAACAGAGGACACAATTGAGAAGGACTTGAAGTGCCGAAAGTATATACAAGATGTACCACCCTTCACAGCCTCAGAGCCAAGAAATTGCCATGTTCTTCCCTGAATATGCAGCATCAGTGGTCTGTGCAAGTGGTGATGGCCTCTCTTGATTCCAGACCAAGCTCGTAGCCTCGATGACATCAGCCGGGATTCCAGGGTCTTCACGGAAGTGGATCGGCCATACTCTTTCTGCAATGGCGCTTGATCGGCGGCTGCCAAGCGAGAGACTCCCAACCAAGTTGCGGCCCCTGCAGCTCAGCCCGCTGAAACGCTGTCCAGCTCACTCTCCCAATCAGCCAACCCTGACGCGCAGGACCCTGGCAAATGCTGCCCTTAAAAGGGAACGCTGACTTGGAATCCTGAAAACCAACCGCTCATGCGTCATCCACCCCGGCGGTAAACGCCAGGGAGGGTCCATGGCAGAGACACACGGCTCTCCCTCAATCCCGCCAGTAGAAGCGTGGGGATACGGCGCTATGGCGGCGTACCTGGGCGTTTGGGACGAACGATTGCAGCTTAAATGACCATCAAGCCATTGACGCACCTCGATGATCTTAGGGGGTTGGCTATCTACATACATATTCAAGAAGAGTGCTTGTTGTACAAGACTCACCAATCCACAAAGATCTCTTGTCGACTTTATCTTACCTTGCGTGCATCTGTTTCGAAACATATCACTTCCGTCTGATCCTGATCCCAAGTCTCATATACAACACTGCATATCATTTCCACGTCTCACATATATCAACCGCGAAGATCTAGGCTACACGCCCCACAGATCTACCTCGATATCCAGCTAGAGCACACATTTTCGAATATCACATCCTCACACAGTATCTGTCGAGGACGATCATCGCGAAGATGGTTCTATGGCAAGATACCGTGCCTCTGTTGATAACCAACAACTGCGGGGAAACAATATGGCCGGGTATCTACACAACGGCTGGAACAGGCCCAGGGACCGGTGGCTTTGAGCTGGCAGCGGGCGCCAACAGGTCGCTCGAGGTTGGATCAGATTGGTATGGGCGAGTATGGGGACGGACAAACTGCACATCACCATCAGAAGGCGTCTTGACCTGCACGACTGGGAGCTGTGGGCAGATGGACTGCACACAAGCATCTGTAAGTTGGGACCTTATTACTGGGCATCGACGTCGTCTAGTGAAATCATATGGACTATCCACGACTAACACGGCCTTCAGGGCAACCCACCAGCCACATTAGCCGAGATTCTTCTTTCCGGCGGCGTAGGAAACGACCAGAACTTTGTTGACATCAGCATCGTCGATGGGTACAACCTGCCACTGGCGATGGAATACCAAGCCAACCCCAATGGCCAACAGCCACCACCCAACATGGTCAACCCAGCCTGCATCGCAACGACAGGCTACCTCGCACCACCCAACCGGACAGGCACAGAATTCACCAACTCGACATACCCCATGCCCTACGAGTCCAAACAGACCTCCGAAAAAGTCGGCCACTGGTGCCCCTGGAACCTCCAGATCCTGGACCCCCCAAAGCCAGGCGACGGCGTCTACCCCTACCCGGACGACAGCACGCCCCGCCCGGTCTTCGACCCGTGCCTCAGCTCGTGCAAGAAGACGGGCAGCGCCAAGGACTGCTGCGACGGCGAGTACAACGACCCGGAGAAGTGCCCGCGCAGCCTGTACGCGCGCCACGCCAAGCGCGTGTGCCCGGACGCCTACAGCTTCCCCTACGACGACGGCGCCTCGACGTTTGTCATCCCCGGCGGCGGCGGCTGGGGCGTCACGTTCTGCCCCGCGGGCCGGAGCACGGATATCCTCGCGACGTTTGGGACGCAGATCAGCCAGTGGGCCGCGTCGGGGAACATGTCCGAGGACATATTGCAGACGGCGCAGAATGTCTCGTTTATTGAGGCGCAGGGCGCCGCCGCTGGTGGTCGTGGGGCGGGTGGTGACTTCATGGGTAGGGTGTTCATCGCCGTTGTTGTTTCCCTGGCGGTGAATGCTGCGATGTAAGGACTAGTGGATTTTGCATTGGTGGTCTGACGGAGCGATGCGTTACGAGTGAAGAGAGGCATTAAGCATAGGAAGAGGACTCTGAGAGATCCCTCTTCCTGCATTATTGGGGTACTTCTCATCCCCTTGGGTCAACATTTCTCACATACTATATACCCTGTTAGAGCATGTCAATAGCATTTCGTTAAATTTCATACTCCTTTCGATATTTTCCCAGGCCTGCTCTGATTCGTGATACAATCTTATGAAATCGTGAAATATATGCGAAGAGAGCCCAATGTGCTTGCTCAAGAGCGGCCTGGCAACTCAATTTGGTGGGAGCAGAACTACGGGGCGAGATGCCCAGTCCCGTGTAAGCGCAAGTGCGAGCAGGCAATTGATATTCAAAGAACCGGAAAACACTATCCCCAAAGCACTCCAGCGGGATGCTCCAACAGAGAGCGAAGATGTGTGAACATCGTGAACATGCAATTCTCTGCACTAAACGCCTTTTGCTGTATTTACCCTCCATGAAACCCCCGTGTGCCTTCTAAAATTGGGTGACCACGCACAGCCCGCTCAGCACATTTCCACACACACACACACATACCATGCCCGCCGATCAGCCCTTCTTAGCGGCCTTCTGCTTCCTCCGTCTCTCCCACTCAGCCCTCTCCTCGTCATCACTCCCGCTGAACTCGGCGTCGTCGTCGCTGTCCGCATCCAGCATGGGCGCGCTGATGATGCCGTCGGCGCCGGAGGTGTTGTTATTGGCGGCCTGGACAAAGTCGCCCTTGTTGAGGGCGGCGTACTCGTGCTTCTGTATCAGGTCGCGCAGGCCCGTGTTGCGCGGGTCGACGAGCTGGAAGGCGGTCAGGCCGCCCTTGTTCTTGGCGCGCGGGTTGGACCCGGCCTCGAGCATCATGTCGACCAGGGCGTTGCCGAACTCGCGCTGCGCCTCGGGCTCGCTGTTGATCCACCGCACCGCCGAGTGCAGCGGCGTGTCGCCCTCCCGCCGGTTCGTGGGGTCGCACTCGAAGTTGTCCTGGTCCAGGAGGAAGTCGATGATCTCGTCTGTGCGAAGGCAAGGGGCGGTTGTTAGCTTCTTGGATGACAGACTTGGAGAGTAGGGGCTAAAGCTGGTTGGTGTTCAGGGGAGGGGAACTCGAGAGGGGGAGGGGCACGGCGTACAGTTTCCCTGTGCAGCAGCCTCGTGATACAGATGGTTGCCCATGACGGTTGTTGTGTTGTTTAGCAAGTCCGCAATCTCCTTCTCGCTCTTGCCCTCGAGCGTCTCCTGCATCAGCTCGACATTGTTGCGCCGGCAGGCCTCGATGAGGATCTCCTTTGCGGAGGCGCCCTATGGGGAGGGAATGGGGTCAGCACTGGTCTAGCAGACAAGGACAGCCAGCATGCTCGTTCGCGTACATCGTGTTCCTCTTCAGGCGCCATCGTGAGGTCAAGCTACAGTAAGAAAAGAGCCCGCTCGTTGCAGGGTGGACAAAGTGCTGAGGTAAATTGGCCCTGCGTGGAATTATAGGGATCGATCCTCAGGGATTCAGGGACAGAGCCGGGCCGTCAGATGTGGTCACCTCGACTCGAGTGAGACCGTCCGGTACGCGAAGCTTTTTCCGCTGCGGCGTGAGATTTTGGGTTGTGTCGTCGTGGCCGCTGGAAAGCACAAGCGTCGCAGTTTGAGTTGGGCAGACGTCACCCTTTGGGCCCTTTCAGACCGGAGGTTTAGGAGGTGGCAGTGACCAAGCCACGCAACGCACGCACGCCTGCGTGCAGCCGAAACCCAAGCACCCAAAACAGCCCGCAAGCATACCTGTCCGCCCGCCCAGAAGCCCGCCCCGCCGGCCGGGCCAGATCGCGTGGGGTACCTCCATACATCCCAGCAGCAGCGCCTGGCAATGCGATGAGGGGTCCCCGAAGGTACGCGCCGTGCAGTGGGCGGCCTTAAATAATTAGCGCCTCTGAGTAGCCGCCTCTCAAAGCTTGGGGGCTTGCCTGCCGCCTGAGCAGGTTGGTTGGTGGGTGGGTGACGACTGCTGCTTGGACTCCCCTCCATTTCCAACGGCAGCGGCCGAAAGACTCACCTTGGCCGATTTTTGAAAAAAAGAGCCACCACACGATCCCACTTCCATGTGATTTCCGGCCATGCAACAACGGTGACACAAGAGCATTAGGCCGCATAATTCTATTCTGGCCATTTCGATTGCAACTATTTGTACAACCTAACAAAGATGCTGCTCTGTAAGGCCAATCCCTCGCTCTCTCTGCCTGCCTGTTCTCACAGACGCGCATCTCATGCTGTCGCATCGCATCGGTCCGTGATGCAATCGCAAGCTGACCAGACCTCTCCTTTTCCCAAATATAGTCTGCCCCCACTGCGCAAACATCCTGACCGTGTCCGCCATGGACAACGGTCTCAACCGCCTCGAGTGCCGAACCTGCCCCTACGAGTACGCCATCACCGAGCCGCTCTACTCGCGCCGCGTCTTCCACCGCAAGGAGAGGGAGGACGTCTTCGGTGGGCCGGGAGCATGGGATAACGCGCAGAAGGGCAAGGCGCAGTGCCCCGCAGAGGGCTGCGACGGCGAGGAGGCTGCCTTCTTCCAGGTCCAGATCCGCAGTGCCGATGAGCCCATGACCAGCTTCTTCAAGGCACGTGGACCCGCGGCGTCTCATGCTATGCTGTTGTGTTTCTCAAGTACTGACTTTATTCTTCAAGTGCATGACTTGCGGCCATCGGTGGAGGGAGAACTAGTGATTTGACCCGGCGTGGTGCGGGAATCTTTGGGCTTTGGAAGTTGTGGTTATTTTCTGGCGGGAATGATCCTGTCGTGGTCTGGCGCAAACAACCGTCCTCGAAATATTGCATGGCAGGGCGTTTGGGTGTTTTCGTTTAGTGGTGCATCGCTTCGGCGGTTCTTGGTAGACATCAAGAGCCCCAATCAATCATGAATTGCTTCCCATCTCTCAGACCTCCTTCTCCTTGTGCCACTCGACCGCGCTCTTCGTACCCTCCTGGATCAGTGCCGCGACGAAGTCAGGACTAATGATGTCGCGCCGGAACCGCTCCTGCTGCAGCAGCTCGAGGTTCTTGAGCGTCGGGCCCGGGTAAGTAAGGTATTTGAGGTAGGGTGGCTTGCTCCAGTACTGCAGGTACTTGAGGTACTGGACGAAAGCGGGCTGCTGGAGCAGCTTCTGGGCGGCGAGGTGGTTCAGATAGTTTGGGTTGGCGAGGGACTGGACAAACTCGAGCTCAATCTCGAATCGCGTGTAGCCGCCGTACTTGGGCTCACGGGGTTTGTTGTCCTGGTCCTCGGTGGGGGCGGCAGGAGGTACTTGTGACGAGGCCATCGTGGTCGCGGTGTTTCGACAAGGTTGTTCCTGATGGCGTCACTCAACAGAGGCGTGCCAGTTGTTAGATGTCGCACTCGAACCCGAACGAAGGGTGGGTGCAAGCTCGATGTGTTGGCCAAATAAGCTTATGTAAGCCCGCTGTGTTGGCTGCCCCCTCCTCCTCATAGCTGGTCAGTCTTTTTAAAGTTGGTCACTCTGGCATTTCTCGCCTTCACTGCCCAGGCATCTCGAGGTTGAGCTCATGAGGGAGGGAAAGGGAAATTGAGACTGCCTAAGATGTGGGGTTTGATCTGTGCTTGTGTCTATTGCAAGATGGACGGCCAACCAAGGGTGGATTGCGGGTATGTGCCCTCAGCCAACGGGACGAATCTCAATCTCAGGCCTGAGCTTACTCTGTTCTGTGTAGGCTTCTTGACATCGCCATCTTCATTTCACCAGCTGTCGTCTCACAGCCGTGCCGGTCTTCTTATATATAACAATACAGCAAAATTCATCTGATTTAACCACATAACCATACATTCACTACTGCTGCTCTGTTTCCCCTAAACCCTTACGCCCTTTTCGCGGTGGTTGTATATATTCACTCACTGACTGCTTACACATACCTCACCTGAGACACACCATCCCGGGACTGAGCAAACACGCGATTACTGAAGCACTGAGCCGTTGCTACAGAGTTGCGGGAACATGTCATCAACATCACAGATCAGGACCCGCCTGCTCATTCTCTCTGACACCCACGGTCACGCCCTCTTTGACCCGCAGACGAGACCAGACGAGGCTCATAAATATGCCTTCCACAAGCCCCTGCCAAGTGCAGATGTGGCCATCCACTGCGGTGACCTGACTATGATGTCTCATGTCAAGGAGTATCAGACGACCTTCGACGTGATGCGGTCAATCGACGCGCCACTGAAGCTGGTCATCCCGGGGAACCACGACTGCAGCATGGACGTCGAGTTTTGGAAGAAGGACGTAAGAGCTCCCTCCCAGCCTATTCATTCTTTTTGGGCCAACGATACTGACCCGAGAGCGCAAAGTATGCACGAAGAAGCTACTTGCCCGAGGACATGTTGGCACGCCTCCTCCGCCAACCTTACGAGACGTACGAGGTTGTCGAGCAGGCCCGGCAGGATGGCATCCACGTGCTCACGGAAGAGGGCACGTACTACTTCGTACTCGCCAACGGCGCGCGCCTTACCGTCTACGCCAGCGCGTGGACCCCCGAATACGGTCGTTGGGGCTTCCAGTACGGCGAAGGCGGCCACGACTTCGCCATCGAGCCCGACACTGACGTGGCCATGACCCACGGCCCGGCGCACAAGATGCTGGACCGCACGAGGAGCCACGACGACGCGGGCTGCCCGTCGTTGTGGGCAGCCGTGGCGAAGGCGAGGCCGCGGATACACTGCTTCGGGCACATCCACGAGGCGTACGGCGCGGTGAAGCAGTCTTGGGAGTATGAGGGCGAAGGCGAGCAAATGGCCCTCGAGCGCGCTGAGAGCGGTGAAGGCGGCGGAGGCGGCGCGATCACGCCGGTGAGCTTATGCCCCGAGGATGAGGGATCGATCCCGTTCGAGGCTGGCAAGGAGACGCTTTTCGTCAACGCGGCCGTTATGTCGGTGACGTATAAGCCGCACCAGTCGCCTTGGCTGGTGGACCTGGAGTTACCGAGCCCTGATGATGAGCACCGGGCGAAGGCGGACAAGACACAAGAGGTGTTGTCAAGACCGAGGACGCTCCAGGACGGACTCACATCCGAGGAAGACTCATAAGCCGGCAATAGTTGAGCCCACAAATATAGGTCAGGGAATTCACAATACAGGAAGCCGCGGTGTGTGCTTGTTCAAGATAACATTAGACTATCGTTGCCACTGGTAATCGAGGCGCTCATTAAAAGATCATACAGGTTTCCGAGATTATCCTTAGCCGTCATTTTCTCCATATTATTTCCCAGTAGACTCAAGTTACTGCGTCAATTCATTTACTGAATCAATGCATCTCCCCCGTACCACTGTCGCTCAAGAAGACGTCCCCCTTCAACCCCCACAGATCAAATTCACGTCCTACAGGAACGCAGCAACGACAGCCAGGAAACCACTGAGCAGCCCACCGCTGACAGCAGGGCTGGCAAACGCCGCAGCCGCAGTCGACGACGCAGACGCGGCGCTCCCACTAGCCGACGAGGAGGACGAGGACGTCCTGGTGCTGGTGCTGCTCTCGGAGCCGGTGGTGGCCGACGAGCCGGACGACGACGCAGACGTGGCGTTGGTGCCGGTGGCGGAGGCGCTCGCGCCCGAGGACGTGAAGGAGGTGACGGAGGCGTTGCCGGACGAGGAGGAGCCCGTGGCGCTGGCGCTGGCACTGCCCGTCTCGGAGGCCGTGGCCGAGAAGGAGACGCACTGGGCCGAGCCGGCTGACTGGGCCTGGGCCAGGTCGCCCGCGTTGCAGTTGCTCAGCAGGCAGCCCGCGGCCTGGGCGCCAATCTCGGACTGCGAGGCGCACGCGCAGGCCTGGTTTGTCGCTGGGGTGCAGACGGCAGCGATGGCGGAGGTGAGGCAGGGGGTCTGTTTTTGTGTGTGTGTACGAGTTAGTCGTTGATCGTGGGCTGGCTTGGCTGTACATTGAACGCGACGACGGGATAGAGCAAATCGCCAGGACATCGGACGGGAAAGTTGGGAAGGTGAGTGGAAAGCTTACAGCGCAGGCGGGCTGGCCTTCGAGGCCTGCTTGGGCGGCGGCGAGGCCGGCGGCAGCAACGGAGAAGAGCACGGCGGACTTCATGATGTCTTTGATTTGTTGTTTGGTTCGGCTTCGAATGGAGCTGATTGAATTATATCGTGTCCTTGGTGTTTGGATTAGAAGGCACTTGTACTGACTCCAACATCAACAGAAGAGGAGCCAGATGAGGAGCAGGATGGGGACTAGCACGCGCTTTATTGCTTCCCATCAAGCCATCGAGGCCTCGCTTTACTTTTGCCGCCCCTGGTCCATCGATCCATGGACGGGGAACAGACCCCAGAAAGCCAAACCCAAAATTGAACGAAGCTCCCCCGACTCCCGAGCGGTCCTGCGCCGTCGACCACGCCACCCTGCCGTGTGATTTGCCCACCGACCACCCCAATTTCAGCCCACGCCAAAGCTTCACCACATGTCCCTGCAGGGGCAACCAGCTCACATCCCTGCCCACGATAGGGGCCACTTGCCCGACGAGGAAGTGGGTGCGGGGGCCACCACTGGGAGGATTGGGACGACTGGGACGACCCGCCTCGACTCTCTCAGCTGTCAAGATGAGGGGCCCACCGCAGCAAAAGTCTAAATAAACAACTTATCAACGGCACTGTACAGACACTTTTCATGCGTGAGACCAAAACGCGTACGCACTCAAATAAATGTCACATGCATCTTCTCATAAGCCTCTCACTACTGCAATGCGTAAGGCAATGTTCTGGTAGCACGGATGCATTGACGACAAAGCCGATTGGAAAGGTCAGGAAACAGCAACACTCGTCTGAGCTCTCCCGAACCATATCTTACTCCTATCGCGCTCGGCATCTACACGCTCACGGTCGTAATAAAAGTGACCGACTCAAGTCAACCTTCCAAGCGTACCCATAGCTAATCAATACCCGCCATGCCTGTCAGCACCGAGTCGACAAAGTACATCAACAAACATCAAATATCAAAGAGATCCTCTTCGAATGCCAATAGACGTAGCGTGTTGATTATATATATATACGTGACCTGATGAGAGCTTTTAACCACCCCCACAAGTCCATTCCATCCATACCTACTGTGTACACTCAATTCATTATGCTGTCGTCCAACCCATGCCACATAAAGAAATCAGACCAGTGCTCACACAGCCATTCCGTCCCTCACCAAAAGGTATTATGCCACCGAAATTATGTGATGAGCAACAGTAAACGCCGACCGCATGTATGCGAATGCGCTCTCTCCCAAACCGCCCCGGAAGCCTTGTCCATTTTGCCTTGATCACCCCGAGTCCCGGAGATCACGTCCCCCCTACAAGAATCCCTTCGTCAGGCTTGGCACACGACTAATGCTGCTCTTCCTCTGAGGAATCGTCACATGGCTTTCGGCGCTCTCGTCCTCGTCCGCCACGCTCGCCAGCCCCGAGCTCCTCATCGTCGCCAGCGTCCCTGATCTTGTCATGCCGCCGCGCCCGCTCATGATGCTGCCAGCCACGCTGCCCAGCACGGAGCCTTTCTCAGACCGCAGCGTCTTCCAGCTCTCGAGCTCCCGCTCCAGCCTGGCCGCCTTTTCTTGCTCGCTCCTCAGCTCCCGCTCCGCACGTCGTGCCTGCAGCTGATTAGCTGACTCCGACGACTGCAGCTCGTCGATCGTCTTGAGGAGCTTGTCGATCTTGTCGCGCATCCGGCCCAGATCTTCCTGCATCTGTGTGTTCTGTTTGTCCTTGCGGTCAATCTGGCCCTGGAGGTCCTTGACTGTGCGGTCCACATTGCGGTTGGACCGTTGTGATTTGGCACGGCTGTCCTCCTGTTGTTCAAGCTGGTTCTCGAGCTGTGAAGTGTTAGTGACTCTGTTGTCCGGAGATGATGGGAGCTCAAGACTGGGGATAAGATCGGTCAGCCCGGTGCACTTACTTCTTGGATGCGTTTGTGCAGGAACTTGATATCCTGGCTCGCGCTGGAGTAGCCCTTGGTCTCAAGGTCCACAAGCCTGACTTGGACCTCGTTCAGCGTCTTTTCAAGTGCGGCCTTATCCTTGGACAGCTGCACGCTTGACTCCCGCTCGACCACAATGTCTTTCTGGACCTCGGAAGCCAGAGCCTCGGCCCGGCGCATCTTCTCTACCGCTGCCGCGGCAACATCCTCCTGTTGCGCAAGACTCGACTTGAGCTCGAGGATCTCCTTGTCGATGCTGGCCGCGTCTCGAAGCGACGGGCTCTCGCCCTTGGCAAGCTCCTCAAGACCGGCCTTGGCTTCCTCCAGCCTTGCTTCAATGCTTCGCTTCTCCCGGAACAACGCGTCTCGCTCGCCAGTGACCTCATCGACTGATGTCCGCAACGACCGCACCTGCGAAAGCAAGTTGACAATCTTGCCCTGTGCTTCGTTGTGCGCGTTGACAGCCTCTTCGCGCGAGGCAGAGACATCCGCGAGGGTGGACTCGAGCCGCGACTTCTCCTTGGACCAAGTGGAGCTGTTGAGGACTTCGTCGTCCCACTTGGATCGAAGTTCGTCCAGTTCCTCGCGCAGGCGAGTGATTTCTGCCTGCTTGAAGAGCTTCTCCTCCCGAGCCAGGTCAAGCTCCTTGGTGAGTGTGGCGAACTCGGCTTGGTATTTCTTGCGAGTCTGCTCCAAGCTTGACTCGGTATCCTCGATGTCATTAGCACGCTGATTCCGGTAGTCCTCGAGCTCGTGTTGCAGTCTCCTCTTTGCCTGTGTGGCCGCTTCCAGGTCTGTCGACATGTCCTCGACCTTCTCTTCCAGTCGTTGATTTTGACGCTGCAGATCTTCGACCGTCTGGTCCATCTTCTTGCGCTCCGCCATGACCTCTGCATACGTGTCTTCGGCCTCCTTGGCCTGGGACTTTGCGAATTGCTCTGCCCGATTCGCCTTGAGAACTGCAATCTCGGCCTGCTCTAGTTTACTGAAGTACTCGTCCGCACGGCTCTTGTACAGGTTCAGGCTGGCTGTCACATCGGCAAGTTTAGATGTTTCTGCGTCCAGCCTTATCTGGAGATCAGAAAACTCCTGCAGAAGCTGATTGCGACTTGACGCCTCCTGCTCTCGTGCCTGCGTCATCTCTTGCAGGTCACCCCTGGCATCACGCAGATCGACTTCGAGCGTGGCGCGGTCATGCCTGAGCTTGTCATAGTGCACCTTGATGTCCGTGAGCTCCCCGACTGCATCCCTATGGCTGTGCAGGAGTGACCGTCTGGACTCTTCGGTGTTGTTCAGCAAGTCGAGAATCTCCTCATGAGATCTCGTTTGGATGTCGCGAAGGGACAATTCACCAGTGCGGAGGGCTTTCTCCAACGCAGACACCTTTCTGGAAGAATCATCCAGAAGACTGTGAAGACGGCCATTGGCTTCCTCGAGCTTTTTGACCCGCTGCAGCGAATGGGTTTCCCCGTCGTAATCAGGGAGATCTGCGCCGGAACGCTCTAGTTGGCTTTGCAAGTGACGATTCTGCATCTGGGTGATCTGCAGCTGATTCTGAAGCTCTTCTATCTCGGCCTTCAGGTCCATGCGGTTGTTGAAGCTCAATATGTCAGCAGTCTTCTCAGAACGGACCGAGTCACTGCCAGGCTCGCCATCGTTGGTGAAACGCCGCGATGGGGTTGATGAGTTCGAGATCCTCCGTCCATTGGTCTTTGATTTTCGGTATGAAGGCGACATTTCGAAAGGTGCTTCGTTCAGATCAATCTCACCGAGGCGTGGCCGCTCAGGTGACATTCGCCCGGCCCTGAACTCGGCCAGCTGAGACTCCGCACCAGCTCTTCCTGCCGTTTGCACTCTGAGTTTTTGCTGAAGCTCTTCAATCTTCCGGACCAGGTCGTACTTCTCGCTGAAAACACGCTCAGTAGTACCATCGACTTGGGCTGGGGGTGCAGACTCCGGGTCGACAACTTTTAGGGCACGCAGCATTTGGGAGCGGAGCTCGTGCAATTCCTTATCCCGGGCATCGATTGTTGATTGGAGTGTTCGAATGGTTCCCTGGGCTTGAGTCCTCAGTTGTCTCTCAGACTCGACATTTCGATTTGCCTCCGCCAGTTGGACGTTGAAATTTGAGGTCGATTTTTCAGCATTGCGATTGGATTTGACCTCGCGTTGGAACTGGTGGTTGAGATCCTCCAGGTTGAGCTGGGCCTTCTCGAGTTTCTTCTCCAGAGCTGCAGCGTTGACTTGTGACTCCCCAAGCTGCTTGTTGAGCTTGGCGTTCAATTCCTCCAGCCTGGCCTTCTCACGATGGAGAACATTGACTTGCCCGCGAGATGCTTCGCTTGCTCTCGAACTAGATCGAGCAATCTCCAGACCCTTCTGCTGAAGCTTGTTGAGCAGTGCACGATTGTCGTTCTCAGACGCTGTAAGGCGACTCTTCACAGTATGAAGCTCTCTCTCCATCCGTTCTTTTGCCTGGTCGTTCTTCAAGCCAAATTCTCCGGAGGATAGGATCAACTTATTGAGGTCCTCAACCTGATGGTTCAGCTTGGCACATTCGTCCTCGAACCACTTCAGCCGGTCTTGGGCAGCGTCCAAGTCCTTTCGCAAGCTAGCCTCTCGTTCTCGAGCGAGTTTGGAGGCAGCACGCTCGCCAGCAACCTCAGCCTCCCGCCTCGCTTCCTCCGCCTGGCTGTAGGCAGCTCTGAGTTTTCGGATCTCTTGCCGCGCATCGTCACGTTCTTTCTCAGCCGTGGCCCGAGCATCGATCGCCCGTCTCAATGTATCCTGCGCCGCGTACAGCTCCTTCTCAATCACGATTTTCGCTTCGTTGAGTTGTTCGTACTCCTCTTGAAGCTCGTTGTACTTGTGCTCACTAAGCAAGAGTACATCGTCGCGGGACTGCCGCTCCCTACTAAGTTCCATTTGAGCCTCATACAGCTCATCCTTGAGGTCTTTGATTTGGGACTCCAGCAACTGGCGGTTTTGGTCTGCTTGGCTGTCTTCAGAAAGCCTGGCTTGCAACAGCTTCTTTGCATCTTCAGCTTCTCTCTGGACCTGTGACTGCTGAGCCTTGAGAGCATCGAGTTGAGCTTGCACCTCCCGCAACCGTGTGGATGCCTTATCTTTCTCGGCAGCAAGCGCTTTGCGCTGGTCCTCGAACGATCTTCTCTCCATCTCGTACTTCTTGTTGTCTCCACGGAGCAGAGCTAGTTCGCTCTCTTTCTTGCGCACTAGGTCTTCATAATCCGTTGAGGTCTTGGACAGCGCTGAAAGTTGTTGTTGAGCGTCCCGGTTCTCGGCCATGAGTTGCTGCTGTTTCGCCCTGTAGGACTGCAGCTCCTTTTCAGCCTTGTGGAGCTTCACCTCGGCGTCTTGGTCGATCTCTAGGAGCTTGCCCTCCAAGTCGCGTGCTTTCCTGTCCTTCAGTGCGAGTTGGCTTTGAAGCATCCGGATTTCTTCCTCCATCGCGGCTTCCTGCTCGGATCGCTCATTTTGACTGTTGGAGATGTCCTCGATGGCGCGCTCGAGGTCTGATATGCGTCCGGCCAGTTCGGTTTTCTCTTCCTCCAACCGGCCAATCAAGGCAGCAGCCTGTTCTAGCTGGCCGCGGAACTTTTCGACGTCCTCCTCGGCTCTCTTTTTGGCTTCGAGGAGGTCATCAAGCTCGTCTTCGAGCTTCTCGGCGTCCTCAATGGCACCAGCTAGCTTGTCCTCTAACTCGGCCTCGCGCTGTTGAAGACGCTTGAAAATCTCCTCTTTGTCTAGAGCCAGAGCACGTTCGCTCTCCAGCGTCTGCTGAATGCGCATCATTTCTGTGTGAACATTTCGTCGGTCCTCCTCGAGCTTCTGCCGGTTGGCCGATTCCTGTTGCATTTGATCATGGAGTTGACGGATCATCTCATCTCGCTTCTTGACTTCAGTTGCAGTCCGAGTTGCACCCAGCAAAGGCTTCATTTTCACAATAAGCTGCCACCAAGGATTTTGGCAAAGGTCAAGATAGACCCTGAAATTCTGCTGGATGACTCTCGTCGCCTCAGTGCGATACAGGCGTTTGTAGGCAAGTCTTCGAGCGGTAAAGCCGCGGGCGACGGACTGAAAGCGTGCCATAATCTCCGAGATGAGCGCGTCACGCCGTTCTTCAAGTTCCGCAAGCACGCCAGCTCTGAAGAAGACCTTGGTCAATCCGACTCGGTATAGCGCTCTGTCCATCTTGAGCCTTTCGAGCATCATCGTAGCAGCTGCCTGGCCCTCCAGATAGCCTTTGGGCATATCCTGGCACAGGACTTCGTATCGCGCACGGAATTCGGCGAAAGGAAGTCGGTTGGGGAAACCAGTGCGTGCTATCCGGATGCCTTCCAAGACACCATTGCATCTAAGCTGATCCAAGACAAGTAGATTGTTGAATTGCTTTGGCCGCTTCTTGTGGTTAGGAAGGATACACCGGACGAAATGAGGATGTGTAGAGTGTAGTTGAGCCATCAAGCTTGACAACTGCTCCTTGTGCCTTTGAGCAACCGTGCGGAATAGGCCCTTTTTCACCCTACTTCGGACGGCGACCGCTTCATCATCGTGATCTGCACAATCAGCAAACAGGTTTGCCACATGCTTGTCTGTCGAAGCCGCCAGTAATCGGGTGATGTTGTCGTTCAATGGATCCTTGTTCTTCTCCAGCCATCCCTCTGTGGAGTATTCCA
Organism: Diaporthe sp. HANT25; assembly: GCA_013435955.1. NCBI lineage: Eukaryota > Fungi > Ascomycota > Sordariomycetes > Diaporthales > Diaporthaceae > Diaporthe > Diaporthe sp. HANT25. Next base: position 595,654 of record JACBFG010000030.1, on the reverse strand, counting down.
CTTCGGCTGCATAATGTGTGAGCACAAATCCATTTCGCAGTCTTGATGCCCGATATTTATTGGACTTCTTGTCCCACAATGAGTGCAATTTCTCTGTGAAGGTTTTGTCCGTCGCCTTTGGCATCACGCAATCTTCGTCGAGGCATGAGAAAATGCCGATGGGGTTTGGAAGCTCAATCAGATCGATGGTCGGTTGCAGGTCCTTCCCGAAATCAATGAACTGCCACTCAATCTGCTCGCGGGCGTATTCTTCTTGCTCGAGAACAAACATGTGGTGATTGAAAAACTGCTGCAGCTTCTCGTTGGTGTAATTGATGCAAAGCTGCTCGAAACTGTTCTCTTCGAAGATCTCGAAACCCGCGATATCAAGAACACCAATGAAGTGAGATTCATCCATGCCCATTCCTGTTCTATCCAGCTGTCGGTTGATTCTTGTGACGAGGTCGCCGAAACCTCGTTCGTAGATACCTTTCGAGAGGGCATCAAGACCAAGCCGCACTTGCTCGGGGGTCTGTACTTTTTCGACCCATTCGCGCCCAGCCTTCACCTTGGGGTGGAGCAGACCTTGGAGGAAAGGTTCCAACGGGATTCCCAGGAGCTTGCAAACACGTTCTGCCACTTGCTTGGCGTCGGCCGCGAGTCGAGCCTGATCTGTCGTGCGGCTCTCGTTCATCACGGTGATGTTGCCAAGATGCAGGACAGCGGCCACTGTTCGGAGAACGGAGCTTTGTTCCTTATCCGAGAAACCCATCACGTCAAAGGCTTCCATGAGAGCGTTCCACTCTTCTCGGTCGGAAACACCCGCGATGGTGTCCTGACCCTCTCGAGTGTAAGCGAAGTCATCAACATCGAGCCCATCGAGCAGAAATTCTTGCTTTAATTGCCTGTCGCCTCCCTTGAGCAGTTGGTAGAAGACGTGATAGTTCCGCTCGTTCGGGTTGATACGGACTACACGAGACTTTTCAAGGAGGTACCAGTCGATGAAGGCGCCTGCAATCATGCCGTTCCGGGAGAACTCTATGCGAATGAATTTACCAAATCTGGACGAATTGTTATTCCTCACTGTCTGCGCATTGCCGAAAGCTTCGAGTATGGGGTTGGCGCGTAGAATCTGTGCAGAGAGGTTCGACTGCTGGCCCCGATTCCTGGATGATGATTCCGATGGCGCGACGGCGGCAAGATACTGGATGACCTTTTTGGTGTTTTCTGTCTTTCCGGCACCAGACTCTCCCGTGACTAGAACACTTTGATTCTCCCCTTCGTCAACAAGGTTGCGGAAGGCCTCGTCGGCGATTGCAAAGATATGTGGCTTCGTATCCTCCCGGTTTCGGCCTTTGTACATGTTGACATATTCGTTGGTGTAGATCGGTATGGGGCAGTATGGGTTGACTGTCACCAAGAACAGACCGGAGTACGTATAGATCAGGTCAGACTGATACCTCATATGGAGGTTGTGTACGACAGAAGCCTCGTTCAGATGGGTCAGCTCAGCCATGTCGCTCGCCTTGTCGAATTTCGCCGGATTGACCTTGTCGGCGCTCTCGGCGTCGACCTCGCGTTGCTAGTGAAAAGGTTAGCTTGACTCCGGTATTGTTGGATTGAATCTGTCACCCACGCTTCCATCGTCACACTGGACTAATATGCGATTGCCACCAAGATCTTCGACTACCCATCCTTTCACAAAAGCTGTTTGGGGGTCCTTAAGCCAGACATATCTCTTCCCTGAGAAGTCATTCTCGCCTTCTATGCCATCCACGACATCGGGTCTCTGCCTCATCTCGTCGCTCTTGATGAAAGAGGGAGCGAAGGTATTAGACTGTGGGGTGTCCCCCTTGGACACGTTTCGCACATGGCCCTGCTTGATGTCGCTGCTGCCTGGACTGAGTGTTGTGCCTAGGGATTTTCCGCGAGCATGACCGGGGGCAGTGGGAGTCGAAGATGTAGAAGGAGGAGACATGGGCGAGGGAAAGAGTGCGGATTTCGGTCTGCCGTTACTTGGGGGCCTCGGCGACGGCGATGACTGCCTCATGAACGGGCTGTTGCGTACGGTGCCCATCTTGCATTTGCCCAAGCCTCGTCGTCTAGGGTTGGAGTGACTGTCGTGGGTGACGGAATGTTTCGCGCCGGTATCGGTATAGGTATGGGTATGGGTATCGAGAAAGATTCAAAGAAAGTCATGTAAACATCAACACCGGGGAAATCTCCAAACGCGACGGCGCGAGAGTGGTGCAAATCAGAGTAGCACGCGCGTGCAGGGACCAAAGCAAAGAAAAGCCGGATATCATGAGCAAAAACTCCTGACCTGTGCCTGCAATCTCATGTTCAGGACAATGAGGAATGATGGCGGCGATCCAGTCGGTATTGCAGGTGAATTGTTGGTCACGATGTGGTGGATGCAGTTGGGGAAGGTGAGCGGCAGCCCAATGTTCAGATACCACTTCCCAGCCTTCCAATTGCTACTCCTTCTGCATCAAAGTAAACAATGACGCCAGGGCAACTGCGGATCCCTGCAAATCCTCCAATGGGTCTTGCCCAGTCACAGCCATCCAACACCCACTTCAACCACCCACTGCAGGGATGGGGGTCTGGGGCTCTGGATGGTCCGTGCTGATCAGGATGTGAAGACGGTTTAGTGAGCTGGCAGTGGTCCTGTGACTGGTCCAAGCGCTGTTCCGTTGCACGACCCAAAACGGAACGGCGCCAAAAATCATTCAATTTCTTCTCGACGTTCCAGGCCAAAGGGACTCTGGAAGGACAAACGACAGCTCGTTACTGCTTGCCCTCTTTGTCTGCCCCGACGTCCACTCCGGTGTAACTCGTCGCCAGAGAAAGCGTTCGTATAGGCAAAGCGGCCGATTGCACAGTCCATCCAGCCGCTCGCGGGACTATTTCTCCATCCAGCTGAGGCCCTCGACGAGACGAGCTGCCTTCCGCCCGCGTTGAGCCCTTCTTCGCTCGTCCCGCAACCCCACTGATCGGTACATGACCGTATCGCCACAAAGTTGCCGACCACCGCCGCCTCTTCCAACAGGTTCATAAGCACGTTGGTAGGCACGTGTCACATCTCGCGCGTCAAGTTTCTACTGTACCTCCAGAAACCACTGCCTCGGGCCACGGGCTGTCCGCTGCGGCGCACGCTTTCCACAATTTCCTTGCACTAGTTTGCTACCGATGATGCGCGTCCTCGAACAGCTCATCATATCCCGTTGATCACCTTCGCGCGTTCAAACCCTGACAATATTGGCACGTCTCTTCTGACCACTTCAAGCGAGCGCGTCAAGAGCGCCAACATGTCCCACTATCCATATGGCTATGGCTTCCAGGGCCAGCAGCCGCCCCAACAACAATACCCTTACCAACCATATGGCGCCTACCCTGCTCCTGGATACGGTGCACAACCTCCTCCAGTTCAACAACAACATCATCCACAGCCCCCACCTGCGACGCCAGACTACTACGCTGCAAGTCAGTCTGCTTACGACTACAATGCAAACAACATACCCGGCCTCGGCACACCGATGGCGGCCCCTCAATTCCCTGTCCCCTTCAGCGGGCAATGGGATCAGGGTGCCTATAGGCCACCCACCACGCCAGCCGCTTACCCTGCGTACAATGCCTCGACATTTGTCCCTATACCACCTGCTCCGCCGTCTCAAGCGAATCCTCAAGCCCGCATACCGGTTCCACTAGAGCCGCAACCAAAGCCGCACTACAGATCAGATTCTTCGCGTCCACAAAGCAAGACGCAGCCAAAGGAGGAGCAGTTGAAGGAGCAGTCGAGGCAGGCGGTGAAAGATGTGGACTCTCAGGATGAAGGTGAGATCAGCGATGGCCAGTTCGACGACCTCTACGAGGATGTCTATGACCAGCCAGTCGTGCCACCAAAGGCCAAAACAGTATCTCCGGTGTCCTCCGAGGATCATACCGGAAGCAGTACAGACCAAGCGGCCAATTTCTATGATACCGAAATGGACGAAGTGCCTGCCTCGAATGGTCATACTGAAGCTGCCCCAGACAAGGCACCGGGCGGTGACGTCGCAAATGAGCAAGAGCCAACGCGCACAGAGCGCGAACGCTCAGGGTCATACTCTCCGTACCTGTCGCCTAGGGAGATCGAACAGGAAGACCCGAAGCCACAAGTCGGGGCAGACCACCATAAAGGTACGTTGTGAGGCAACAGAAAGGAAGACCATTACTAACGCGGCATAGAACCTACTCAGGCCCTGCAAAACTCGACCGGTGACCGTTCCATTGCTGTCTCGTCTGCTAGCAGTTCTCCAAGTGTTCAAGAGCAGATCATATCCACCAATCAAAGCAAAGAAAACAATAATGCATTAGGTCAAATAGTGGCAGGTGCAGTTGCTTCGCATGTCTTCAGGAGTCTGCCCGAAGCTCAGAATGAAGCTAAGAAGGCGATCCTTCGATTGCTGCCTCATGGTGTCAAATTCCAGACATATCTTGATGAGGGCTTTGATGAAAAGGTGGTCAAAGAACTCTTCACCCAACTAAACCTTGCTCCTGTGACTGCCGATTCCTCACCATCTGAGAAGCATTCAGAGATACAAGAGCACAAACCCCAGGACCAGGATGCCAAGTCATCTCAGGCTTCTCAAGCAGATGCTATGGCTAAGAAACAAGAGGAGCGCAAAGACAAGATCGCTCGGCTTTTGGCGGAGAAGAAAGCAAAGGCCGCGGCGGAGGCTACCACAGGACCCAAAGCTCCTTCGGCAACCACATCTACCGGCGCCTCAACGCCTTCAACAACACCTGCAACGAAACCCACCACCCAAGCGCAGAAGACTCTACTCCTGCAGCAGAAAATGGAGGCCTTGCGCAAGGCACGAGAGGCTCGGAACCAGCAAGCTGGTCCGAAGTCTGCTTTTCCCAATGCGCCCAAGAACGATGTTACCCAGAAGCCCTCTCAAACACTTGCAGTTCCAGGACCGACGGCGGAAGCGCAGAAATCGGCTACGTCAGATGCTACTGCCCAGGTTGGCGCGACATCAGGGACGCTACCTACGCCTCAAGACCATCCACGTCAACCAGTATCCCAACAAAATTTGGGCTTCCAGAGCCCAGTCCCACCTGGCTTGCTGAACAAGCCGATGAACCAGCGAAAGCGTCCTGTTGCAGCCGACTTTGTGGATTACCCGACAAAAACCGTGAAACGGCCCTTTCTCCCCAGCCGGCAGGCCTCTTCATTGGTCATCAGTGTGAGCGATGATGAAGATGAAGAAGACGACGACATCGATATGGAAGTGGACTCGACCAATGAGGACTCTCCTGCCCCGACACAGCAAACTTTCAACCTTCCTCGGAGAGGCCCCTCGGTCCGCGACTACCCTCCGCTTACAAATTCTGGTCCGCCACGAAACCTATCCAGCCCTGCGCCCGGGACACCAGGTGGCAAGGCCGCCACTGTTGACTTGAAAGCTATGGAGAAAGCAATCGCGGATTATAAGCGGAAGATCCAGGAGGCGGAGGCTCGAGCCAAAGTCAAGCCAAGCACCGGGTCTTCCACGCCTCAGTCGCCGAGTGCTGGAGGCGCGACACCCACAGAGCAAGCAACGAGGCCCGTGGTACAGCACGTAGTATCTACTGGCGACGTGGACGATAAGAATGGTCCGTCGGCTCAGCTACTACAGGAAGCTGAGGCGGCAAAAATCACAAAGCACCAAGTCTTTTCACCCCCTGGTGTGCACTCTAGAGTCGAGCGTCGGGTGAGAAAAGGAAGCGCTCAGTCCCCCCGACTCTCTACCAAGCTCCAGGATAAGATCGCTGAACTGAAGCGGATGGAAGAGGAGAGGAGGCGACTGCAAGCCGAAATTGACGCCGAGCTAGCTCAGCAACAGCACACGGAAGAAGAAGGCATGGAAGAGGACGTGGATGAGCTCAGTTCTGAATCCGGTTCTGACTCCGCTGGAGATCATGTTTCGGACGACATGCCTACGAACAAACCTGCCACGTCTAGTGATGAAACGGGACAGACTGCTCACGATGGTCCCTTGCAGTCGACGCCCATGGACCTCGAGTCCATGTCCGAGAAGTCAGAATCAGATCTGGAGCCTGCGATATCCACGCCTCTGGCTCCAGCGCCAGCTATTGTTGATGAGACGAGGAGCAATCCCTCATCAACCCAGAACCCTGACTTTGCCGGTGACGTTTCTCAGCTCCCGGACAGTCAGCCAGCAGAAGTCTTAGCCGCCATCGCAGCCTCTGCGCCTGCTGAAGAGCCTGCAGTAGCTGTCGCCGATAGCAGCACTTCGGATGATTACGAGCCCCCAGATGCGGCAGGCAATGACCGCAGCATGAACTACTCCCCGCCATTCAGCCCTGCTCCCGCCGAGAATGTCGACAACGTGGATGCCCCAAGTGGCGGGTCTCAAGAGACTGCCTCACCCTCGGCCATGCCGACCCAGATTTCGACAGCCACGATCCCCAACGATGACCCGACAATCGAAGCGCGTGCGGAATTCTTTGCGCACCCTTCCGCGCGCACTGCAGACGTGTCCAGAGAAGTATACATCGTTTCCTCGCTTCACTGACCGCAGTTATCTAACTGGTGAAAAGGATGCCTCCGAATGTATACCAGCACCCCGAACCTCATTCACCGATTACGAGAGCCCTTTGCGATATTATCATGCTTTCCGATTCCACCCCAGATATACTGAGAGCGTTGCAGGCGGGCTCAAATCATTGACATACAGTAATAGAATCGATCCAAAGAGGGAAATATGTCCCGATGAATTGGACGGGCAAGACTGCCCAAGAGGAAACGCCTGCCAGTTCCAGCACTTTTCAAGCATGGTTGCTCCAGGTTAGTCAAGTCTCCTTGGTGGCAGGACTGCTAACTGTAGAGACACGCCCGCCGGCCTGCCCCTCAAAAGCTGACTGCGACTCCATATCCTGCCAGATGATAAGATTATTCTGGACCTCGGCAGCTCAGACGACTTGGCGGGAGACCAGAAGAAAACCTTCAACAACGGGCTTAGAGAGTTGGTTGCGTCCTTCCAGAAGTCCAAGATCCGAGACTTCAAGACCATCGCCCAAGGCATCGTCGAGTTCCGCCGCCGTTTCCTAGGCGACACCTCCAGGGTTCTTCACCTTGAAGGCGTCAGCATCTGAGCCACGATCAGCGCACCTGATTTCAAGGCCTCTCAAGGCTGCATCAGATAGCCACCCCAGTGGCGCCCCATTAGTAGATGACCCCTCGATCATGCATTTACCCATCCTACCCCTTTTGCTGTTTTGGCTTTTGCAAGGAGTTTTAGCATCGGATATACCATTAGGCGGCATGTCTTCCCCACTTGCGGTGCAAACTGTTTCAAGCAGCGACGCCAGCATTTCTTGGTTCATCGGATGGCAAAAGGAGGCGTTGTGTGAATATGATACCCAGCTTCCACCTCAGGGTTGTAGTACCTAATTCCACAATTTCATAATACGGCGGAAAGAAGAAGAAAACAAAAATCATGAAACAAATGAAAGAGAAGCTGAGAAAGAGGAGACGAGAGCAGAAAATAATGATTGACGTTGGGGGGTGGTAGCCTATCAGCTGACTGCTGTTCAATGGGACACAGTGAAGCTTCTTGGATGGGTGGCATCCAAGCATGCGGCCTCGCGAGACCATGGGTCCTGGGCATGCGATACTACAGATAGGTGACACGCGACGAGTGTGCAATACATGAAATATCCTCTTGCAGGCTTTTGAATTGAGTGGCTTGCATGATATGTAACTACGTCCACCAGTGATGCTAAGTCCCGAGACTTCAAAACTGATGAGAGACCATGCTATTCTATGTCAGCCAATCTGGTAGCGGTGCACTGCGTCCGACGCTTGACAAGTGTCTTGATAGAATTTTGAGTGTCAGAGGAAGCAAACTTGGTGTAGCTTCAAGAATCAATCCTTCCGCAGAGCCGTCCATTTGTGCACCCTTCATCTCAGTAGCCCGGGCTCCATCGCTCACATTGGGACTGAGCGATAATCAGGAACATCAATGGTTGATTTTGAGGGAGAAGTCAACGTGCGGGACACCCTGGTGGATCGCACTCGTCGAGAGGATATCGACATCTACATCGCAACCATCATCAGCATCATTGATCGGTACAATCTGCCCATGCAGGAGCAGTCGAGGGCGTAGGGTCGGGGTTTCCACAACTCACCATTTGTCACATACTCCTCGGCGTTGTCCAGCGTCAGGCCGCCCGAGACCTCGACCAGGAAGTGCCTCTTGCCGGCCCAGCGCTGCTTGAGGCTCCTGGCGGCGACCTTGACGCCCTCTCCGGAGAAGTTGTCGAGCATGACGACGTCCGCCCCCGCCTCGATGGCCTCGTCGGCCTCGGCCTCGCTCTGGACCTCGACCTCGACCTTGAGCGAGAACCCGCCCGCGCTCTTGGCGGCGGCGACGGCGTCCCGGATGCTGCCCCTGCTCCAGACGTGGTTGTCCTTGAGCATGATCATGGAGCTCAGGTCCATGCGGTGGCCGTCGGCCCCGCCGACCAGCATGCCGTACTTCTCGACGAGGCGGAACCCGGGCGTGGTCTTGCGCGTGCCCGCCAGCTGGCCGCGGTAGCCCGCCGACCGCAGGTTGACGAGGAAACCCCTCGACATGCTGGCGATGCCGCTGCAGCGCGCGAGGATGTTGAGGGCGACGCGCTCGCCCAGCAGGATACCCCGCGCGGGGCCCGTGACGGTGGCGACCTTCATCTTGATGCCGCCGCCCTCCTTGTTGCGCTCGATGTGCTGGCCCTCGCTGGCGTGCCACTCGACGGCGCAGCCGGTCTGGGCAAAGACCTCGTTGAAGAAGGGCACGCCGGCCAGGATGCCGCCCGACTTGCCCCAGAGGGTGGCGGTGCGCGGGGCGTCGCCGACGACGAAGCCGCCGTAGTCGAAGGACGGCGTATCCTCGGCCAGCCAGGCGGTGATCTGGGTCTTCCAGGCCGACGGCAGGAGGTGCTCCAGCGAGCCGTGGTCCAGCGGCATGTCCCGCATCTTGGCTGGTGAAATGGTTGGTGGTGCAGCTGGTGTCTTGGGTGTGATTTGGTTGTGGACCCCTGGTTCATGCAAGATAGTCACACAGCCTCGTGTAAGTCAAGCGTGTGCGCGCCGTTGCTTTACAGATGAGTGGCGAAGACCGGAACTGAGGGAATTCGGTTTCCTAGGAGACACAGCAGGCAGGCTGAGATGAGGGCAGCTCACTCACTGAGAGGAGGCAGGCGCAGGTTGTGGCGTTTAAACAGTCAACGTCAACATGACAAATCCCAAACTTTGAGAACTGTCTTGGTGATTCATCCCCTACAGCCAGTCCAGTAACTCTCATCCAACAGAGGGGCGAACAGGCAAGTTACCAGCCAGGGAAAGGTCTATGGCGGGGAGCTGGGCTTATCTTATCAGGCGCTCTCTGTACAGCTGGCCCGCAGCTGGGACCGGCTGCTAGCTCAGGCTTAGACATACTGTTATTCTCCGAAGGGAGGCCAGTAACACTACCTAGGTATTCTTGTGACTGTCAAAACATACGAGACACTGCGGCACGCAAAAACTTCCCATTGATGACACAGAAAGCTATTCTGGTTTTCTTTTCGATCATAGTCTCCTCTGGGAACGTTGGCTTTGCATAAGTTCTGGAAGGGATGGCAATGTGAAAAGGACATAAATAAACGATTGTTTCGTGGACATTTTGTAGCTCTTAAAAAGTACATCATTTAACAGTGAAAGGCGTCACTGTCTCAGGTAGGTCTTGAATCATTGTTTGAATCGGTGAGACAAGCCCAAGTCGAAACCCAGATCGACACCTTGGGCCGTTAACGTTCAAGTTAATGTACAAGAAAATGTGATTGCTCTTATGTCAATGTTAGCAAGTTAAGATTGCACACATATGTATATTTCTCCAAACCCGTCCTTATATTATGAGAGCAAAGCTGACTGTCCATACGCTCCCCTCCTTTTCCCCTGATACAAGCGGGCGCGCCCAAAGGCTCAGCCTCATCAAAAACGTTCCTGCTCAGGCGCACACTACAAGAAAGATTATGAGAAATTGTCTCAAAGAAGACAATACAAATAATTGCGAGCGTATGATTACTTACCAGCACAAATGCATCTGCCCTAGCTGGTGATTTAGGCAGTGCCCACACTTGTTCTTCAGTCAGAACTAACACAACTCCCTTTAATACTCAAATACAGTAGTCATCTTCTGGCCATCCATGCTCTCTGACAAAGTCTTTGCCTAACTGCATATTCTCACGGCGCCTGGGGTTTTTTGTTTCTTTCTGAATCATTCGTTCCAAGCAGCTCAACATGTCTTCCATCATGTCTTGCGGGACTTTAGTAATTCCTCTGGTGGGACCGTTCTCAGAGGCATTCGCATCACTTAACTCTCCAATAAACTCGGGACTGGAATCATGTTGCTTGAGGAAGTGTGACATGACGGCTGATCTGAGGGATTGAAACATGCCGCACATAGTGTTGGAGGTGCCTAATAGCCTAGGCGGGCGGCACTAGTGGATGAGTTGTGAGGTTGCTGAGTTTCCCGCACGCCATTGATACCCAACAGGCAAATCTTCCAAATTCTTGCGAAGGTGGTAAAATTGTAAGATATCACCAGAGAAATCCATATGTGAGGCGACGTATACATTGGATAATGTTGTTACCTGGGAGTTATTAGTGGCGCTAGGCACCAACACGCCCTTCGCTGGACGGGTGGGTTCGGTCGGACCCACTTGAAGATCCCACCGAGTGGGGAATAGCCACATTTTCGGGTCCGTATAGTGGTCATCCGTCTTCCTCAAATATCTCCCGCTGGAGTTCCGTACCGTCCTTGTAGAAAGTCGACAATTCAAGCATGTCGCCCCAGCCAGTCAAAGGTCAAGATGGTCAACGACACGAAGCCATGGAGTGGCTGCGACGATATGCCACAGGCTATCACAAATGGCGACAGGCTCAACACAATAATACAGCCGTATTCTACCGCCCACTCGGCGTAGTAGAGAAAGGTTTCGACAACGACGGCATCTACCATGAGGGAAGAGCCGACATCAACTTGGCCATGTCCTTTGAGATAAAGACAACGAAATCGAAAGCGCAGCTGAGACGACACATCCTTCTGGCATGGACCAACCTACGTCTGAGGCACGCTTTGCTTTGCGCCACCGCGACAGGCCCCGCAGAATATATGGACCACGATGCTGTGCAGAAGAGTGACCGATTCTTCATCATATCAAGTCCAACAGGTTATGATGACGCTATTGACTCAGCGCAAGAACCCGTCGTCTTTCTGAAGGACCACTACTCCTCAGTGGATGCAAAACAGCTATATTTCCATGCACAGAACGTGGCCAGGACCTTCGACGCAAACAAGTCTCTCGTCAAGGTCATGGTGCTGCCCCTCGAGAGATCCGGACCCGATACTTATTCGCTACGCTTCTTGTTTGTCATTGCCCACCAGATCTCAGACGGCCTCACAAATGGCAATTGGACTGGAGACTTCAAACAACTCCTTAACAAGACGACGGATGAGCTCCAGGCGGCAGTCCCGTCCCTCATCTCGACGTTGCATGAGCGGCTCCCACCCTCTCAGGAGGATCTCTACCCACCCATCTCCGGCTCTCGTGCACGGCAACGATGGTTCTGGGCAATCACCCTTGTGCTCCGACATGTGCAGAAGCCGCTTCCACCAGCGTTCCAAAACCCGCTCCGATACCCAAATGCACCGATCAGGTCCGTTGTGCCGGAAGTGAGGACATTCGACAAAGTCCTGGACTACAGCAAGAGGCCTCCGTTGAATGCTGGGACCGTGATGGCTCACATTGGCAGGGACGGAACCCGTAGGCTACATCGTGTCTGTCGACAGGTCGGATGCAGCATCGGAGCTGGCAGTTTCGTCCTCGCAGGGATCGTGATGATGGAGATCTATGAGAAGCGTTTCCCCGACGTACCTCTGCACGAGCGCCGTCCTTTCATTGGGTCCTTCCCCATCAACCCGCGCCCATTCTTCAATCACCACGCAAAGCCCGATAGTCTGATGCTCGCATTCTCGGATGGCGTCGTGCTGCCATTCCTCTCATCTGACCTCGACCTTGATGGGCGGATCAGGCTGTTGGTACGATCTGCCCAGAGGCAGCTTTCGAGATATCAGAAACGGCCGCGCAATGACAGGGATATCAATATGCTGGAGTATATGGGTCCAAGGGGGGCTGGGCGAGTGGTCGCCATGAACTATCTCGACGTGATCGAGCGCGCAAACATCAAACTTCCTGGCCACCTGCGCAAGGAGTTCCCATATCAGAAGACCCTTCCAAAGCAAGCCAACCCCACCATGGCAACCTGCGGCGTCAGCTCAGTGGGCAAGTCGGACCCTGCTATAACACCTGGGCAAATCGACATGAGCAAGTCCCTGGCCGGCAAGGAGGATGCGCTGATAGCCGACATCATGGGCACGCAACAGAACGTGAGGCCCAGAGACGGCGAGTTCCTGATTGGAATCTGGGGGAGTGACGAGTCTGTCGACGCAAATGTCAGCTACGACTCCTGCGCCATCGACCCGGCGTGGGCTCAGGTGTGGAAGGATAAGATGGAGACGATATTAGAGAGTCATAACGGCCAGGCAAAATTGTAAATATGAACATGCTGTAGATTCAAGATGCATTGTTGGTATATAGCAAGGCTTCATTTCACTTTACCATGGTGTGTCCTCTTCATGCGAAGCTTCACTCACCCATGACTGCGACTACCACTACCAAGCGCATGTGGTCGAAAGCTACCCAAGCCAAACTTCTTGGTCCTGGTCATTGGGTTTGAGACGCTGGTCTGGTAAATTGGACGTTGGCGGGATTTTGTGGATGCTCTCGAGAAGTGGACTCTTCGAATTCCATGGCCTGCCCCCAAGCCTGTTGCAAAGGAGAGAACAACAAGGTGATTGAATAGTTAATAACGTGAGGCCAGTAGATTCAGTCCACTACCTTGGTATTTCAATCGAGGTTTGCCTTGAAATCCACCAGCTCTTTGATGTCAACCATGGAACTCAAACAGCCGAGTCCCTCGACTGACCTCTTCGCCATTAATTCAGTGTTCAGGTCAAAGTACGGTGACTCAATCGACACATGCAAGCCTAGGTACACTGGTAAGTTTTGCTCCAGGGTAAGCCTCGTGGTGTTGTTCTACCAGCCTTGGTAGCCATCGCCACATCCACAAATCGATGTGCATCAACGCAACACATGTGTTTTCCTGCGTCAGAATGCAAAGCGATTGCTCCCAACAGCCCCCAAAAGGCTCTTGAAACAAGGTAAGAATCTTGCTGGATCCAATTCGAACTCAAGTACTCGAGCAAAAACGCATGTGGTCAACGCAAGTTGAACCCAAAATCTTAGTTGAGTGGACTTGAATGGGTTCATTTGAGCTCAGTTACGCAAAACAACCCACAAAGGCATGGTATGAACCCAGACACTCAATGCATAAAGTTTGAAAGGACCGAATTGATCTCGAGATGTCGAGCAAAAAGACAAAAAGGTACAGGTAGCCTAGAAAAAAACGGCAGTAATGCACCCCCCCACGTCGCCGTGAGAGGGGAACCACCGGTAGCCCAGTGGAACGAAGGTCGGAGCACCTTCTACATGACTCTCCTACTTGTTATATAGACGCTAGCAGGCGACGTCTTCTATCAGGGCAGATATACAGCAGAGGCTCCGGACCAATGCAGGGAGTGAGGACAGGCTAGCAGAGTTGAACTCAGGAAAATCCAGAATCCAAGTCGCATCGCTGAACAACTACACTATCCACCAAGTAGATTCCTTGCCCCCGGAGGGGTTCGGCGAGGGGCACTGCGCTGGGTGCACTATAAGGACGAGGCTAAGGTTGCTGTGGCGATGTCGCGGGCAGGTCGCGGGGTGAAGGTGGGAGGGCAACGCGACGCGTGGTGGGGTTTGGCGGCAACATGGTTGGCGATAGTTGGTGAAGTGATGGCGATAACGATGCACGACCCCGCGGCGCGTCTGGGCTCCAGAAAAAGCGCGTGCATCGAGTGCAGCATGGTGCCGACGAGGTTGACGGCGAGGTGGGCCGCCTCTGCGATGATGGCAGCAGGTCGCGCGACGCGCCGCCAGCCACGACCGTGACCACACTTGGATAAGAGCACTTTTGTAAGTATAAGAACTACTTCAATCATGCGTGACTACATTTCGTGGACGAAATTATTCCATTATCATCAAAATCAACTGCACTTATCTGTCGCCCAATCCCACGCCAAACCACACCCAGCAGGGTTACCAAGCTATCACAAAGACGTGATCTGCAGCTCCTATGCCTCTCAAGTCATTTTCGTCTTCGCTGACGAGCCATTTCCCTCATCACCATAACTCGTGCAAGTTTCTTGTCTCGCTTGATGAGCATAGAGCAAAGTGTATGCTTCCCTATTTCCAACTGCTGGCCTCGATCAGGGGTCGAACATTAACATCTATTAAGGTACTCAAGACGTTGTCTGTATTTCCAAAAACAGAACAAAAATACGATGAGATTTTGGAAGGACAGCTGTGGCACTGATGCTGTTGGAGACCAAGTATATTGGTAGTGTTGGAGCGGGTCATGGAATCATCCGCTCCAAGTTCGAACTGTTGTTGCCACCACATATCCTGAGGCTCCAGCACCAAAGCTAGTACGGGACACTCACGTCTCCGGGATAGGCAGCAGAATAAATGTTTTGGAAGTTGTGTGTAGCTGGCCAATAGAAATCGCCAATTGACTCCGCCTTAAGAAGTTCCACTCGAAACTGGACAGCATTGATTCCAGGAGAATTACATGAGCATTTCCAATGTCCGCCCTTCACCTGTATGATACTTAATTACTTACTGTGATACAAAAATCGTTCGATCTATCTGTGGTAGATGTGATAGCTTGGTTAGTCACTTTTGCTTGTGAGATATGAAGAATGTCAGCTTACATGTTTCTTTTTTCTAGACATCGACATGTCGATAACGCATTTGCCAGCTTTTATGAAGAACTGTTCCCAGCTACAATTTTCACAAATTCATTTGAAATGCCCCAGTTGAGGAGCCAGTCAAGGATGTATTACACGAAGACCGTTCAAAATGGTTAAATTCAGATTTCGTTATTAGCAACATCTATCTTCCTGCGCAACTTCTCTTCTAGTTACCTAGCGAAAAGGACCACCCATCATTCCAGAAAATGGGACCCAAAAACCATCATCTCCCCTGCCACCGTGGGATCTATGCCCCCTATCCTTCCGCCTCGCCTTGTCTCCTCTCCTCGTGAGTCTCCTCCCACCAGACTGACACCCGTTGTCCTTGCACCAGTCGCAGAGGAGCGCTGGGTTGATGCACGGTTGGCTCACATGCTGTGTTCATCAAGGATAGGTTAGCTGGCCCACACAAAACATTCAGCTCTGTATTTCAAGTAAGTGCCAGGATGAGTACTAAGGGCGGCGGGTTGAATAGGTTTGGGGCCAAGGAATACAATGGTATGATCGTGTTGGGGATTTGTTACCAGAAGGAAAGTAGGCAAATAATATCGGGGCTGCATTCACGAGAATGACCAGACGGCTCATACAGGTCTCATTTCCAGACCTTAAACATGCGGGTCGAGGTAGGGTTCGTTTGACCACTTCTTGTACTTGGGAGCTGGTGGTTTGGGAGCTTGCGGCTCAGGGGCTGGTGGGTCGGGAGGTGGTGTACTTGCGTGTTCGTCTGGACACTGGCACGGCACGATTTGTGCCCTTGGCTGTTCTTCTCCGTTGTTGGCCATTATCAAGATTTCTTGTGGTTGTTGTTACTCTCAATTTGACTTGCGGCTTGTTTTCTGATCTTAAGATGTTAAATTCGTGATGGCAACAAGTAAACTCCACCGCCAACCAACGGAAATCGCAAGCGAGACAGCTATTTGTACTGCCTCTCGAGATGACATGGCCGCGGCTAAGGCTCATGATTAGGACGGGACAATGACTTGAACTTTCAAAAAGATCCTATTACACAGATTACGATGATGATAATACAGGTATGACACACAACTAGTAGTACACATCGAACAGCCTGACCCAAAACAATACCAGCGCCACAATCAGTACGCCATACGAAAGCATTGTCACGAATATATCCTCCTCCCCGTGACATTCAGACCCAGCCAGGAAAATCTCCAATGCTTCTCTAGCCCCTTCCATCTTCACTCGTTCTCGTTCGTCACAGGCCGTAACGACGTGTGTAAACATAGGCCTCCCGGGCTCGTCCTCCCGCCCGATGCGCTCACAGGGCTCAAGCACCCATTTAGTGAACAGGCGCAGCAAGCAACGCATTCCCGGTGGCTGGGCCGCTTTTCTGGCCGTCACCGAGCCTCTTGCGGGCCTCGGAAAGGTCGCCGTAGCTCCTCTGGCGCGACAGCTGCAGGCTGCGGAGCATGTGGCTGGGGCTCTTGCGCAGCGCGGCGGGCTGGCCAGGCTTGCCGTCCTCAGACAGGGAGAACTCCCACACGGAGGGCGCGATGAAGGTGCCGACGGTGTCGGTGGGCGAAGGCGCGTTCCTGCTCCACTTAGACGAGTCGCCGTCGCCGAAGGGCGCATACGCGTCAGGGGCCAGGTGGCTGAACTCGGAGACAACGTCGGTGGTGAGCTGGGCCATGTCCAGCTCGTCCGACTCGGGCCAGCCGGAGTTGCGGGCGTACACACGGCGGACGAGCTCGAGCTGTTGCAGGGCGAGCGCCGCGGCATTCTCCTCGTCGAAGTCCATGAGCTCCGAGGCGGCGTCGTCGACGTCGTCCTCGCCAGACATGTTGAGGTCGAGCAGAGCCCGCAGGATCTCCTCGTGCACGTCGAGGGCCTCGGCGAACCGTCTGTCGGAGACGCACAGCGACGAGAGCAGGTTGTTCATGTCCACCGTGGCCGCGTCGAGCAGACCCCATGTCCGGCGCAAGTTGTAAGCCATGGACTCGGCGAGAGAAATCGCCTGGTCTCGCTTGCCTCGGACGAAGAGGACCTCGACGAGGCGGCGACCGACGGCGATGACTGTGGTTGCTGACCAGGAGGCCTGTATAATACGTGAATTCCACAGCTGGGTCAGGAGCCACTCAAGGTCCTCGTAGTTCTTCTGCTGGCCCATGAGGCGGACCAGGCTGTTCAGCTCGGAAGCCTGGAGCTGGATCAGGTCGATGTTCATGCTCCTGCAGGCGGTAAGTGTCTCGCGGAGGATGGTCTTGGACAGCTCCAGCATGCGGTTCTGCATGATGGCGTCAGCGGCCTTGTTGGACTTGACGCCCAGACCGGCCAGGTACAGCGACAGCTTGAAGGCGAAGGGGATCGTCTTGGCATTCTTGAAGCCGTTCTGGCTGGCAATGAACTGGTACCAGGCGGTGGCCAGGTCGACGGCCGAAGCGTAGCTGTCGGCCAAGAGGAGGGCGTGCACCTTGGCAGTGACCGAGACGCAAGCGATGTAGACGAGGTCGTCCTCGTGAAGACGCAGCTGGCCGAGCTCCTCAATGATGGCAATGAGGAAGGCACGGGTGACGAGCGACTCGGTCTTGAGAGAAGCGCCATACTTCTCAGTAAAGAGCTTGTACAAAGACTCCTCCACTGTAACGAGCTGCTCGGCATGCTGCGCCTTGTTGGCCTTGAGGAAGACGTAGAGGCGAGCACCATCGAACAGCTTCTGCTCGATTGACAGCTCCTTGCTGGCAATGCTGAGGCTGTAGCGGTCGTACAGGATGCCCTCGGTAAGCAGGTCGGTCATAATGTCCGAGAACGTGACCTTGACGACCTTCTTGTCGGCAGTGACCGTGGCAGTTGCGGCCTCAGAGCTGCGAAGAGACTCCTCGAACGCAGCAATGAAGACCATGGAGCGGCGGTCAATGTTGTCGCTGAGCTGAACATTCGAGCTCTTCTCAATAGAAGCAGAACCAGCAATCTTGCCGCGGGCAACGACGTGGAAGCGCAGCTGCTTCAGCAGAGCCCAAGCCTGGACAGAGAAGCCACAGGACAGGTAAGTCTTGGCCAGGGTGATACCAGACTCGTGCAGCTTGGTGGAATCGACGCTCGACTTGCCAGCAACGCAGGACTCAGAGAGAACCTCGACAACTGACGTGTCGAGCTTCTCCTGGGCCTGCTTGCGGACCTCGGGCTTGTCAGATCGTGCCCAGACACCAACGAGAGAAGCCAGACTGGCCAAGGTAGACTTGTGGGCAACACCATTCTCCTTCTTGTTGATCTCGAGCTGCTCCTTCCACAGAGCCTCGGCCTTCTGAGCAGATTCGGGGCTCACGACACCTCTGGGCTTGCTACCAGCAGCGGCACCAGCAGCAGCACCAGCGGCGCCGGAGGCACTGACGGCAACCGAGGCGCCGGTCTGAATGCTGTACAGGCCAGCGAGGTGGCGCTTGGCAGATGCAAGAAGCGAGAGCTGGAAGGCCGACTTCTTCGCGTCTACCGCCTTGCCACCCTCCTTGCCACCCTCAGCAGCCTTCTGCTTCTCGGACTCGGCAACAACCTCCTCGCAGATCTTGACAGCCTCCTGCTGGTGCTCCACGTTGGTGCTCTTGCGGGAGATGGCGACAAGAGCCAATGAAGCCGACTGGGTGATGTCCGCCTGGGGACCGTAGACCCTGATGCAGGTGTCCCGGTACTCCACGGCGATCTTGCGGACCTCGTCGACATTCACCTTGAGGTGGCTGTCGAGAACAGTTGTGTACCTCTTGTAGATGGTCTGGACAAGCTCCGTGGACAGGTTGTACTCCTTAGCCTTGTTGACGAAGGTAACCCAGAGAGAAGCGTAGATAGGGCGGATCTCGTTCCAACGCTTCTGCTCGTAGTAGATCTTGGAGAGAGCAACCGCAGCTGGCAAGGTATCCTTGCTGATGACACCCTGGGGGTTCTTGTCGGCCTTGACCAGCTCAAGGTAGTACCGGTCAGCACCCTTCAGGCGGTACTGGATGCAGAGGTCACCCATGATGTACAGGGTCTTAATCGTCAGAGGGTTTCGGGAGCCAAGAGAGGTCTTGTAGCCCTCAAGAAGCTGCTGGTAGACAGCGAGGACCTTGGACCACTGCTGAGTCTGCTTGTGGTACTCGATAAGTTGGTTGGCGGACTCAGTGACGAACTCATCCTGGATCTTGAGGCCAGAACGCAGCGAGCACTGGAAGATGGCGTTGTACATCTTCTCTGCGGACTCGGTCTGGTTCGACTCGGCATAGGCCAGGGCCAGACGGCGAGTGAACTTGATGGCTTCGGCCCGGTGCTCCCTAGGGAAGCTGTACTTGGCAGAAGTGCCCAGCTCAGGCCAGATCTGCTTGAGCAGCTGAGAGCAAACCTCGATACACTCGGTCCACTTCTTCTTGCTAACATAGAAGTTGGAGAGCGTCTCGCAGGTCTGGATCTGGCTCTCGATGGTGACAACGGCGGCAACCTCCCTGGTCTTGGTCGCAGACTTGTTGTCTGAGGCAGTCGCAGGGGCTGCGACAGCAGCCTTGATCACCTCGTCAAGGATAGCATCCGCCTCATCGTCCTCATCGTCGCTCTCCTCGAAGTCGGTCTCAGTGTCAAGAACAGCATCGATCTGAACTCCGCCCTTGGCAGCAATGGCAGCCTTGGCCTTGTCAGCCTCGGCTTCCTTCTTCTCGGTCTTCTCCTGGACGGCGCCCATGAGAGAGACAGCAGTGCTGACAGCTTCAGCGGAGTTTTGCTTGCCAGAGCCCTTGAAGTAGCCCCAAACGGACTTGAAGACAGCGATGGCAGTGTCCAGGATACCCATGGACTTGAGCTCCTCACCGACGTCGTTGAGCTGCTTGACAACAGCCTCGGACTTGTGCTCGGTCATGGTCTGGTAGTCAAGCCAGACACCGTGGAGGATGTTCTGAGCCTCAGCCTCACGGCCCTGGCGGCGCAGGAAACGCGCATACGCAATGCTGATCTGGATCTTGCGCTCGTGTGCCTCAGAGATCGATGCCGCAGTAGCCTTCGCAGAAGCGAGGGAGGTGCTACGGCAGTACTCCGTCAGACCGCGCCACAGGGAGATGTAAAGCTCCTCGGCGTGAGTGAAGTCCTTCTTCTGCTCATAGGTGTCAGCCATGCGCAGAGTAATCTCAACACGACGAATATCAAAGATATCCAGGTTGCGCTCAGCAGACTCAAAGATGGGCTGAGTGTACTGGACAACCTCCTCGTGCTTGGCGCTCTTGTAGAGGACGGTCTGCAGCTTCTCAGCGGCAACCGTAGCCTCAGCCGAGAACTGGCCATTCTGGGCAATAGAGGTCTTGTAAACGTCGCGGTACACAGCCTCAGCCTTGTCGGTCTCCTTGATGCTGGTGTACAGCTCGGCGAGCTCGTTGTTGTACTTGGAAGCGAGAGCGCTGTTGTTGCCAGAACGCTGCTTCTCAGTCTCAATGACATACTTGAGAAGTTCCTCGCGCTGCGTGACACCCTCGTCGCGGGCTGTAGCCTTCTGCTTGTTCTTGGCAGAGATGTCCAAGGACTCGGTGGCGCAGGCAATAGCCAGGTCGCTGGTACGTCCAAGAACAGTCTGGCCGATCTTGGCAGCCTGGTAGAAGTACTTGCTGGCCTCGGCTGGGGCAGAGAGCTTCTTGAAGGATTGAGCAACGTTGATGGAGCTCTGGAGCACACTCTGGGCGGAGTCTCCCAGTGTCTGCCGGCGCACAGTAAGGGCCAGGACGTGCTGGGAGTTTGCGGTGGTGGCAAGCTCCTGGTTGTCCCAGCATCTCTTCTCCAGGCGTGCGAGGAGGGTGGAGTTGGGGAAGATGCCCTTGAGCTCACCGGTCACCAGTGGGGCCTGGATCTGGCCGTTGGCGAAGTAGCTGGATCGCTTGAAGTGACCCAGCCAGTTGCGAGTAGCGTACTCGAGCAGAGCATTGCTCTTAAAGAGGCTGTCAACCTCACGAGAGGTGATCGTGTCCAGGCTGCTGTCAACATTACGGTTGACGCAAGTCTTGACGTAGAGGAGCAGACGAGCAGTCAGGTCCTTGTTGGCATCAGCAGGGCTGAGAAGAGCAGTCTCGGTGTCCTTGCTCTCCTTCTTGCTGAGCTCCAGGAGCTGCAGGCGAACAGCCTCGTTGCGGAAGCGAACTGTCTTGTCCTGGACAATGACAAGAGAGCCACAGGCCTTCTTGATATCCTCGACGATGTCGGTAGACCGAGGTTGGTGAACGCCCTTCTGGGTGTCCAGCTCAAGCAGGGCCTGGATCTCCACGGTGGTGAGAGGTCGCTTGGAAGCGAGGAGCCAGGCGATGATCAGGCGAGCATCACCGGTCAAGGAGATTGAGCTCACATGGCGGGCCAAAATCTCATTAGTGGTGCTTGGTAGCTCCTTGACAGTAGTGGTGATCTCAGCGGTAGTCTTGGCCTTGGACAGAAGTTGGAGAGACAAGTCAGCCCAGGTGAGAGAGCCCTTGCTGCGGACAGCAATCTGCTCAGAAATGTCCTCAATCTCCTGCTTGGTGCCAAGGTTGCGGCTGATGAGCCAAGCACGAACCATGTGCTTGACATCGACAGTGGTGCGCTGAGAAGTCATAGCGATCTGGCGCGTGGGCTTGGGCCAGGGCTTTGAGAGAGGACGGCTCAGAATGATAACGCGCACGTTGTTCTTGTTCTTGGTAGCGATCTCGTGGAGGTGCTCGAATGCCTCGATCTTCTCCTCCTCATCGCCCTCGAGAGAGTCCAGGCCATCAATGACGAGGACAACGTTCTCGAGGCCTTGAAGGGCAGTGTCGAGGGTGTACCAGAGAGCATCCTCGGCATCCTGAGTGCTGCTGGTGTTGGCACCAAGCTCCGTCACGTTGGCGAGGCAGCGGAACAGAGCGACGTTGCCAACGTTTTGCTCGAGGAGCTGCAGCAACAGGGTCTTGACGAGGGCAATCTGGGTGGCCTGAGCAGGGACCTGGCTGTCGACAGAAGCCGAGATGGCCTGGTACTCATGGTGGCCAACGCGCCTCTGGAGACGCTCCAAGATCCAGCCAAAGAGGAAGGTCTTGCCGGCACCAGCCTCGGCGGTGATGGTGAAGACCCTGTCTCTGCTGCGGGCGAACTCAACCAGCGGCCGGTCGAGCCACTCGCAGGTGAACTCGGCACGGGGAGTGCGGAGAGAACGACGGCCGGCCACCTGGGCCTGGAGCTGGCGATCCTGGGGAAGCAGCCATTGCCGGATGCTCTCAATGGACACTTGGATGTCTATTCACGGAGATTTTGTCAGTGACAAGTGACAGGTGGGGGATGATGAAAGGTTCAACCCAGAATGCAGATCGGGTAGGAGGTTGAAGTTGCAGGGGTGATGCATGGTGAGGCGGGAGGAGGCTCTCGACGAGGCTGACTCAGCAACGACACGTCTTCCAACCTCCAACCCAACGTCCACAATTCATTCATCCTGCTTCCCAAACCAACGCGAGAGAACACAGGCAACAACAACAAAAGCAATTATTTTTGCACTTACCACTGATCTCAGCTGAGTTCTCGAGCTGCCATGTCCACATCAGCTCGGCGATGCGGTCCTTGTGGCTGATGAAGGACTCCATGCGGTGACCAAACGTCAGGTTGAAGTTGATGGTGACGCTGCTGCTTGTGGACATGGAGCGGGCGCTCTTGCGGTAGAGAATTGTCATCTCAACCGAAAGCCCAAGCATGTCGGCCAGCGACAGACTGAGGTACCTCCTGGCCTCTGAAATGGAGACAAGAAGGCTGATATTACGTTTATAAAAGTCGAAGGTAAGGCCATACTCGTGGTAAATGCCGAAAGCCCTCTCCAGAGCCTCGCCGTTTTGCGGGCCAAGCTGTCAAAAAGTGTTAGCTGGTGGTTTTTCTGTCTTGCACGCGGCATGCGAATATCTCCTCGGGGTCGACCGAGAGGAAGAGGAACTAAGACTTACCAGAAGGAGGAGCTGAATGGAAGCGAGGATCAGCTCGACGGCCTCCTTGGAAGAAGGAATGAAGTTCTCGTCTGCCACCTCAAAGAGAGACAGCTTCTTGGCAAAGTCTTCAGCCCACTTGAGGATCTTGTCCCATCGGCTGCCCCTGGCGGGCATTCTCCTGAGACGCTCATTGGCGATGAAGCCGAAGAGGTTCTCGCTCGACACGCCGGCCGACAGTCTTTGCTCTTCGGTGCCCTTGACCTCGGCCTGGAGCTTGACGCGGAAGGTCGCGACCGCATCAGTCACGATGTGGTTGCCCCTCGGGGCCAGCTGTTTCCTGCTGACATCCTCGGGGTACTCGGAGGGGCTGCGGGAAGCAGAGCGGCTCCTGATGGCCGTCTTTGCCCGGTCAAGGATGCTGGTCCTATTCCGGGTGTTCTCCTCGGGCGCGATGGTGGATTCCGAGGCGGCGGAGAAGGCAGATGTGGTAGAGACGGAGCGGTCCTGGGCTTGAGGGCGGGACATGCTGGGCTTTAGGAGATCCCTGTTGACGATGGAGGGAGCGTGGGTGGTGGTGACGATGCGGGGGACCTCTCTGGAGGGCTCGACGGAGTTGGAGCGGGAGGAGCTGCCTGACTTGTCGTGCTTGGAGGACCTCTTGAGGTGGTTGAAGAGGGACATATCAAGGGATTGAAGGGAATCGCGCGATGCCTGGTGTTGAAGGGTGCCGTGGGCGGAGGATTTGCTGGAGACGCTGCTGGCTTCTGCTGGGGAGAAGACGGATGTTGTCAGTTCATGCAACTGCAAGGTGACGCGTTGATTTTATTAATGGGGATGGGCAACGTGTCAAATGGGGCCCGGCCTAGATGGTTCGGGGGCTGAAGCAGCATCAACTCACCTTCGTCCTCGGGTCTGAGTCCGATGGCGCCCAGGGATGCTCCTAGTGCTTCAGACAGGCCCTTCTTGACACGATTCTCCTTCTTCTTGCCACGTAGTGAGAAGAACTTGTGATGGGACCCTTCTTTGGTACCTTTGGGCGGCATTCCGAAGATCGAAAAAAAGTCACGGTGGATCTCGAATCCTCACCGCCTGTGTCCGGATTAGGAAATGGAGAACTTAAGGAGTGGAAACAGGCAAGGGTGGCAGTCTGCAGCACGAGTCGCAATACGAAAAGCAAATGAGACAGTCTAGATGTTTTGAAAGAGGGTCGGGTCGGTTGAGGTCTGACAGTCGTTTCCTCGTCCTCAACGCTTCTGGAGGCTGAACCCGGCACGATATTTATGTGAAAACCGCCCGTCGATGGAGCGGTGTTCGTGTTCCACCCCCGGACCGTCAATCGGCCCCCGCTGTCGATTCATATAATTTGCCCCTGATGACTATAGATCCACAGCCTGTCCCAAGCTCCTGCCCGTGCCAGCCTGACCGTCGCGTCCAGTCGAGGGTGAGCGGCGATGTCATCACCACCGACCTCACCGCATTCTCGAAGATCGCAGGACGGTGTTTTTTCCATGGATGCGTGACCAGCGCATGCGTTGTGCGGATGGCCTTGTCTATAGGGCCCTCAGCCCTCCGGGATCCCCTCGCTACACGAGAAAAAAAAAAGGTCGTTGAATTGTCCGTCGAATGTCAGATCCACTCAAGGGTCCCTGATGTGGAGATTCTAGAACGTCCACCAAGGGTTTGTGGGGAAGGAGTCCCAAAGTGTAGGCGTTCGTGCTTCGACAGGGAGGCCCCTTGACCCGGAAACCCTGGTCCTCTCTCCCGCTTCCAGGCCGCCTCAGGGGCGAGCCAGCAAGCTCGAACCTCACATCTCCAACCTCGACTGCTCGCTTCGCAACATTCGAAACATTCGCCGCTGGGGGTGGGCAGAACTCGACTCGGAAACGCACCATAACATTGTACTGCGGGACCGTTGGAAAAAATCTTTTCTCTCTCCCGGTCGATCTTTCTGAGCCTGTCCAGCTGGCCTGCTGGCATCCGCGGCAGACACTGACAATCACACAATCTCTTCACACGGGAAGAAGCCGTGAAGCTTAAGCGCAGGCGGAATGGGCTCCGCTCCTGCTGATCTGTGTCCCCACGAGAACCAGTACTGCGGCCTCCGGCAGAGACGCATGCGGCGAGAAAACCCACAAAGCAATGGCATACGCACAAAGCCACGCCACATGGCCATGCATCTCGCGATCCACCACCGCCTGTTGCTGGCCAGGGTGGCTTCCTGCCGAGCACCCCGGCTCCGTGGAGGACCCTCTTTCAGCTCCTCGACTTCTAGTGCGCTAGCTCGTACGGTGCTGCACGATCTGCTGGCAGCTGCAGCGCTACTGCAGCGGTGACACCGGGGTACGGTGAGAGAAACTTCTCTCTCTTCTGCGGCTCGCCTCGCAGACGCAAGTTATGCATGGCTCTGTTTACCACATTCTCCGGGGCGATATGCATCCTCTGGGGATCGTACTTTGGGGCGCACATGTTCCCCGTCCCGCCCCCTTTCTCCCTTCGAGCCTGTTGGACGTGCATGCTCTTCCGCCCGTCCGTCTGGGCTTTGCAGAGTTTACCGAGTCTCGAGTCCTTTCCGAGTAGATACAGCCGATTCCATACTGATGGCGGGTGGCTACATCACAATGCTTTGGTTCCCCAACCAACAGCGATACCAAACACGTACGAGTAATGTCTCGGGTATAATGTTTCGCTAAGCCCTGTCAAGGAAATGAAACATTATTCAACATAGGTTTCAGAGACGGTGGGTTATAGTTGCATCGATCCAGCCAGAGGCACTGCCACAAAAAACACTCACTGTGTGCAGAGACTCTATCGTCAGGCCATGAAGCCATTTCATCCTCCAAGAATTCCAAGGTGATGAATCTTTGTCTCGCACCTGACACAAGCTCCAGTGGGACGCGTTGCGAATTAGTGGGTAGCATGGCCAGAATACTACCTTGTGTTCCGACTACACCATCGTGGGGCACTGTATGACGATACAACAAGGACGACGACTCCTTTAGCCAAAGTATAGAAGACTCGTGTGCACCTCAAGACGAAAATACCAAATATCCAAGTGCTTACATGCCGGTCAGGCGAAGTTCTCACTCCAGGGCCTGGCTCCTCAGTCACGACTGGACGTTGACCCATCTAAATATACAGATTCCCGCCAGATTTTTGGAGGCATCGTCCCCACCACGGCCCGCCAGTTGTTGCATGGAGTACGCATGCAAGAACGGGGATGTCGATCTGAATCGTGCACGTGGTTGTGAGATTCCTCGCCCGCGTAGCGTCCTCGTTTCCCGCGCATGTCAGATCCTCGGAGCCGAAGATTATCAGGTAGGCGAGGGCGCTAGCTCGCCAACAGGCCGGCGCCTCGGGAATCTCTAGCACAGTGGATGAACTTCCCGATGCAGGAGGTTGTTGCGTCCTTTTAAGTCTGGGTCTCTGGCCGGGCGCGCATGTTGATCTTACCGCCGCCGTGACCACGATGGGAAAAAATCGGCTGCGAGCCGCGAATCGGCCGAGTACACTTTGATGAGCTTTTGCCGTTTTCAGAGAAATAGTGAAATCGACATACCCCATTGCCTATTGTCAATGGATAGTGGGTGCGAGAGTGTTGCACAACTCCTCATTCCTAGTCCTTCGGATCGAGTAACTAAATTTAGCGATCCGCCGTAGGTAAATGGGCGAGAAAAGCCGCGTATTTGATGGATGAGTTATTTACGACTACTGGGGTCATGTGGATCTCATTCGCTTTCTATACATAGCCCGAAGAATACTCCTGCTTGAGCCACTTCGGTGTGGCTTGTACAAGCCTTCAATGACAGGGCGGCTTCACTTACATCCAGTTCGGTGTTGAATTCAAAATCTCGTGATCTTTGTCTGTGAATCAGCTTCTTCAAAAATGAATGTGTAATGATGTCGCGGCTGAATTTAGTTGTATATGTTGTTAGTGAGTTTGGAACAGAAAAGAATCATTTGTAAATTTAGTTGAGGTGTTTAAAATTCAGGCAAGTTGAAAAAAAGTTGATGCATTGTCAAGAAAAACACGTTTATTTTTCTCTTGTACCATTGAAAGCCAAACTAGAAAAGAAGGCAGATACAACAGCCCAAAGCAAGACAAACCTGCTACTACTAGCAAGCAGACGCCTCGGCCAAAAGATCAGTAATTCCCAATCGCAATTGGAAATACCTAGCGATAAGCCCGTGCTGTCACACAAAGCCCTTGTAGAATTCTACTAAGCATTGTGCCCAGGTGTGGTCTGGTCTGTAAGTTCAGGTTGTGCATCGATAAAATGGCTACACACGCCACTGGAAGGTGTCAGACATGCTTATCGAACGGACTATGCGATTTTGGTGGCCCGTATAGACTTGGACAGCTGAATATTGGTTCTTATTTGGAACTTGAGACACAGAGTGTGTATTAAAATGATTCTTGGGTACTCGCTGGTATCAATGTTGATCTTTGGAAAACAGGTAATGAGATAATAAATCCTGTACCACTTAGCACTGGTTACCCAAGCCAGACTTTATCACACGCGGTATAAGTATCTGGGTGGAAGTATGTCTCGTGGGTTAATTCTTGGTCTTAGTCGAGACACTTCCCACCCTGCAACATGTGGGATTTTACAAAACTTGGAACAACTACATAGAGGAAGACCAGTGGCTGTCCAGGTGATAGTTGGGGCATTTTGGGACTCACATACCCTCCAAGTCTCCTTTGCTCTAGACACATAAATAGATCAAGCTTCGGAAAAGCCGTACGTGTAGATAGCAGAGAAGGTCGGTGTTGTCCATACTATTCTAGACTACATCCCATCTAGCCACCCACCCAACCTCCTCCCCAGCATTCCTAACCACACATACCCTCCCCTCCTTCTCGCCGCCAGTGCGCAATGCCTCCAGTGCCCTCTCGACGGAGATGCTCCCAATTGCCACCGCCTGTCCCTGCGTCAGGCAGAACTCCCCTTTAGTCACGTACCCTATGAGGTCCTCCTCACCAGGCACGAGTGGGTGGTCGCCGCTGCCGCCCGGAACCTTCTCCGGTGGGAAGGCGGCCTTGTTCGTCAATAACGTTTGGGCAAGCAGGAGTTTCTGGGTGTCGAAGTCTGCTCCGGCAGGGAATCTGCGGGGCTGGTTGTCCTTGTTCTCCGAGGGTGTGTGCCTCTTGGCCACAGAGCCGTGGATCTGAGCTAGCCATTTGTCGCGAAGGTCGGCGGGCAGTTCCTTGCTCTGTGGAGGAGGTTGGGTTGCCGGGACTTCTGGCTGGGTAGCAGGAGCAAGTGGTGTGTCCTTCCGGGCTGGAAGGCGGTAGATGCGCGCGCATGGCTCGGCGACGCCGCGGCCGAGTATGGTGAGTTTAACAGTAACTATAGAATATGGCGGCAGCGCTTTGTGGCTTATGGCAGACGTCAGGTTCTTGAAGCTCGGTTTGGAAAGATGATTGATGAGAGTAAGTGGGTGAGGGGCCTTTGCTTTGGGTGATCTCCTCTGGGTGGTTGATTCGCCAGACCCCGGCTGATCATCTTGCGGTGGTCTGGTTTCTCCTCCGTCGACATCCATCTTGTCTTCGTCCTCTGGAACTGTCGTGTCTGTACCATCGGTATTTTGGGCCTTACTTTCGTATGAGAGATTCTCTTCAATTTGCTGCAGTCCGAACAACCTCTCGAACTCACAAGCCCAGCCGGTGCCGATTTCTCCCTTGCGACCAGCCCCGAGATCTAGCGATTCCCACGCGACCCTCTTTGACTTGGGTCTCTTGGCCCAATCCGCCTTCCTTTTCGCCCTCTGCTCAAGCTCCCAGTCGGCGCCTGCGTTCGTGCCTGGGCAATCGCCCGGAAACCAAGGCAGGCCTTGCTCAAAGGTCACCTGCCGCAGCTCGTCTAATCCGCCGACCTGAGGATTTCCACCCGTCGACATTGGATAATGCACCAAGCTGTACCATATGGGCAAGATACATTTGTAAGGAGCAAGTAGCGTCCATGAACCATGCGAGTGCTTCGTAGTGACGCCTCGAGAGGCGAACAGCACAACCGGGAAGGGCGAGTCCGCAGCAGTGACGCTCAAAGGCTGGCCTGGTGAATTCGAGCTTTTTCGCCGATTGAGAGACTTTTGCGAGGGGAAAGAGGAGGCTTTGAATCGGGCATCGCGGTCGAAAAGAAGAAACGGAGCAGGCTTTACCTCATTTGATGTGCCTTGAAGCGCACTGGGATTTCTGTCGGTTTGTTCTTCGGAAGAGAGTCGAGTTGCTACTGAGCGTGGGGGATATCGCAGACGAGGATCTTGCGCAGAGAAACCAATGACTATATCGCTTGGAGTCGCGGAAAAATTGCTACTCGCAGCGAGGGACTCAAATAGCTTCGCGTGGTTTTCTTTGGAATTTTCCTTGGTGTGATATGACGCTATAACGCCGGAGAGGGCCTCTGTTGCCCCAGGACCCATGAGCTCGATGCTGCCAATCTCGAAGCGAAGATCCTCGACATAGAGACGTGGTTGCTCTCGTTTGGTGAGAGCAACAAGGATATTGAAAACCTCCACGAAACACGATGGGTGAAGCCGTATATAGATCTGCCGTTGGGCCTTTTCGGGCCGTTTGGGGGAATCAGCTTCTGCGACCTCCAGAGGTGGCCCTTGAGTGGCGACCGGTTCCGGGTTCCATATGACTGTAGCAGGACCAATCTGTCTCCTTGCATCGCCGTCGGTCTGCTTGCTGAGAGCGCCTGACCACTTGCGCCGGCCCTCTCTCCATTTCTTGCCTCGTTCATCCCACAGGCTGTCATGGGATAGACCCAGGGTTCTCAAAGTCCTCTCAACTCCCGGGGCATGGCCATATAGGCCGATGGTACTCATATAGCTCATGTCCCATACTACAGCTCCCTGTGCGCCTGAGGCTCGATGAGTTGCTCTGTAGACTTTCTCGTTGGGCGTGAGGGGAACAGCAAATCGCCACAGAGGCTCCTTGGGTGGTGTCATCCTTGCCCGTTTTGCATGCCAAAGATGGGTGGGCAGCCAGGTCTTTTCGATCTGGCGTTTCCTGAATTTCGCCTTGGGTTTTGGCGGGTCGTTCAACAGATTTCTCCGTATTTTTGGTCTGGCCGGCCTTGTCTCGATCAATTGCTTGAATGCAGCGGAAGACTCCTTGTCAACAACACCAGCACTACCACCGCCTGCCTTGGCCTTGGTTTTTGCCTCTCGCAGCTTGCGCTTGCGCTTCTTCTCTGCCAGAATGCCTAGTCGTTTTGCTGCCTCCAGGCGTATGCGCGCCCTTGTGGTCTTGGGCTTCCTCTTCCCTGCCACGACGGTAGGTGTGTTATCCTGGAGCTGCTCTCGCCTGGCCCTATTCCGCAGCCGCTTGGGCAGCTTCTTTACATTGTGTGAGGCGGTGCGGCGACGCATCTCCCTCGGCACAAGCTGGAAAGCCCGGCGGTTATTGAGGGCCTTGGACTTGCGCATTCCATCCTGAAGAGCCCCGATCTCAAACTGACGTGCATTCAGAAATGCCTGCAGGTCCAGCTCTCCGTCCTTGAGGGCGGCATCCGCGGGCTGGGACCGGATGGAACGTGCATCTTGAACCTTGACGCGTTTGAAGGCGCGGCTGGCACCCTGTTGTTGGGGCACATCTTTTCGTTTGTTGCCGGCGTCAGGTTGTGGGGCCATATTGATGATATTCTTGTTTTGGGCCTTCACATGGTCGTTTCCATCAAATCAGTTTACCGAGTGATGGAACTGACCAGTGATTGTCACTCAGTCACGTACACTGACTGCGATTCAAGTTGTTGCGGGTGAGCCATGCCACTCCAAAAAGTTGACTGCGTGCTTATCTTATCGGCAGCTGGAGCTCCAAGTATGTACGTACCTCTGTGCCTACCCATTTGGCTATGACCCCCAAATAGCACCGCTATCCCTGCAGGAGCAGAGCACATCGGTCCCTGGATCGACCCTGATGTGTGGAGACGACGTGTGGCCATCTTAGAGGCCCCACTTGGTCTGGCAGATGGTCAGCTCTGTCATATTGCAAGATTGGGTGTATGATCCAGCCGAGTTACATTAGCGTCCTTGACGTCTCCTTTCTTGGTCTTGATCTTGACTTGATCTTGACTTGACCTGACGTGCATATCCCATCATATTCCACCTTTGCTCGACGGCCCTGCTCGTCTGCTCAGGTATAGTCGAGACGTCGCTAGCAATTGTACGTCGTTACTCGAGACTCTCTGCCCCCAACCAGCGGCCCTGGTCCGACCGGGATCGCCCCATCGTCATTCGTCCATGTCGACGGGATCGTGATGCATGTCACACAGTTGCAATCAGGCTGACAGGCAGGCCAGCCCTCGGATCTCATCGAATCAGACCAGTCACAACCTCTCGAGAGGACCCAGACAGACATTCCACGGGCATTGTGATTACACCACGGCCCTTGCTTATCTGTTTTCCGTCGCGATACGTCGCGATACCAGTCCCGCGCAGGCGGTGTTTCACTCGGCACCAACAGAGACCGACGGCTCCGTCATCCGGCCCTCCCGGAGGTCTGGGACCCAGAGCCTGGCCTGGACTGGACTGAGGCCAGCCTCCTACGACATACGGATATTAATACCTTTTCGTTTCGGCAGCTCTGCTGCACCTGTTATAGCTGCCATAATAAGCTCTAAAAAGGGCCGGGGGCCCTCCCGCTGGCGGTTCGCATTCCACCTTGCATCCGCGTCTGCACTCGAGCTTATCTTGACAGCAGCCTAAGATGGCACACCTAAGTAAGCTCAATGTCAAGAAAACTTCATTCCACCACGCCATTCTTCCCGTCTTTTGCCATCCCCTGAGTGAGACACGGTGAAGCAAGGGAAAGGAGCGCTGCCCTCTGCTCTGTATCACCATCCATCCTCACTGGGGGCCTGCGCCGCGTTGTTGGTTGCTGGCGCTCCTTCCCGCTCACCCATCTCGCCCGTCTCACTCGCCTTCTTCCTCATCCGTCACCCCAGCCTTATTGTCTTGTGACCACCATCACCTTCATTCCTCCTTAGATTAGCCCAACTCGTGCCCCACCATTTTATACTTCATACGCATCCTCAAACTCAGACCCATGCTCAACCTTCTGGCTGCTATCTGCTTTCAGCCGTCCGCACTCCCTTGGAGCAATGGCTTGGACTAACGTCAAGAAACTGCCTTTAGTCAACAAGGCTCGAAGGGTGAGTCTATCAATATTTTTAATCGCGCACACCCCCGGACATTACCATTCTTTAGCAAGAGGATCATGAGCTAATCTATAGCCTACAGCCCAAGTTCGATGTACATCTTAAGGTAAGTGGAATACGTCCGGGTTTACAACAACGCCCACGACCCGGCCACACCATCCATTCAAGTAACTAACAATCCCCAGATCTACGACCTTAACAACGTACCGCTAGTCCAAGGCGTGTCCCTCATAAAATGGCACCTACCGCACTCTATCC
The DNA here is from genome assembly GCA_013435955.1 of Diaporthe sp. HANT25. Classification (NCBI taxonomy): domain Eukaryota; kingdom Fungi; phylum Ascomycota; class Sordariomycetes; order Diaporthales; family Diaporthaceae; genus Diaporthe; species Diaporthe sp. HANT25. Next base: position 563,404 of record JACBFG010000030.1, on the reverse strand, counting down.
ATGGCGAGCACCGCGGGCGGACCGCCAAGTGCCCCATCGCCAACCACCGCGTTGAGTATGGCTATGGCAAAGTCGTACCCGTGCGCATCGCCATAGACAAAAACAACAACTTGTCTGAATGCTTGATCGAATTTGAGGTCCTGCAGGAGTTCAGCACCCACGGCGTCACCGGGAGGAGCGAGACCATCACACTAGGCAAGGTGACTCTGAACCTCAGCGAATACGTCGAGGAGAGCGAGACAGTGGTCCGCGAGGCACCGTTCCGGAGTCGCGGCCGCAGTTTCGGCAGCACCACTAACGGAGCCGCTGCGAACGCCAATACTGCATCTCACACTCGCAAAAGGAGCAGTCTATCACAACACACGCCCGTCACCCCAGACGACTCAGGCGTCAGCCCAACGTCAACGACCCTGCCTTCGAAATCGAACTCCAACGATGCCGCGAGCACCAAGGCACCTTCGATACACGAGCCTGCCCCAGAGCAGTATGTTGAAGATGGCGTCATCCGGCGTTACCTGATGCAGGACTCCAAGATCAACAGCACTCTGAAGATCGGTATCCTCATGATGCAGGTAGACGGCGACCGCACCTTCTCGGCGCCGCCACTCAAGACAGCCGCCGTCTTTGGCGGCATAGCCGGCATGGTAGCCGAGGCAGCCGGCGGGCCCGGCGGGGCTGCGGCAGCCGCGGACTCGGGGGCGGCCGAGTTCGGGCACCTGCACCTGCAGGACGACACGCAGGACCCGGCCAGCAGCAACCTGAGCGCGCAGTTCTCGCTCGGCAAGAACAACGGCAAGTCGCGCGACGTCTACGAGCTGCAGGACATGTACCGCCGCGCGCTCGCCGCCAGCTGGGCGTGCCAACCAGGCGAGCTCCCCGCCGACGAGTGCATCGAGGATATATTCGAGGGCGGCGACGGCTTCGGGGAGCCCGACGGCGGCTCGCCCGTCGCCTCACCCTCCGCCGCCGGCGACGTCACGCCCAGGGGACACCACAGCCATCACCGCTCGCGCCACTCGCGACACTCGCTGTCCCGGCCCGGCGGGAGGCTGGGCTTCAGGCGCGAGGACAGCGGCAGCACCGGCGACGACGAGTTCCTGCGGCCGAGCGACAGGCGCGGGGTCGGCGGGCAGAAGAGGCAGCACTCGCGGCACGGCAGCGGGGAGAGCGGACACACCGTGACGGCCAGGCATGACCACGCGCCACACCACGGCGGGCCCCGTACCCCAAGTGGGCACCGGCGGGACGGGAGCAAGGATAGCGGGCGGCCGCCCAGCTCGGCGGGGATGCGCGGCCGGAGCGAGAGCTTGTCCAGCTTGGCGGCTACGATTGAGAGCGAAAGGGGCCGGAGCGGGTTCAAGAGCGCAAGGGAGGTCAACGAGTTCGACGTGCGCGAGGACATGGTTGCTTGGAAGCTGCCTGGTACCGCTGTCTCTTGAAAGCCACCCAGATGGTGGCATGTTGTTTACATACCTTATATATACATTGTAATAGATCACATCCGTCGCTTGGACGGCAGGTTAACACGAGGATATTGCTCCAGGAGCTTCTTTCTTTACACATGACCTTTGGCGAAGCTTGACCATTGTCTCCCCCGTTTCATATTACTGAATCCTTGGGCAGGCGCTTGCCCCAGCCCATCATGGCCGCTCGTGATGTCTGCTCCACCTCCGAAGCGCCTTTGACGTTCAGGCAGACGACCGTCTGCGAGCGGCTCGACCATCTGATGAACAGGAAGGCAGGGTACTATAAGCGATGGCGACCTAGCATCTGTGCCAACGGTCAAGACACCCGAACACGTTCCCCGCCTCGTCCTCGTGCTCTTGTTCATGGTGCGTCTACGTGTGTCCCAGCGATCTTCCATAGAGAATCCTTTATCAACGAGACTTGGTTTCCAATTCGAAGAGCCATCGCGGCTTCGCAGTTTTGTGGAGCTGGAAATTCCGAGTCGCAAGCCAAAGTGCTGACTCGAACTGGTCGGAGCATCTTCATAGATGTGGATGGGAAGGTTCCCGGAAGCTCTATTTGGGGTGGTCCTTCTCCCATTCTTCAAAGTCCTTCTTGATCAGCTCGCACTCCTTTTTGAGATGCTGGAGCTGCTTCTCGTAGTCTTCGACAATCTGTGAAATTGTGGTCAGCTAAGAGCCGTCTTCGGACACGAACAGCGTGATCTTACCTTCTTGACTCTGACCTCCACTTCCTCGCCTAGGCTCTGGTCCTCACCGAGCCCCTTCTTCTGCAACTCCGACTGCAGTATCTGCGCTCTCTCTCTGAGCATTATCAGCCGACTCCACAGCTCCTCCAGTCTCGCATTGACTGCTGGGTCCTGCACGCTCTTCTCCATGTTCTCCAACTTGATTCTGAGGTCGTCCTCATCGCCCGAGAGCGCGTAGCCTCTATTTCGCAGAACCTGCACCTTCCTCGCGAGCACCAGCGTTCGCCTGCGCAGGGCATCGTGTTTCCGCCTCGCGTTGATCGTCCGCACACTCCACTCTAGGTCGTGTTTTGATAGGATCGCATCGAGACAGTTGTTGATCTCGTGCAGCCTCTGGTTGAAGCGGCCAATCGCGACGCGTTGCGCCTTAAGCCGCTCCGCGACAGCCTCGAAGCCAGAAGCTAGCACGGGCATCAGGCCCGGTGCGGGCTTGTTCTGCAGTGCCTCCTCCCATTCTTTGGCGTTCTCGTTCTCGCCGGGGTGGTAGAAGGGGACGTGCGCGTCGTCGACCTTGTTGTAGAAATAGTACTTGAAGACACAGTCGGGCTGTTTTGGTTGCCATTTGGCAAGGACCAGAGCCATCTGTTCGGGTATGGATTTGCCATCTATGTAATTCAGCCGCAAGTTAGCCATTTCTGGTCGCCCCGAGCGTGGGATAACACAAATGCCGTAGTGTTTCTGATCAGGGTGCAAGCCTGATTGGTTGAGTACCAAAGAAGGAGTTTGACGTACAAGGCTGTGGTTGAGCGCCAGGCTGGAAGGCTGGGTTGGCGGCTTGATTGTTTTGCTGTGGCCCAAAGATGGACTGACCCAGCTGCGGAGCCTGCTGTTGCTGCTGCTGTTGTGGCTGTTGTTGTTGTTGCTGCTGCTGTTGCTGCTGTTGATTATTCGCATTGTTGGTCTGGCCAAAGAGGCCTGTTGTTTGTGCAGGTTGCTGTTGGGTTGCTGTTGACTGCGCAAAAGGGTTCGCTTGCGTAGTCGTATTACCGCCGCCAAACAGCGACGTGCCGCCACCGAAGAGAGACATCGCGACGTAGTGCAGCTAGTGCTTCTACCCGGAGAGAGATCGAATCGAGGGATCGCGGGTGGAAGGAGTATGGCAGGGGTTGTTGTCGCCGACGCCGGCGAGGTTGTAGAAAAACAAAGAGCTATCAACACATTCCCGCTGCGCCGACCGTGTCCAAAGGAGCAAATATGTGGTGGATAGGATGATACTATGCACACAAATGGGTTGCTGTCATCCGGTTAGGAAGACGTTGCGCGGTGGCTCCACGGTAAAGAGAGAGCGTGGTGTGCCAGGTATCAGATGTCGCTGCAGCAACTTGGGCGTTGAGGTCGCGTCTCCAGCTGCTCGAAAAAGTCCAGTCCCCGTTGCGGCGGGCTCAAAGCTTGGGCACCTGGGCGGGCAGGCAGCGCAAGGGGGCCCACATCAGTGCTTAGCACTGGCCAATCACGCCGTGCCTCATTCGAGTTGGTAAACCTCACCCAACTTCCGGCACCGTTAATCGTCGGCATTAAGCCGCGGGTCTCTACACTTTACAGCCTCACTCCGAGCCCAAACAACGCAGAGATGGCGTCGCGAAACCCCCAGTAAGTCAATTGGTTCTTTTGTCAGCTCCTGGAAGTCAGACCAACCCTCCAGTCCCTCCATGTCACCTTCAGAATGCAAGCAGCATCCCGAAACAGCCCGGCTAACTTTCAATCACAGGTTCAGCGAGAAGCAGCTCATCGACACAACCCCTCTGCCCGACTCGATCCCCAAGGTCAAGGAGCTCGGCGCCAGCTCTGCTCCCCTTCAGTCAGCTTCCTTCTTCATCGGCGCCCGGTGCAAGGACTACAACGATGATTTCATGAAGTGCAAGACCGAGAACCCCGGCAAGGGCGAGTTCGAGTGCTTGAAGGAGGGCCGGAGGGTCACCAGATGCGCGAGGAGCGTGTACGTACTGAATAACCTCCATGCCCCTATCCATCAACTCCGGGACGAGCTTCACTTCGCTGTGTTGGGCAGGCTCGCGATGGTCCTGAGGCACACGCGTGGGCAGAGAGACAGGCACTCGGATAGTTGCGTGCCTTAAATGGGGGCTGGTCGCTGACTTCCAAGGCAGTATCGAAGATATCAACAAGTCCTGCCTTGAGCAGTTCCGCGCCCATTACGAGTGCCTGGACAACAACAACCAGCAGCTGTGGCAGTGCCGGCCAGCTGAGTGGCGCCTGAACAAATGCGTATTCCATAACCTGGTACGTTGCCCACGATTTCTCGACCGACCTCTGGCATAGCAGTCTATACACGTCTTCAGTATCGCTAACCTCCCGGACCACCGCAGAAACTCGAGAAGACCATTCCAGACGCCGCTGGCAAGATCCCCGTCCACCAGCGGTCACAACAGATCTACGCCCACGCCCCAATCCCATACCAGCCACATGCCAAGTACGATGACGCGAAGTCATCATAGAGAGACCAATTTTGGGTTATATCAGATCTGGGCAGACGTTCCCGCGAATTCTGGGGACAAAGGTGCTATCTGGGGAACACGAAAAAGGTGTACATACTCTCTAGACACGGCGCGAATCGAAAAGAGCAACAAGCTTTAAGAATTATTAAAGACCGAGATAGGCGGCTTGCATGTTTGGCAATGGCCATAATGGTGGTCCCTTTGGCTACATAATCTTAACCTGGGGACAAGTGAACTGACCAAAGTTTCGTTAATCTGTTGCAGACAGACGAGACGACACACAAAGATGGCACCGTCCAAGCCAAATGAATTTCTGACACCTAGCCATTTTGAGGTCACCTCGTATCGTCCGCCTGAAATTACTACCGCCCGTCAAGCTCAGGACGGAGAGAGTTGACTCTTACAGAGCAGATCTAAATTACGCAACGCTTGCTGCTTGCTGCACACAAGAAGGAAGAGTTGCATTTGGACGCAATGATCACACGACGGCCTTTTTATTCGGAGAAGCTAATCTTATATTAGTAGAGCAGAAACCACCGCCAAAAGAAAGTGGCCATATGCCCCAAAGTTGCCTAGAGTGGGCGGGAATCAAGTGTTGGCCTCGCGCTGTGAACCCGCCCCTCGGACCTTGAATGTGAGCCGACACGGGTCACGTTTACATTTTCGACGACTTAGATGGATTCCATCGTCATCTATTTGTATAGGCCTCCGAATGAATTCCATCACAAAAATGACATTGGGGGCCAGCGCACCACGAAGGCATTTCCACGCCCGTCGAAAGAAGGGCACAATCATGCCACGGCACCGTCAAGCAAAAAGGATCTGGTGCCAGCAAGTTCTTCCTCCTTTAGGAATCAATCTTCGATCCCCTCAGACATGGGCGAGCACATAGGGACGCGCGTCTGAGTCTGAGTAAAGGCAAATACAAGATCACCGCGGCATTTGTGGCCCGCCTTGCGCTGCAGGATCACCGTTGAGCTTCCTTGTCTGGACGTGCCTTGCTTTTCTCGCGTAGCCCTCCGCCGTTTTGCCATGCCACAACATCGGGAGGAGCGGTGCCAAGGTAAGAAGCGACGGCAGGTAGCCGCAGCCTCGTCACTGATATTATGGACCTTGGTCCAGACCACCGTGCCGTGAGGTGCGCTGTCGAATTTCAACCATCGGCACCCGTTCGCCACACTCTCCCGAGGAGTGGTTCCAGCCTGGAGGATGTAAGCACCGCCTTTTAGGCCTCTTCCCAGAGTCACTTGCGGGCCCCACGGGACGGACATGAAGTCGAAATCAGAAGCCCCGTCTCCCGTCCCCCGAGACAGTTGCGGCTAGACCTGACAGACAGGCATAGAGTGACGTTGCTGGCGGCTGAGCGCGCTCGAAACATGTCCCAGCCAGCCAAACAGTCTGAGCCTGTCTTATCTCGTTGTCCCCGCATCTACATGCAATGAGCACATCTTCGTGTCACCAACCAGTCCACCCGCTCCGTCCACCCACGCTCCATTTATATGTCTTTCCCCGGCGCCCGAGGGGACCGGAAGCGGGCATCGCCATTGAATGGCCTGTGAGCATGGTGAGGCAAGCCACCCGTGCAGCAGTCTGATTCAGGCTGTCAACTCTCGGTCGTGAGGACACAGCCGTGCTTTTCAATCGACTGGGAAAGCAGGACGTGGCGAAGCCGTGGCGGCGCCCGCCGGGCCAGGTCATGCAATCTGCCCAAAACGACAAAAGCCAGGCTTTCTACTTGAAGCGGCGGTAGACAACATGCCCCTAGAATGCTGTATTGCACCGCACAGCCGGGACGGCAGACTCTTCCGGTTGTGGACTACTGCAGACAGCCGAGAGTGAGTCTGGCTAAGTCATAAGTTGTGCCACGTGGGGAAGGGGAGCCGGAAGCGATGTCTTTATACACCATGCAAGATCTCGTATGTGTCAACAACACATGCTCGTGCAATCAAGCATGCCTCTGACGAAGCTCAACGATATGTCGGACTGGAGCACATTAGACAATGATCTACCGTGCCCTAATGATGCGATTGAACCGCTGTAACAATGATCCCGTTTCCTTCTTGGAATCCAGGAAGTCGCCATAAAAGGGCCAACACACACTCAAGGGTATGGGTGCATCCAGTCTTCTCTGTAGTGCAACATTGAGTACAGCGGATTATGACGCCGTCAGCTCGCCTAGGGTTGGCCCAAGCACAGCAGTGCCAACCTCGCAAGTGGTTGCTTGGAATCTTCCCGTGAGAAGATTTATAGCACAGCCTCCGAAGCGGCCGAAGGACAACTTCGATAGGGTGAATTCCCACGGTATAGCCTAACGTGTATGGTTGCCTATGCGTTAGCTTCCCCCCAGGACTTGTGATATTGCGACGTGCAACACTGTTGCGTATGACTTCCTTCAAATTTCGGCACTCATGGGCTTACTAGACTCTTTTCCATGGATTCTAGATCAAAGAGCACTAGGGCCATAGTTGGATGAGAAAGGGGGGAAGGAAGAATGAAGAGGCACGCAGAGGTCTAGAAAAGTCGTTGAGCCTAACGATCTGAGATCTGAATCAAATGAGAGCCTGCGGGATCCAAGACAACTGCTCCAGTGACGGAGATTACGCAGCATGCTCAGCTTGATCCTTCACGTGCTTCCGTAGCGTAGGGTCATCCTCATAGGGACAACCAAGACAGGTCCAGAAGCATCATGTGTCTCATGGTTTATTCAGGCAGCTTCGGGGAGCAGGCCGAGGGTGCTACACCCCATCATAGTGACACTGGTCACATGAGAAAGATTGGGTGATACATCCCACACAGTATGTCGTTCGTGACATCCGGCTCGGTCCCAGCATCATGTTCACCAGGAATGGTGTTTGGTCAGGCCATAGAGTAGCACAGCGTATGCCACGTGAGGAAAACAGCTCCTCATACTCTAACATAGTGAACTCCTTTTCAGAGGCTCCAAAAAGTGTTGTTCCTCAGTCTAGGGTCAAACTTGACCACGAAACTGTAGTGTGATGAGGGACAGAATCGCCAGAGGGTTCGTCATAAGCGGCGGGCCGTTCGGTAAAAGGGCAGCCATGGTTTATCGGCCATGGGGCTGATTGACGTATGGCTTGGTGATGCTGTCAGTCTTGTTGCTATCGGAACGGGTGGGCATCGGGTGGGATCAGTCTCAGCTCGAAAGTAAGGGAGCCCCTATGAGATGACGTTGATGTTCTTTTGGCGCCGGTGACACAGCTGGCCCCAACCCCAGCCCCTGTCGGCAATTAAAACAATAGCGGCTCAGCGTACCCAACCAATGAGGAGGCCCGGATTCCATTTGAGCAAGAGCTGCTGTTTCTTACCTGTTTTCACCCTCGCAGTGGCTGCTCCTTTACTTTCTGCCAGTGAGCGCCAGGGAGAGGGGAGCCTCGTCTTGGTGGTTTCAAGGGGCCGATGTCAATGTCGATGGAGGAATGCCCTCGTGCTCCTCGAACTCGAGCCAGTAGGGACATTTCGGGCCGCCGTAGCCTGGGCAGCGCTTCATCGACCGCCCATCGGCCAGAGTGCTTAGTTCTTCAATGGAGAAATGGACCGTCAAGGCCTGGTGATCTTTCCCGGTGTGGGGAGCACTACAGGTGGTCACCATCTCGACTAGACAGTATTTCTAGGGCTGCAATGCAGATCCCAGCCGTCACCCGTTTCGATGAGAAACGACTAAAGAGATCTTGATCCTCGGGAAGCTGACCAGGTGTTTCATGATATGTCGGTCCTGTGGACGAGCTGACGCCTCCAGTGAGCGAGTGCACCAACGGCCCAATGCTTCAAGTCATTGCCTTCTGAAGCAGCACTTTTCTGCTTTTACGAGGTTTCCGAAAGCCAGTCTCAGAGGTGCCGCCGCCATCTGTTGTCTCGCCGATACGTTGTGCACCGTGGTTATTGCATTGGGTGCTTGGCAGTCTTCAGATAAAGCCGTGGCGGCAGAGAGGCCGAGAATGGTACTCGTTGCCGTGTATATGGTGTGTCAGAGTGTGTACCACCGTAGTACGGTGGAGAGGAGCCTCAGCTAGAGATCGGCGAGAATCGCCTGGACCATCCCGACGGCATCCCTGCGGATCGTCTGCGGGAGACTCGAGATGAGAGGTCCCGCCAAAGCCAAGCACAAACTCTATCGAGGGCGAGGTGACGAAAATGAGCTTGCGTACGTGTGTGCTATTTTCCGACTAACTAAAGCACATTTCGTTGCCAAGGTCGTGGAGCCCCGAAATGGAATTAGACTGCAGTGGTGTGCCTGCTGTGGACCGTAGTGCATTCGCCGTATGCACATCAGCACGATGCCGTTGCAGCGCAGGTCAAAAGAAGAGAAAATGATCGCCCGGCAGAGGAGATCAGATGGGGTGTGGTAGGGGGGTGCTTGCCGGGATTGTTTGGATGAACCTGGACAGAGCCACGGGCCGGGGTTCGTTTCAGGATCGGACGTTTACTCGTTTAGTGGAGGGGCAATGACCGGTCGTCAGTCCGTCCTGCGTCCGTCCCCGTCCGCTCGGGCAAGTGCACACACAGACGCTCACTAGAGTACAGACACGCCGCGGCAGCGTGGGCAGCAGGCGAGAATGGCCAGAACCGGTGCTGCTTGGCTTGGTCTGATCTGCAGGTACCAGAGCAAGGGGACTTGGGGAAAGCCGCGCCCCACGTTGGCGCCCTGCAGGCAACCCCGGCCTGTCAGGGGCATCTGGGCCATCTGTTCGGCCGCTAGAGCGAGGCTAAAGCAGGGGGCTCGGAAAGCGGCGACTGGTGTTGTGTGTGGTGTGCCCGTAGCAGGGCGTTTCCAAAGAAGTGCTCCCCGACTTCCAGTCCAAGGACGCCCCCTCTTACTCCCACACAGCCAAGCAGAGAGAATGAACTGGCAGATCATGAGTGCGTGGTCGGAATTTTCTTGTTCAGCTGCGGTGATATTCATGTCTGCCCCTGTCAATCGCCCGCGATCTGCCTTGTGCGGTGGAGGGAGAGAGTGGGAGACGTTGGAAGAAGTGGGCTCCTCGGCAGGGTTCAAATGACCAAGGGAGGAAGTGATATTCAGAGTCAATGCCCTTGGGCCCCTTGACCTTGACCATGCGGTACTGCACTGCCGCCAGTGGAGGGTTCGTTTCCATCGACGACGATGGAGTATGCATGATATCTTGGTCAGGAACCAAGACGACTGCCTTCAACGTCAGTGACGGTATCCAGGAAGTTCAGAGATCCAAGAGGTGGTTCTCCAAACACCTATAATTTTGCTGGCCAGCCGACAGCTCTGTCCTCTCTCGCCTCCACCGTCAGTCAGGACTGCCCAGATGCCCACATATTAGAGTGCCCATGCCCGACCTGGCCGTTTCAATGCGAGGTGGACGTTTTCCAAGGTCCCTGCTTGGACTAGGGCGTGGCGGGAATGATACACACACCCCTCACACGTCCACGCACCTCGAAAGCACCGGATGGCCCCCAGCGTCTGGGCCGCAACTCAAATTGCTCGAGGGGCCGGTGCTGTGGGCTGCTGGCTAGCGGGTGGCACAAATCAGGAGACTTGGGGCGGTTTCTCGAGGGAGATGGATCGAGTATCAAAGTTTGTGCTGCTGGGGCGTGAGAAGGGCCAAGATTGCCTGCGCGGCTGACGACAGCCTCATCAAACAGCCCAAGGTGGACAAATGCTTCCTGACTGTCTGAAGAGCCCTTGCCTCGGTGGTTCTGTGGTTCCTGCTTGGGTTGGGCCTGACCCCTGGCAATCTTGGAAGGCGGGACCCACTGGCTGGGGGAGGGGGAGCGCCAACTTGCATACCAAAGTACACATGGCTTACAGACGGGGAAACGGTAGACCACAGACCACAGACCGCAGACTGCAGACTGCAGACCGGGGTGGGAGCCGGCTGCGTTTGATTGTAGGTACCTAAGGTACGCATGTAGGTGTGTTCCTGCTACTACTGTATTAAGTGGGCAGGGTGACTTGGGCCAGGCCGCAAACCTTATACCTGCAGTGCATACCCACGGCCCGCATCGCAGGCAAGATCTCTCCCCCTCCCCTCTTTCTTCACTCCACAGAAGTCAGTCAACAGGCACATCGCTTTGGGCCAGTCCATTCCTTTTCAAACAATCATCTTGAAGGTTGATATCTTCACTTGCTGCTTGCCGGCCAACACATTCTTTTCATCCCTCGTTTTACACCCTGCGGTCCAGTACCAGCACTCCAACCATCCACTTTGGTCTTTTTGGTAACCTCGAGCTTGAGCCTCGTCACGTCCCCAGATCCGTCTCGCCTGTCGTCACCAATAAAGCCCATAGCCAGTCTTTTCTGCAGTGTCTCGAATCCTCGAGTGCCTTCCTACGTCCCAATCCGTGTCTGCCTTTCCCGAGCCACAAGGTCTCATACGACTGACTGATTGTCGACCGCCGTCTTGTCATTCCCTCCATCGGCTCGTCTCGCCTCAGACAGACTGATCACAAGGTCTCGATCACCCTTTTGAGGATTCACAATTAGCCAAGTGCTCTTCTGAACCTGCCTGCTTCTGGAAGCTATTTAAGAACGGCCTGTTTCCCATCGCCTCATCTCAAGATCTCAGGACATCATCACCCACACGACTAGACTCGTTGGCAAATCGCGACTTACACAAGTACATCACCAGGTACGCTCCAGTCTCCCGCTATGCCCGGGTGCTTTGTTTCCCGGCCTTTCCGTGCCTTACACCATCCTCTACCCTATCACAAAGCATTCCTGGCAATTAGTCTTGGGCATGTTCAATCCAGCCCGTTCCCCGGACAAAGGCCGCTGGTCCCAAGCCTGTCCCGAGGGCGAGGAACGCACCAAGCCATGTACCGCGTCGACTCTAAATTCCCTGCATTCCTCCCGTCGCCAGCAAAAACATATCCCGTTTCCTCATAACGCTACAGCGAATCTCAATAACCCTCATTTTTCTCTTCTCCACCGTCTCTCATTTGTTTTCATCCCGAAGCCCAGCTTCAGCACGCTCATTTCGGGCATCTGCGCTCAGCTCGATCATTCACTCTCTTACACTCGATCCTTTACCTCGAGCCCACTTCGAAGTACAAAAATTAGACTGACATTCGGAACAGCTGCTCAGTCTCTGTTTATCCACCGCGTCAAATCCGTACAAATCGTCAAGATGAAGTCCTCACTTCTGCTGATATCGGGCGCCTCGATCGCCGCCGCCCTTCCCAAGGTCGACATTGTTGTCGAGACTGAGTATCAGTACTACACTGTCACCCAAGAAGTGAATGTCGTGGCGACCGTTCCCGCTGGGAAGCCTCCCGGCATCAACGTCGCCCTGGCTCAGACTTCGGTGACGCCAACCACCTCCACCATCATCCCGGTGGTTACAGTCACCATCGACGCTGACCTTGCTCCGGCCCCGACCACCAGCAGCACCAGTGTCAAGGTTGCTGCTACTCCATCGGCTGCTGCCCAGGATGCTCCGGCTGCTAAGCCCTCCGACCTTGCCAGCACTGCCGTCTATCACCACAACATCCACCGTGCAAACAACTCTGCGCCTGCAATGACCTGGGGCAGCACCTACGCCGGCTATGCCGCCACTGTTGCTGCGTCTTGCAAGTTTGCGCATGATCTGTGAGTATCCTGTCCTCCTGTCGATCCTGCTGTATGTATTCGCACTGGATTGTTGAGCTAATCGTCGACAGCACCCCTGGCGGCGGTGGTTACGGCCAAAACATTGCCATGTACGCATCTACCGATGCCTCTTCCTTGACAGAGGAGACTATCATTGCCCAGGCCATTACAGATATGTGGTACAACGGCGAGCTCGACCTTTATCCTTCCAGTGCCTACGGTCAGGCCAACCCTGACTTCACCAACTTCGAGGCATGGGGTCACTACTCTCAGATTGTCTGGGTCGGCTCCACACAGGTCGGCTGTGCTGCTCAGTACTGTGCTCCTGGCAGCATGAACCCTAGCATGGGTGCTTGGTACAGTGTCTGCAACTACTACCCTGCCGGTATGTCCCTAATCTCCTCTTCCCCAAATCTTTGTGACAAGGAGACTAACAAATGTCAGGAAACGTCAACGGCGCTTATGGCAAGAACGTTCTGCCCCCTACCAAGCAGGCCACTGTCAATGTCAATGTCGCGGCTTAAATGTTGGATCTCAATGAGCCATGACTTCATGCGTTAGACGGGTTTCCGGTCTTTGTGCTTTCCTGCTTACAAACACTATATCCTCCGAGGCATTTGCGCTTCACCCTGGGTTATTCTTTGAGCACCTAGGGCAAACGCGTAATTGACAGTTTTCACTTTGCCGTATCTTCAAGAGTCTGGTGGTTTGTGATGAAAGCCCTTCCAGGTGGCGGATGTTCGTTTTGCATAATTTCGTTGCTACTTGATGATCTCGCCAGGACATGATAGATGCCGCTTATGAGAGGGACAAGGGAGTGGGGAGATGGAAAAGCACACATTCTGGAGGACACTTGCATCTGCCTTCTTTTGACTTCTTTGGCGATGGCATGCCACATTTGGTCCTAATATCTCATGTTTGCGCTTGGAACACAGTGCCTAATGCGGTTTTGCCCATCGCCTCCAGTTTAGCTCTTCAGGATTAGAATTCATGTACATGTTTTCTCGTATGCCTTGACTACTGATATTGTTCAATCACCACTCGTGGTGATTTCGACCGAGCGGCGAGTCAGATGGGCTATTCCCGCGTTCTATCCCTTCGTCCAAAATGGTGTCTTCGGAATGGCCTGTGATCTGCATACACGCGAGCGCCAAAGGTGGTTGCAATCGACTTGCGTTTCGACGAGGTGTGGGTAGAGTTTGTGCCAAGCCAACGGCCATCCACGAAGGATTGAGGCTCAAAATTTTAGCTTTACCCGAACTTCGCCTGAAGATCGCCGCCCACATTTTGCCATTCCGAGATGCTAATCTGTGCAAGTTGGGCGATTACTACAGTGTAGGTGTTATTTTTCTGAGACCGCATGTCACCAGGAAAAACCTCAGCCCTCCAGATGAAGCATTCGTGATTGACTTTTTTTTGGTTGGGTGCACATGTGCTTTGCTGCCTCGCCATTTGATTGCGTTCATATTACACATGCATTTATATAGATGAATGCCTCAGCACTGAAAGTCATCTCTCATGTGGTCATTCTTGTGGAAGCCTCTGGTACGCCATCAGACCAAGCTCTCTCCTTCCCGACACCGCTTGAATTCGGTTCCACTTGATGATTCCTGCATCATGCTCTGGGAGCTGAGAAGCTCATTGCAAGAACCTGCCGGCTCTTCAGGCATGACCAGCTGGAAGCCAAGGGACTGAGAAATGCTTCACTGAAGAGGTTTGGAGGGAGGAGGGGGGCCACAACGACAGCCTAACAGTCAAGTGTCTCCCGGCGGACCAACTGTCACTCGTCGCAGAGCACTTCTGAGGCCAGGCTGCAAGCGCATACTCGGCACTCATCGGCGAAGATGTGCGGGCCATCATCGGGCCCGCTTGAGGACTTCTCGTCGAAATACCTACTCGTGTCGGCATTCAGCTAACCAGCCCAGAGCATGGACGTCTTGACAGCCGTTTTCCCCAACAAAAATCCCTCCACATTTCGAACTTCCGGGTAAACAAGGCTTCCCTCGGCGACGGGCATCGCGGTGATTGACTGCTAAGACGTATGTAAACAGAGACGTTCCGTCACTGTGAGCGGGGACGTCGAATATGACTCCGACGGTGGTGGCGATGGTGCTCGTAGGAGTCGGCCCGGCGCAGAGCTAGCCTTGCCCCGGGAGCGACCTGCTTGACGCTCGTGAGCCTCGTCGGGGTAAAGTGTCGAGCTGGGCAGGCTGGGAGACCTGGCGATGTGACAGCTACCCGAGGCAAAGTAAACAAAAAGCTGCGCTTTGACTGCCGCCGTGTTGTTTGGAGACGCAACGGGCGAGAAAGCTACACGAAGCTAGTGGCGAGCCGGTATATAGCTTTTGTTGAGGTTCGCATACGATATAGCCGTCTCGTGGTGTATAAGTTCTGAGCCGGTCTGCCTGCTCAGAGAGGAGGAACGTCGAGTATCTCTCCCAGTCTCTGTTCCGCTCGCTCACTGCACATTCGCTACAAGACTCTGAACCTGGAAAGTTTCACTATCGTATCGTCAGCAAACCAAGCACACAGCAAATCAAGATGAAGATCAACACCGCCGCACTCGCCCTGCTGGCAGCATCAGCCGCCGCCCTGCCCCTGAGCACCATCAACGCGACCCTGAGCGCCGTCAACGCCACCGGCAGCCTGTTCACCAATGCGACGGCAACAGCGGCGGGCCCGGGGGAGTCGGTCAACGCCTGCGTCATGCCCGACGGCTGCAGAAACGAAAAAAAGCACAAGGGCATATTCGACCCCCCGTACACGACGTGGTCGCAGGCCAACAACAGCACCACCAAGACGCGATACGTCTTCGAACCACGGCCTACTGATGTCCCGCCGACCACCACCACCACCACGGCGGAACCGACCTCCAGCACCCCGCCTCGTGCTCCGTGGGGGACTGACACGGGCTTTCTTCCATGGCCAACCATCTCGATAATAACGCCCACCACTTACACAACTTTCATACCTACGGTGTCAAACATCCCGCGGCAGACGCCCCCGCTGCCGACGCCCAAAACTTACACAATTCCCAAACCGACGCCCAAATCTTATACAATTCCCAAACCGACGCCCAAAACTTACACAATTCCCAAACCTGTGCTCCCAACCAGGGAGCCGATGGCTTAAGTTGTGTAGAGCTGCTGCCGTGTGTCGGCTCTCACCTGGCGTTCTGTGACCAACCCCCAACCCCCTCCGCAATATCAAGGCGAGGACGTGGTAGATGAGTTGAGACGATAGGACGAGGGGGGTTCGAGGGCTGGAGACGTGCCAGGACGGCCTTTGACGGGGTAGTCAGCCTATCGCTGGTATGGGTATGGATGATGTGAACTGGACATGAGCATTCTTTGGTTCTTTAACCCTGATGAGATGACCAGATCAGGTGACGTGAATGGAGGGAGGAATGGTCCTAATGTATCTGACGACGGCTGTTCATGCCGTGTAATTACGCTCCTTAATATCATATGAAATTGCTGGTTTGAGAAATACTGTCCTCGGCCCCCTGTGAGTTTTGTCTTCCTGTCATCGCGATGGATGACGTCCGCCGGTCTCGGGGGCGCTCATTTCGAGCCTGTGAAGCTGTCAGTTGAGTGAGGACAGAGGGTGACTGACGGGGGCATGAACCGCTTACCTCGGTCGTGAATGAGACCAGGTGAGGCTAAGAAGCTCCCGCGACAGACGGGTGATGCGCCGGTGCGTGAGGTGGGTATAGGATCGTAGGTCGCTGATCGATCGTCTCGGGGAGCTCCATGACCTGAGAGTCGATTACCTACCACCGTGCGCTCCTGACTCAAGTCCTAGGCGTTAAAGCTGGAAGTCCAGCGCGCGTAGACATGTCAAGCATGTCATCAAATACCCACTTCACCACCGAGAGTGCCGAGAGGAGACAACACCACAAAGCGTGGGACAGACCATTAGTAGTTCCATTTGCCATCATCCCATACCAGGATGCTTACCCTACCTGATGCCTCTGGGGGTATAGATAACTGTAACCTATTCCTGATCCCAAGTCTATAGCCGTCGAACCGAAACACGCGCGGAAAGAGAGACGGGGCTGTTCCCCTCTCAGATTCATCATGAAATTGCCCCGCCCTGTGCCCTTAGCCTTCCTTCAACCAGTCCTTTTTCGACGTGGGATTTGAATAATCGCACATTGTTTTCTCCGTATAAAACCAAAAGAATCTAAACTCCGTCGCGCCAACTTTTGCTCGTGTCGTGGTATGTACGAAGAGAATGTACCGCCAGGGTATTTTGGAATTTGAGGGTCTGTAATTCGTTCCGTGGGTCTCGTCTGCACTCTGCAAAGTCCGTCCAAGATTTTGGTAAGCACAGTAAGGTCAGGGCCTCTGCGATCCACGACGCCAGGCCAATGCGCCATTGAGGGCGGACCAAGTGGGGAGACCAGGATTTGCGGTCCCGCTGGCTCAGTCGATCTGCTTCTCGCAGCCGATGCGGTTCAGCAGCTCCTTGCGGTCGCTGTGTCCGGGAAGGCTGACGGCGGTGGTGTTGGAGGTCGACCTCCTGACACCACTTCTTCGCTCCCAGTTCTTCAAATCTATTTCTTCAACGCCGACCTCCTCTTCCATTGCCTGAGCTTCCTCATACACAAATTCTTCCTCCTCTTCCTCGTCCCCCTCGTCATCGCTGCGGGTATCGTCCGCGCCAGCACCCCGGATAACACGCACTGCCACGTTGACTATCATTGCGAACCAGACGATGCAGATGGTCTGCAGGCTGAGAAGTAGCGTCAAGAATGTCCATCTGATCGTGTCGTTGTGGCACAAGAGCCCGTCAGACGCCAGGAACGGCTGCAGGTAGAAGCTGTAGCCCTCGGGTTGCTCAAATGGACCCTGAAGGTTGTCTTGGTTGCCCTTGAAGCATCCGTATGTCATCGTGTAGGGCACGTGCTCGTAGATGGACCAGCAGACCATGTTCATGAAGATGTGGCGGCAGACGAACCATGCCAGCATGAACAGTCCAAAGCCGACGTCGCAGGCGTTGGTGAAGCCCATGTATTTGAGGCACTTAGCACCCTGTTGAACCTTGTCAGTGGGCAGATTCTCTCGGGCCAAAATTGGAAGCAAAGACCAAGATTTTGCGGGTACTTACCGAGAGGAGGATGTCCCCAAGATCGAACAGCACCAGAATCAGATTGCCCACAGCGTTGTGGTGGTATCGGTACGATCCAATGATCAGCGCAATAGTGATGAAGTGGTGAGACAGCATCTGCCAATGGTCCTTGCGACGCTCCTCAATGTTGATCACAAAGATCTGCTGTAGCCAGAAACCCAGCTGGACAAGGATGTAGGTCTTGTGCAGGCCACCAAGCTCACGGTTCGGCCAGGTCGCCCAGAGCTGTTTGAGGTTCAACCAGTAGGGAGACGTGTAGTAGATGAACTGCAGTAGAGTGCGCAGTCAGTAAG
This sequence comes from Diaporthe sp. HANT25, assembly GCA_013435955.1. Lineage (NCBI taxonomy): Eukaryota > Fungi > Ascomycota > Sordariomycetes > Diaporthales > Diaporthaceae > Diaporthe > Diaporthe sp. HANT25. Next base: position 545,734 of record JACBFG010000030.1, on the reverse strand, counting down.
AGATGTCATGCCGTGCAGTCGCGAGGAATTAGAGACTCTAGGACTGCCCGAGGGCGGAATGTGTACATACGAAGCCAAGAGACCAGAACATGGTGCAGTACAGGACTAGCCAGGCCTGCTCGGCAAAACGGGTGACCTCCTTCTTCTTGCTGATGCCCATGTACTTGGCGAAGGGAGCCAGGACATACTCCATGGTTGCAGCTCGCAGGCCGGTGAGGAGGACAACGGTAAAGGCGACAAAGTATGAGTCGTCGAAGCCAGCGCCATACTTTCCGGAATTCGCGTTGTAGTACTGAAGACGAACGTATTTGGCCGTGTAGGACTGCGATTTGGGGAGGAGATAATGGGCGCAGAACAGAAGCGCAAGGAGGTTGAATGAGAAGCCTGCGACGCGGACGTATCAGTAAGTATGTGGACTTTGCGAGGTGGTTATCTTTGTCGGGCACTTTCGCAAAGCCACAATGAGAGACATGCAGGATGCAGTGCAATGTCCCGATGGAGGGCGGTGTGGCGCGCACAACTTTGGAGAAGTTGTTTTTGGCCTGCTGCTGTTGGGGACGGGTTGGAGGGAGGGCCGGGATACGGGGATGAAGTGCAAGCAGGAGGGCATACCGATCTGATTCTCGACAAACCAGCGAGCCAATTGCTTAGAAGGCCCGTCTCCCTTCCTCTTAAGACGTCTGACGAGGACAGTGTGGTTGACCGTTTGCCTGTAGAGCGGCCCGTTCATGGCCTCCTTCTTGCCAGAGTAGTTGCGCTTCAGGGAGGAGGATGTCGGGCGAGGAGAGTCGGAGCTTGCGACCCTGAGGCCCTCGGTGCCGGCGCCACTGGCGGGTTCGGAAGACATGTTGGGCACTTGGTTGAGGAGGAGGGTGCCCAATTGACAAGAGTACAAGGTGGTCAGCAGGATTGGGGGTTTGGTTGTAGGACGTAGGAGGCAGCAATTTGCTGCGACCGGAGGTTCGTAGTCGTGGTCCTTTCCGAAGCCCTGCCGAGTCGTGTCCGCGTCGAAGCTCGCAGCACGTGGAGCAGAGGGCAGAGGAGGGTCAGAGGGGCCAGCGACAGTAGGCTACAGTAGTGACGAGCTGTGCAATGCCTGGGTAGACAGCGTAGATAGCGCGGGCAGGCGGGCGAGGATGGCTCGATTCGCCTGGGATGGTCAGGTCACAGGGCTCTCTCACGAGAGGCTCGATGAACACTCTGGGGTCGTCAGTCACCAGAGAACGGACGAGTGGTCTAGTGGGAGCACGGAGAGACAGGGAGAAGGAGAGTTGTGAGAGTTGTTCGCGGGCGGGTGAGTGCGCAGCGAACTGACTTGAGAAGGGACACAACAGGGACAGGATCTCAAAAGTGTTGATATTGGAGCAATGGCCAAGGCAGATTGCGCCAGCTGCTGGAGGGACCCTGGCCTCGAATTTTCGAGTGCTGAGGTTGGACCAACCAGCCGGCCAGCCTTCCCAGCTTTCCTGGACCACCCCTGTCTTAGGTGCTTGTCTCGCCTCGCATGGGGCGCGTCTACCACGGCCTGCACAGCTACTTCTACCCACCAGCTTCCACAGTACTGCTTCCTCTGCTTTCCTCTCTGCTTTGGTGGTGTCCTGCCAGGTGCGGGTGCCGCGGACGGGGCCTGGCCCTGCCGGGACTTGGAGGCTAATGCACCGGGCAGGAAGGCGGTGAACCGCGAAGGGGCGGAGATGGGCTCTGAAACTTGCCTGTTGAGGGCAAGCTCAGTGAAGGGTTCGGCGGGGGTCAAGGACGGCCGCCCCACCAGAGGGCGCCCTCTGTTGCGTGGGCAATCAATTAGAGGACTGTAATCCGCGCCGAATCCATTCGCTGATGGGCAATCATAAATGTTGAGAGTTTGATGGTTCCCTATCAAACAGGACGCCCCACCTCAGACACGACCCCATCGGCAGAATTCTTACACGCGCGGAGAGAGAGAGGAGAGAAAGCGGAAAAGGAGGCTGGTCGGCCAGTACGCGACGCAATTGAGGAGGTACCTGGATACCTGGGTACATGACCAAAGTTATCCAAGTCCCGCCGTCAATGATCGCTCCCACTGTCACAGCTGTCACACAGCTCTCAAGAACCCCGGATTTTCACAGACACACAAGACAGGGCCGAGGCAACGCTGACGGCCGAGCTCGCAGGATCTTCTTGCAGAGCTGCTCATCCTCTCAGGCCTCTTCGCCAATCGAGGCATTGGGCTCTTCAGAATGCGAAAGCGTGCCCAATTACGGCTGCATCTGCTGCTACACCACCTCCCTCTTGGCTGCAGATCTCGTTTTCCCTTAAGAGGCTCGTTTCCCTGCAACACTACGACCCTGTCCAAAAAAATCTACCCATCCCCTCCTTACCCCCTCCTCCCTTTGTAGCTCTTCCTAGTACCTCCTCACCAGTCGTCACATCGAGGATCTGCCCCAATTCGTGTTTGCTTGAAACGTTTCCGGGCTCGATCAACCCATCTCTGAGGTGCGCAAGGTCTCATGCGTCGAGTTGCCGGCCCTTTCTTGGGGTATCCCTTCCTTCCAGACAGGCACACTTCTGAGAGGGGTTAACTATCTCTCAATGCCTGCAATTCCAGATTTTAGGGCCGAGCCAATTGCCGCTGGACAAAATGCTACTTACCCCTAATTATGCTGTGTCATGGTACAATTGACAATGACATATAATCACACCATTTTTAGCCTTATCTGGATGCCGGCATAGCAAGTATCGGGCTCGAATCGAAAGCTCCAAAAAGACTTGGACAAGCAGATCGGCCATTATGTGACGTATTGACGAAGTAACCAGGAGCAAAGATAATCTGGGCGAAAATTGTGAGAGTTGTGTTCATCGTCCTGCGCAGCCCCTGGTACACTTGTAATTCGTCTTTCTAGCCGCATCTGTAATTCTCCTATTATAATTTGCGGTGCTCCTAAAGCGCTCTGAACACTATCAATGCAGACTGCACGAAGAAATGAATTCGATAGACATGAGCATCTACACATGCTTATTTCAACGACTTGGCTCTTGGCCAGCTTGTTGATCAATTGTAAAATTCGAGTTTCCACTAGGCAAGATCGACATTATTCACATATTGGCCTATCGAGATGCATGTTTCTGCAGTCGAAACAACTTGGGATCGAGACTCGGATATTCTGGGACCCAACAGCAGATATTCCAAGACATAAGTTACCAAACAGATTCAGTCATGTAACGTTTCATAACTCGTGCCGCTGCTCTACTCTCTCGTTGGTCTTTGAGATGAGACTTAAGACGCCAGGTTCCTCAAGTGGACTTCGTGTGGCGTAGATAGTACGATGCAGCTAGTACCAACGAACGGCTATATCAAGACTGAAAAGTTTCAGGACCCCCACACTTCTACAAAGTCTGGCAGGATTACAGCTTCCTTCTTGCTTTGTTTCTGGTGGCGCTGGGCCTTTGGATACTTCTGAGATATCCCATCACGATTTACTATTTTGTGTGGAAGCTTTGCCTGCCACTAGACATCTCAGAAAGTGACAAGCATTTCATTCCCATCATATGATCTAGACTTTGGCGACCATGAGGACAAGGCATCGAGAAGTGTACATCTAAGTGTTCAAACTGTGAAACAATATGCTATGGCCTGGAATTGTTAAAGTAAATACCTGTTTCTACGCCTTTCCAGCCCGGCTGTCAAACTTGCATGGTTCCTACTCCAACTCGGAAACGCGTGCTTCTAGATGCGTGATCGCAATATCTGCGCATGTAGTCACTTAGTTTTGAGGGTTTTGCCTGTATAATATGTAACCCAATCGCCCACGAGAAATTTACGAAAGCGGTTGGCGGTGAAGTACGGAATTAGACACAGGGCAAGCCCTCCCTTTGCATTTGACACTTGCTTCAGCAGCTAGAGTTTGGGAGATCTAGCGCCTCAACGAGCCACGAGCGACTATTCAACAGTCTCGTCTTAGCAATACATGAGCTCGATATTTCATTTTGCAAGACTTTTTTGCAGTGCCCCAAAACTGACGTCTGGTCACTCTTTTTCTTGCTGGCAAAGTGGCAGAGCCCAGCTCTAGGGAATTTGGGCCTAGCCAGCCACCCAGTGCTAAAGAGATAAATTCACCGTTACGCAGTGTCACGCAGTGATTGCCGTCATGTCCAATTTGTGAAATCGAACTTGGGCGAATTATGGTTCGAGTGCTACAGCAACAAAGGAGAGACGGCTCTCGCCTGCCTACGTGCGGCTGCTTAGTCACCCAGAGCGGCGCGGGAGGTCGCGCGGGCTGGCTAGGCAGACTAATAAATGGATTGCCATCGACCCGTTTCCCCACACTGATTAATGAGTGGCACCTAAGCAGCCTAGTCGACGGGAGCCGCATCATCTGCTCATCACCGATTACTTCTACAACCTTCTTTCGTGATTCACCTGACAACCTTCCTCCAGAGCTTATTCTTGTGCCGTCCTGTCCTTAGCTTTCACTTTGTCCTCCCTCTAATCCACGATCAAACACGTTCCCGACCGGACCCTTCCAAACGTCTTCTACCCAGCGCTGCACAACTCCTCGCCACAAGCACGACACCGGAACCCATCATGTCCAACGCGAAGTACGCCCCCGCCCCACAGCAGGACCCGGACGACGTCCCGGCGGGTCCTGCATACAGCCAGGCGCCACCCTCCTACCAAGCCGCCGACGACGAGGCCCGGCTCTTCGCCGGCGAGGGCGCGCCGCGCTCCTCCGAGGACAACGTCCCCGATGACTTCAAGTTCGGCGGCTCCGTCGCCGAGGCCACCATCGACATCCGCAACCAGTTCGTCCGCAAGGTCTACACCATCCTGACCGTGCAGCTGCTCGTCACCGGCGCCGTGAGCACCATCAGCTTCGTGTCGCCCGCCTACAAGGAATGGATCCAGGGGCACCCCGCCCTGGTCTTTATTTCGGTACGTCGAGCGCCCTCAGTGTTTCTTTCTTTGGTGGCGTCAAGATGATGATTTACTAACCGCCGGCCACGCCCACAGATGTTCGGCGCCATCGGGATGATGCTCCTGACCTACTGGAAGCGCCACTCGTACCCGACCAACCTGCTCTTCCTGTCCGGCTTTACCCTTCTCGAGGCTTATACTATCTCTGTCGTCGTCTCTTTTTACAAGACTTCTATCGTTCTTAACGCTGTGCTCTTGACTGCGGGCATTTTCGTTTTCCTGACGGCGTTCGCTTGCCAGACCAAGTACGACTTCACCTCGTGGATGCCCTACCTGTTCGGCGGGCTGTGGGGCCTGATCCTCTTCGGCTTCATGGCCGCCTTCTTCCCCTACAGCTCGACCGGCGAGCTCATCTACGGCGGGCTTGCGGCTTTGATTTTCAGCGGCTATATCCTTGTGGACACACAGCTTGTCATGCGCCACCACCACGTCGAGGAGGAAATCGCCGCGGCTGTCAGCTTGTACCTCGATATTATCAACCTTTTCCTGGCCATCCTGCGCATCCTTAATAGCCAGCAGAATAACTAAGCGGGTCATGGAATAGTTCAACGCGTTGGAAAGAAATGGGGAGACCTTGTAGGCAATGTTGCCATGCCACAGAAGGGGCGGAGTATGGGATGGAGTGGAATTTGCAGTTCCTGGCTATGTCCTTCTTATATGAGCTGAAATACCATGAGTCGGGATACACTCAGGAGGCCCGAGGTCGGTATTGCCGCTCACAGCTCTCCCGCTTCAGAACTGCGGTTTCTTGCGGATGGTTATCAGATTGGCGGATAATGGGATCCACTGGCGTTGGGTTGCAAGGGCTTTCAGGTTGAACCTTTCTTACAAGTTACTCATTTCATTCCAATCAACTTTAATTTCGAACCTTTGATTAAGCATCAGACCCATATCACACGTGTAGAAATCATTTCAGATGTGGCGCGCACGCAATCATCTCAGCAATGCTATACGAAGTGTAACCTGTATGACCAAAGTTGAGCGGACGCCCAAAGCCGACCGCATGAAGTTGCTCGCAATGGGGGGCTGTGCACAGCTCACTCGCTGCACCCTGTGTCTGTAAAGCTCTCAGCGCAGTACCATCATTCGTGGAAGCTGTGGCGTCACTCTTGGATTCGCCCCTTTACCGACTGTTCTCGTCTGATAGACTTAGATGGTCAAGGCTTTGCCAAATCTCTGACAGGCATGGCGAGGCTTCTGCGTGAGCAACGCCCGTATCACCGAGCACATCACTATGGCCCGAGTAAGAAACATGAATTTAGGTTATCTGCATTAGAAGTCCTCTACTAGAAATAAGTCGTGTTGGGAGAAATACCAAACGTCCTTGGAAATCGGCCGGCCCTTCAAGTGATGAGCCGACACAGCAAAGAAAGAAGACGTATGGAAAAATATTCGGCAAGTCCTCTCTGCCAACCTCTCATCCTTGCCTTTTTCATCTTTAAAAGCGTTTCTGGAGACACCAAAGCAGATGGTGCGGGGATATCATTATGGGGGAAGACGAGCACCATCTGCTTGAGATCCGGCGGCCAGACCCAAGTGAGCCGCCACCCCATGACTCCGATCTGGCCTTGTAAACATAGGTCGGTCTTTGTCATCAACTTCATATTCGCTCGCGAAAGACCGCCGATCAATCAAAGGAAATGCGCGCCGAAGTGGCGAGGTCGCGTCTTGCCGTAGCAGTTCCCAGTGAGCTCAACCACCGGGCCCAGAAGAATTGAATTAAGCCTCGGCATCGCCGTTGGCATCGGGAACCGGTGTTCCTGAGGATCCGGCTTGCTCTCGTTGCATGCGAGCCTCGATCTCGCGGAGCTGAGACTCCCGGGCGAGGAGTTCCTGGCGCTTCTCGTTGATCTCGCGCTGGACCTTGATCTCGATCTCGCGCAGCTTCTCCTCCTCGCGGCGGAGCTGCTCCTCCTTGAGACGGACGGACTGGGACGCCAGGTCCTCGGGGTTCATCGAAGAGTCGCTGTGACATAGTTAGCGGAAGACACCTGCATGGTAGACAACGTAGGGAGACAAACACTCCAGCACCACCCTCCACGCTCTTGGACAGCTTCTCGGTACGGTAGTTCTCGTAGAGGAAGTCGTGGGTGATCTCCTTCAAGTCGGCAAGATGGCTGTGCAGCAGTGCCGATCGAATGGCGAGGAAGTCCGAGTGGCGAGGGTTGTCAACCTCCACAACACCCCATGGGTACTGACGGGCGCGAACTGTGCGGCCACCAATCTCAACAGCATCCTCCGATCCGACAATAGCGAATGGCATGAGGCCTCGAAGCTCGGCGTTCTCCTCGACCGTGTCCTCGTCGTCCTCCTCGATATCGTACGGGAAGTTGTAGACCGGAATGCGGTAGTGCTCGATGTCCTCCATGACCAGCTTCTTCGACTCAGCCAGCTCGCCGGGGGTCAGGGAGTCCGCGCGACCGATGACGGGAATGACGTTGACGCGAGGCGCCAGGCGCTTCATCAGCTCGATATCCAGCTCGCGGAGACTAGACATGCTGTCAGTGAACGTTCACACGGGCGATTTGCAGGCGGTGCAGGACATACCCATGGCCGGTAGGGGTGATGAAGTAGAGCAGGGCGTGGACCCGGTTGTCTCTGAAGCGAGGGTTACGCTTGATACGCGACTCCTCGGCTAGAATGTCGTCGTATTGTCTCTCGAGGTAACCAACAATTTCAGAGAAACTGTGAGACGGGACTGTTAGCATTGGACGGCTAGAATAGAAGCTCGACGGTGTGGATCGTACCTGGCCTCGTTGTCGACTTGGTCACCAAAACCAGGGGTATCAACGATGGTGAGGGAGATCCGAGTGCCCTCCTCGTCAAGCTCGAGCTCTGCGCGGCCAGTCAGCATTGGTTTGTTCTCTACGAGGTGGAGGTCGACCTAATCCGTACCAACTGTCATGGGCTTGATCTTGACGCCGTCCTCGACATGGGCGCCGTTGGGGTCATCGGAGTCCTTGTGGCCGATAACAGACTTTCCGCAGAGAGTGTTGACGAAGGTGGTCCTGCCTGGGAAGCACGGATAAGCCGTCAGCAAACGGGGTCCATCCATTATGGGGAGCTAGGCTAGCAAAGAGGTTGCAGCGTTGCGCGGCATGAACTCACCAGTACCTGATGCTCCGCAGACCATCAAACAGAACTGGATTCCCTTCTTCACATTCTTCTTGCGGCGGATCATCTTCTATTGATCGGAAACTGGTCAGCAATGCAATCCCGCAGCAACAATTGATTCGACGCGACGCGGTGAGCTGTTGGCTGTGCCGGGCGCCACGAGCGACACGAGATGGCAGTCGGGCTCGCAAAGCACAGAGGAGATGACAGCAAACGTACGGCAGGGGAAGACATGATTGTTGACTGATTTCAGGAAACCCTGAGCACGATGCAACTGCGAGTTGTTTGGTGGGTGTCGATTCCTGCTCTATCGAAAGGCAAGAGAAATGGAATTGGATGGATGGAAAGTCGCGTGAAGAGGCTCTCGAAGTTGTTGGTGATGTGCCGACCTCTGCTCTGCTCTTGTTGGAAAGGGGGAATGTTTGAAGGGCGCCAAGGGTCGGGAACACCACTGTCAATGGGTGGAGCAACCAGCGCAATTTCACAAATTACTACCACTGGGGGAACAGCTCTCTCTCAGGGGAGATTCCCAGAGCTGCAATTCAGGGGATCCTCCTGCCTTCCCCAGTTGAGGCGCTAATCCTACTGTGGTATAGCCTCGAAGCTGCCAGTGGCCCAGGCGCCCTGAGTACCTGTCAAGGTACCGAGGTACCTCGCCCAACTGGCCTCCACGGCGGGTGCCAGCTGGCAGCGTCACGGTGGGTGGTGGATGGATCATCTGACCTCCCGCCTCAGACCGCAGACTGACTAGACCACCTGCTTAGATATATGCGGACTTACAGACGACGGCTCTCTCTCTCAAGACCGATCCAGGCATAACTATTCTTCAGTATTTATAGGGAGAATGGCCTGCGCGATGTCCTATATCTTGCCAGTCTGCCCTATATTTTGACCTGTCAATTCAGGCTCCTGGCAATTCGGAGAGGTCTGCTATAGACTCTCTCGCCATTGTTCCTGTCAGCCGGCTCATTGAATGCCTTCGGTCTCCCAGGCTCACAACGACGGACCGGCCACTCACGATACCTCGCTCGCACCATCATCCTCGCATGGGCCCGCTTTAACGACATCACTTCCCCTCGACAACATGTTTACCATAGAATTTAAAGGCTAGGCACCTGTCTTTGTTTTGCACCTCGCTTTCTTGTTTCCCCAAGGGACGTGTCTCACTTCCCACCAACCAACCTCTTGACTCGGATACCTAAACAATCCACCCTTTGTGGTGAACTCGAGTCTGAATCAATTCCGAACAACTTTGACAACTCAAGAAGTACGACACCATTCTTGACCCACCAAGATGGACACTCGACCCAAGATAGAGCCAGACAGGCCTACCCGTGTGCTGTCCGCGAATTTCAGCGACTCTGGCCTGCACTTCGCGGTTGGACTTGAGGATGGCTTCCGAGGTGAGTCTTGGCATGAGACCCATGTCCCAAGTGTTCATGGTAGCTGACACCAGGCAGTCGTTCACGCTGACTCCGGTCAGTTGTCCCTCACTCAAGGTACGGTGAAACTGAGACACTCGGCACTTTGAAGTTTCCAAAACTGACATTCCACCAGATCTAGCAGGAGGCATAGGCCTTGCCCAGATGCTTGGCCAGACGAACATCATTGCTTTGGTCGGTGGTGGCCGCATGCCCAAGTTCGCTGCCAACAAGGTAGGTCATCACACCGCCCCTGACCGTTCTCATTCATGCTCATAGATGCGCACCAGGTCTTCCTGTGGGAGGTTATCAAGAAGAAGCCTGTCTCCTCGATCAGCGTCAAGACTCCTGTTCGTGCCGTCCGCATCAACCGTGAGAAAGTCATCGTTGTTCTACAGAACAGTGTTGAGTTTCACGCCCCTTGGAACAAGCCAAAGGACATGCAGAAGATGGCAGTCTATGAGACTGCCGACAATCTCCATGGTTTGATTTGTATGTCCTCAAAGCACATCGCCTTTCCGGGCCCAACCGCTGGACACGTGCGACTGGTCGAAATGGCCACCGATAACGTCAGTATCATTCCCGCGCACTCTACTGCGTTGCGTGCCATGACGTTTAGCGAGAAGGGCGATATGTTGGCGACCGCCAGTGACAAGGTAAGCTCCCCTTCAAGTGTAGTGCAGCATGTTTTGCGAGTGCAGAGAACTAACGCCCGCCGCTCTAGGGAACCCTGATCCGCATTTGGAACACTCGAAACTGTGCTCGCATTTGTGAGCTTCGCCGTGGCATGGACAGCGCGATCATCTTCTCGCTGGGATTCAGCAGGCTGGGTAATATCCTCGCCTGTACCTCTGACAAGGGAACCCTCCACGTGTTCGACGTCCCGTCCCAGGAGAACCTGAAAGACCTCCAGTCGCCTTCGAGCCCGATCAGCCTCACTTTCCCAGCCAGCCGCCCTAGTGCTACGGCTGCAGCTGTCGAGGAGGGCAGGGGAAAGTGGGGTCTTCTGGGAAAGATACCCTTCATGCCGCGTGCGTTCTCTGACCAGTACTCCTTCGCGTCCGCCCCCTTCGAGATCGGCGATGAGCCCACCAGCGGCGTCCCGGCCCTTTCGGATGTCGCTAGTCTCGGCACCACGAGGCCTCCGAAGGGCATCTTGGCCTGGACCGACGAGGACACCATCATTGTCGTTGGCGCGGGCATCGATGCTCGTTGGGAGAAGTTCAAGGTGGAGCTGGACGACGACGGTCGCCGCCGTGTCCGCCGTGAGGGCTGGAAGCGTTACTACAGAGACATGTAGGACGAGATCTGCTGAACGCTTCAGGAGTCCAAGGCGGCTCAATGAAATTCGACGATGACGACACCTTTGCATGGATTGATGAGAGCGTATCGAGCATAATGGCCAGTTGAACATTGGGGTCAGTCTGCTCGAGGTCGATGTGGAATAGGGTCTGGATGTTTTCGGTTTGGTTTTACGGCGTTCGACGGTTACATTCGCATGCGGCCGAGCATAATAAACTAGCTCTGCACAGGTAAAACAGTACTGGCAATTAGAGCAGCTCGAGGGCCTACATGCTTTGGAGATACTGGAGGCAGTAAGCCCCACTCTCAATGATCAATTCAATGAATCCATGATACTGCATTCCCATAACGCCTTCAAGGTGATCTACTCCTATCTCTGTGCCGATGACTTCTGTCTCGGTCAGAGGTCTTGTGTCTGCGATTGTCGCGTTCTTCGGAGCCCTCACGATCATGCCGCGGACGGTCTCTGTCGCGATCTCGCCTCCTTTCACGGCCGTCGCGATCTCTACCACGCCTATCATCACGCTCACGTGAATCGCGGCGCCGCCTCTCCCGCCGGTGGTCATCCTCGTCCGCGTCCTTCAAAACAGGGGTATCATCGCGCCTCGATCGCTCCCTGCGATCCTCGTCATCCTCGCCGTGCCTCCTGCGCCTGCGCCTCTGTCGGTCCTCGTCGTCCTCGCTGTCGTCCCTCCGGGACCGGTGCGACCGGTGATGCCGGCTCTTGTGCCTGTCGCCATCATCCTTCTTCTTCCTCGCCGCCCTGCGCAGCGCGTCCTCGACTTCCTTCTTCTTCTCCTCGACCAGGAAGGCCTTCATGGGGTCGTCGTCGTCGTGGTCCTGCTCCAGCAGCATGAGCTCCCGCTCCTCCTTGAGCATCGGCTTGTGTCTCCTCCTCGCGGCCTCCCTCTCGTCCCCGCTGCTCCCCTCGCCCATGTCCGTGTCGTCGCCCCCGCCGCCCGCCTTGGCGAGCTTCTCCCGCCGCTGCAGCGTTTCCCAGTCGACGCGGCACTCGTCCACGTCCTCGTCGTCCCGGGGCTTGTACCGCGCGTGGTCGACGCTGACCATGCGGCCGTTTATGGTGGCGCCGCCCAGGTTGTCCACGGCGAGGTCGGTGCTGCGCTGGTCCTCGTACTTGAGCCAGCCGAAGCCGCGCGACTTGCCCGTCTCCTTGTCGCGGGCGAGCTTGAGGAAGGTCGGCTCGCCGTACTGCGAGAAGATGGTTATGACGTCGCCCTCGCTGAGCTCGTAGGGCAGCCCGCCGAAGTAGACGAAGGCCGTGTCGCGGTAGTCGACATGCCAGGAGGCGTTGGGGGAGCTGTTTGCGCGCCGCAGGTGTTAGCCTGTGCTTGTCTCGAGGGCCTGTGGTCAATGTTCCTGGATTGCAAGGGGATTTACGCACATTCCCTGCTCGATCTCCTTCTTGTTGAGGTCCTGTATCGCTCTTATTTTGTTCATGGTGGCTGGCGGCGGGTCGAGTTCCTCCTCGCACGCGGGTTGAAGCAGTACCTAGGAATGGAGCGGTCGCGAGGCTGGGCGAATTTTGAGTGACGTCTGTAAGGCTGAAGGCACAGAAGTGGCGCCGGTTCTTAGTGCAAGGATCCCTTTTCGCTGAGCAAGCTGACCTGCGATTCCTCTTGATTCACATGCATTTCACATACATTTTTAGAAAAGGAAACGGTGATCATTCTTGGAATAATGCAACTTCTTGGTATTTTTTTTTATCTCATTCCGTCCAAGCATGCTTCGTCTCCGTCGTAGTGGGCTGGTTCGTTGTTGACGGTCTTCACCCATCAAACGGCAAGGACATGAATACGATTTGGAGAGAATACTGCATCTATTTTGGTCATTGCAAGAATTCAAATCTTTGCAGCCTGGACTTGAATGATGCTTCCTCTTGTCCTGCTCATTCGCAACTACGTACAGCTTGAGGAAATCACCCAGTAGGCCATGAGTTGGTGCAGACCATGGAATTGAATCCCATTGTACGTTACAGTGTCCAAGGAAGACCATTACAAGTAGGATTGCATAATAGAAAGTACTGCACATGTCAAAATGTACCTAGGTACAGAGCCACCCTGTTGAATTAGACTACCAAGTCGCTGCTGTACCTATAGAACCGTCTGATACTGGCAGCTGTGCCACAGTTGGTTCCAGCTGCAGGCACCCTGTCCGGCCAAGGCCTCCAATCCGCGGTGCTACAGCAGGTGGGATCTTTGAGCCAGCCGTCCACGACCCCTGCATGGAATGATGCATGGGGCCCCTGATGACAGGCGGGCGACTCTGATTCAGTAAACAACTTGGACCTCTGGGTGACGCCTGCTGCAAGTGGGACAAGAGTTCCAGCACAGCTCCCCAAAACGTCACCAGCACAAGATATCTAACCCATCTCGAGACGACTCCCAATGCGATCCGGCACAACTGTCCCAACGCACCCACTGCCCTGAACGGCTCCAACGCGCCCAAACCGGCCCGGCTTCTCCAACGGCTAGGGAGCGTGTCACGTCTACACCGCATCGCGTCTGCCAAACCCCCGGCGATGAGCGGCGACAGCGCGCACAACTGAGGTATTCGCGACGGATCAAGGAGGAACAGTATGGCGTCCAACTCCAACCGCTTCTCAACCTACACGACTGCCTCTGGCGGCTCTGAGAGCAAAAATGGCGAGCCAAAGAAGGACATGTGGAGCTCCATGCTCGACTCCGTTGCCAGCGGGAAGCGATTGCCCGAGAGAAACCTCCTCGTCATGGGTACGCCGGCGAGACTCCCATAAGACCTCTGCACGGCCGGCGCGCGCTGACCATTTGATTGACCGCCAGGCGGAACCGTCGAGTCGCAACGAGAATTCATAGAGTCCCTCTCCAACAACGAGCTGCGGCGGAACTACGACCGCCAGAACAAAATACCTCCCGTGGCCAACCAGTTTGCGCTCGGCTATACATACTATGACCTCCTCGATGCGGACCATGAAGGTATGCTGCGCTTCCCTCGGTCTCGAACCAGCGGGCCAACTACTGATCCAACACAGATATACTGGCCCGTATCTCCACGTACCTTCTGACCAGTCCCTCGCCGTCATTCGCTTCTCTCATCAAACCGCTCCTCACTCCACAGTCGATACCGAACACGCTACTGGTTGTCCTCCTCGACTGGTCGGAACCATGGTCCTGGGTACGGCAGCTCCGAGAATGGATGCTGCTCCTGCGGACTGTCCTGCTTGCGCTGCCGGATGAGAGCAAGATAGCCATGGAGGAAGGCATGAGCCTATGGAAGGAGAGGGGCCGCGGCGGCTCTCTGAACCTCGATGGCACAACAGCAACGGCAGCTAGCGAGGGTGATGTGTCATTACCGCTCGGTCCAGGTGAATGGGAAGAACCCCTAGGCCTGCCCCTCTGTGTCGTGTGCCAAAACGTGAGTCTCCCCTTCATTTCAGCTGATCCTAGAAGGTCTAACACCCTGGCAGTCCGAGAAGATGGAGTATCTGGAAAAGACGCAGGGATGGAAGGAGGAGGAATTCGATGTGGTCCTCCAATTCATGCGGACGATACTGCTCAGGCGTAAGGCACCTCTCTGACTGGCAGTACCCACACATTGCTAACGGACACAAGACGGCGCATCACTCATCTACACTACACCCTCCGTGCCATCTCAGCTACCAACGCTTGTCCACTCCAGCCTTGGCATACATTCTCTTCTAAAGAAGCAGCCCCTGAAGCCCAACGTCATCGACAGAGACAAGGTCGCCGTGCCCCCGAACTGGGACTCTTGGGGCAAAATCAGAGTTCTTCGTGAGGGTTTTGACGTCGAAGCCGTGAGCGAGGGCTGGTCTATTGACTTGGAGACCAAGTTTCCACCCCCTGGCAGGAACCAAGCTATTGAGAATGGGGACGCGAACGGTGATGAGTACGACATAGACGGTTACGAGATCACACCCGGTTCGGCAGTGACCACGTTTGAGGAGTCGATCAGGAATCCAACTCTGGATGCTCTGCAGATGGCCGGGCGAGACACGCACTCAACAAAACTGGAGGTAGAGACGATGGACACACAGGACTTCCTCGGATCGCAAATCCAGAGACTGGAAACCTTCAAGCAAAAGATGGAGGAGGAGACTAATGACAGCAAGAATGCAAAGAAGCCCTCTAAGGTTGACGAAGACGGCCGCCAGGTCAATGTCAGCGACCACATCGGACCCGTACAATTCAATGTCGGTGGCATCCAGGTTGATGCCGATGATATGATGAAGCGTCTACAGGTATATATATTCTCCTGGAACCAGCAGCTGGTTCAAGTGTACCGATAGCTAATTTGTCTTCGATAGGATCGTCAAGCATATGGTTCGTCACCTGAGCCGGAGAGCCCGGTCGACGACAGCGCGCAGGCACAGCAGCCCATCGACACTGAGAACCTGCAGAATTTCTTCACCAACCTCATGAATCGGAACACGTCGGCGAGGACCGGATCTTAGGAGATTATCCGCTCTGGCCCATCTCTGCAGCCTGCCTAGCGTATCGGGGAAAACGTCTCGGCCTTGCAGCCTGGTGAGATTGACGCGGCAAAGGACGTTGAAACGGACAGGCCTCCCAGAGAATTAGGTGGACATGATAAGAAGGCGAACAGCTCCACAGTTCCTTGTATCGGGCCCCTGAGACGAAGTGTGGAAGCGAAGCTTACCTAGGCATGGAGCCTGAGTAGGAACATTTCATGTCACTTCACCCGACATCCTTGGGACCATGGCAAGATGACAAGATGAGGAAGATAAAGACCACATTAGAGTAGATACCCCAAATGACAGGAGAGTTGGATTCTTGTCGAAAGCCACGGCCCGAGTTCCTTGTTTGCTTCTACCAGTCCCAACTCCATGCTTCTGTCTATGGTGGCTTGGGCTAGTTTGGAAATTCTTGGTCTCTGTCTTCTTCCCATTTTCTCTCCCGGGTGCTGTTTTGTCCTTTGGCCATAACAACATCCATGTGAGCCTATGAATGGCTATCTTACCCGGGTGCATGTTGCATGCAATGGATGGCATCTCTCTTCTCATTGTCCACTTCAGCTTCCTTTCAACTTCTTACCTGGCCTTCGTCAACGTTGACCACTACACATGGCTGTCACGAGCAAGACAATCTTGGTACAGGTCTTACAAGAGCAAACTTCAAGGAAATCTTCAATCAGATTCCTGTCAAACCATGTTTCGTCATCATCTTTGATCACATCCGGCAGTCTCCTGTGGGGTGCTTTCTTCTTCATCCTGCCCTGCGGACGAAAATCTTCCGCATCACAACGTGGCACACCACTCACCCTGACCATTCTCCCAAGCTTACGGCTCGTAACCCAGGGTCTACATCTTCCGGACAGGCTTCTTCATTTCCAGCAGCCAGTCCAGTTTGATTCTCACAATCTCGACCTGCCGCACTCGGCAGCTTCACTCTTGCACACACGCATCTTGCTGTGGTGCTCCGGCCCAGCTCGGCCCGGAAGCCGGCGGAGCTGTGCTGTGCACTCAAAATCGACACGACGACATCGTCGCTGCCTGCTTGGTAGTCCCGGTATGGCAAGATACCCTCTTCCGTGAGCCACTGCGCCGAGTGAGCCTTTCGCGATGGTGATCCCGTCCCTGCTCCTACGTCTCGTCTTGGTGGCCAGCACTGTTCACGAATTGGCAACCATTTCTGGAACAGTGCCTGGCACAGCACATGTTGCCGGTACTTCGGCAAAGCTTGCGACAATCCTACATCGCAGAGAAAACAATCTGCTCGAGCTTGGGCAGAATTTGCGCAGGACGGGCCTCAATGAGCCAAGGACAGCCATAACCTGCTTCTCAGGCATCACGCTGTTCATCATCTCACCGACTTCACTGCCCTCCGCGCCCTCCTCTTGGATCAGAGAACTCATGCTCTCCCCGATGGCCACTTAATTTCCAAAGTCGTCGAGCTGGACCTTGTCCAGCCGCTTGGCCAGCTTCTGTTGTTTCTGAAAAACGGCTACGTTACGTCCGATGGCCTGAACGGACGGCGAACCATCCCATTACTTGAGCATGGACACATTCGAGTGGAGAAGTCTGTCTCGATGACGACGGCGGGCTTGGACCTGAGCATTTGCTTTCCGGAGCAGCCCAAACTGCTGTTATGGGCGTTGATGTATCTCTCGACTGTGGCCTCTCTAGGTTTCCATGTCGACTCCCAGATTTGGGCTCTCAGCTCATATCACAGCTTCAAGGATTTCGGCATCTCGGAGACAGGACCTTCTCTTAGGACAACTGCGGCAACACCTTGGCCTATCTCCTGGAGCGCGTCTGTACGGTCGTTCGCCTGGGAGGTCGTCCGTTGTGCTTGAGCATTGGTTCCAGCAGGTTGTGGCACCATCCTGGATATCGGGAGTTACATCAGAGGCAATGTGGATGAGGTATTCTCAGTCATGACTAAGTGCCCAGGGCTGGAAGAAGGAATCAAGGGTGACGATGGAAGAATTCAGATCTGACAAGATTGTCCCACAAGAGATTGAACGAGTCGAATTAAGTCGTTTCGCAGATTAATTGACCTGATCAACTTGCTGAGGAAGCCATGGGCAGGTGTTGAGACGAAAGCATGCTTTGACAAGCTCCAGCTTGAGTTGAGGTTAGGCCAGAAGACAACTCGTTGGCGCTTTCGTGAGCACGACCTACCAACAACATACGAGAGAGGACTTCATCACTGACCACGGCACGTCCACGCTCGTCTGACAATTCGTTCGCCTTCGCCAATATCTCAAAGGAACACACAGCTTTATCCTGAGAGCTCAATCTTTCAACTCAGGCTTGACGCTCCCCTGGATCGAGCTCCAACCAAAGCTACATCGCAAGCCATCCCAGCAGAAAACAACCTGCTTTCACAGGCAAATTCTGAAAAGAAATCAAGACTTCTGAGAGTCCATCGAGACTTCGAAAGGTAAGTGAGAGACTTCAGGTATGAAGGAACTACTCCTGACTTGTCACGACGCCCAGCAGAGCAAACTGCGAAGATGCCTTGCTCATTCAGCAAGAACCTGGGGGAAAGCGAGCAGGCAGATATGTATTCCAAAGGTATGGATCC
The DNA here is from genome assembly GCA_013435955.1 of Diaporthe sp. HANT25. NCBI lineage: Eukaryota > Fungi > Ascomycota > Sordariomycetes > Diaporthales > Diaporthaceae > Diaporthe > Diaporthe sp. HANT25. The sequence continues at coordinate 527,882 of JACBFG010000030.1, read as the reverse complement.
CCCTCGCTGAATATCCTGAATTTGTAGGACTAACAAACTTCTCGAAGCAGACAAGCCTGGACAGTCACCATCTACTACTGCAAAGTTGGGCAGTCAGTTCGAGAAGTTAGAGATTTCCGCGCAAAATGGCCAAGAGCTGTTTCTCTCTATTGATTTGAAGAATGAGACCAGCCCATCCAAGTCGAGCATGAATCCTCCAATCAACCTCAAGGAGCAGCCAGAGGAAGGTGTAGCAAATGTCTCGCATGACGACGCGACAGCAACAACCACCTTCAATACTCTCCCCACTGAGATTCGCGTCAAGATTTACGCGATGTGCTGGAAACCGCGCCGTGTCACGCTCGCTCGGTCCTGGCTGGAAGGCCCAGACGACCTGCTCGGCCACGAATTCTATGCCAGAACTCAAGGGCAGAACGTCTACGATTCCTTCGACGAAGATGATGTGGCGACAGTGTCCACAAGCACGGCTCCGTTGCCGGTGACGCTCTGGATCAACCAGGAGTCGCGGTTCGAGACCCTGCGGCATTACGAGATTGCTTTTGCCTGTCCGAGAAATGGAAGCAGCCAAGTCTACTTCAACTTCCGAATCGACGAGCTGGAGATCCGCCAGCATGGCGATCTGAGAAGTATCATCAACAACGAGGACCTTGGCAAACTCAAGGCGCTGATCATACCAATGGGATACAAGGAAGCTCGCTCGGCGAGTACCACAATGGACAAGTTGCGCAACATGGACTCGCCCATTACGAATTTGGATACGAAGCTCCATCAACTACACAACCTGGGTCTGGGTTTGTCCGCAGGTATAGTCCCTTACGATCCCGAGAACCCTTCCGAGAACAGAGAGCTGCGTCGAGTTGCAGAACATTTGCAACAAGAGATTGCTGTGGCCTTTGATCTACCTCCGAATCTATCATCAATCTGCCCAAGCCTCGAGAGAATCCGACTCGAGCCAACCACAACCTGTGGGTACTGGCCCACCGAGAATTTCGTAACGCCGGACGAGGAAGACTCCTGGTTCTTGAGCGGACAGTGCGAATGCCTCACCTGTACCTACCACTGGGCGGCTGGACAGTTCGCAGTCTTCGTCGCCCATGTTCCCGAGGAGCAGGCTTGGTCCGTGGGCGATGTGTGCCCCCCAGAGCTGGGCGAGGACCGCGCGGCGCAGTTGGGACAGGTCACCGTCACGTGGCGCGCTCTCATCGACACCACGGAGCATGAGCCGGACGACGATGAGAGTCGGACCAGAAGGGCTGTTGCTGACTGGGCTGTCGCCGCGAAGGCCATCGCGGACAAGTTGACGGACCCTCATGACGGAGACCCATCCTATGTGATTTGAAACTCACAGCTTGATATTCTTCAAATTGCCCGCGAAGACTATCACGATTCTACTAATGAGCAGTTCGCCAACAAGAAGTTACGCGAACTACCTAGATCCGCTCGTTCTTTCAGGCTTCTTCTCGATAGACACCCATTACGCGAAGTCAGAAGAGTCATCAAGCCACAGAGATAGAAATGAGAACTGATGATCAATTCAATGTTGTTTTCTGTTCTTTATTTCGCTGTTTCTATGTCCCGTCTATTTGTGACAAAGCCACATGCTATTCTTAACTACGAACAATCTTTGATACTTGAATCCACCTGGACAACATGAAGAGACTTGAGCAAGAACAAGGCACGTTCAGATTTGTAGCCGCACGATCAGGTGACATATCACCAACGTATGGGTAGCACTTGATCGTAATTGAAACATGCGCAGGGCGCGATTCGTAAGTCGCCATGCTGAGCTATTTGATACGCCAGAGACAATTGGGAACCCCCCAGCCTTTCGAAACTTAGCCACAAAGCCTGTTCTCTTGCCCATAGTGCGCGTTCAAAACCCCATGCTTGGCGGCATAGCAAATTACAATAATGGATAGTAATATATGCCGTGGCGCACTATAATATCGCCCCATCCCAGTGCGCCCGGACCCTAGCTGCCGTCGGCCGCGACCAGTCATATGGGGTACAATGTGATTGCGCGCGCTGCCAGCTCAGATCACAAGGTCGTCGCCACGCTTCTGCAATTTCGTTGGCTGGGCGGGCCTCGAGCCAAACGCAAGGGCTCCGTTGTGATCGGTGGCCCAATCCGGGGTCTTTCTTCGACCTCGGCAATCGTCTCTGTGAACACCGCTGGAGGCATGCCCAAATGCTTCCACGCTGCGTGCTCCTTGCTGGCGATGTTGCTGCTCATGTTTCGGTCCGAAGACTGACAGCTCGCGTGATCGACACGCAGGGCCGGACAGCTAGCCCACTTGGGTGTTCTCTAGTGCAGTCCAGAAGGTGTATGAGATTCATGTCAAGGGCTATGGGATGTGGGGATTTCGTAAGGACCAGGAAGACCTGGGTGACTGGGCGTTGACTGGGCAAGAGGAACAACAGTTTTGGCACATTGCCTGGCTGCATGGCGACAATTCCCTTTTGCGCATGTAATTTCCCACCGTCGCCGTACGAGCCCAAATAAGACCTCGATGCTAGCCGTGTTACAGGTGAGGCGACAAGCATCAATTGGCGTCCGCCGCGAATTGAAGGCCAAGCAGCCAGTCCCACGCTGGGCCTCAGGAACACTTCGTCGCCATGTAGCGAACGTGTCGTGCAGCTGGGATCTCCCGTGCCTGGCTTGGTGACGGCCACGGTTCCTAGCACTTGCTGAAGGCCGCCTGAAAGATGATTCCTGGGATGGCTCGCGTAGGGAATTCCATCACCGAATCCAGGGTCCCGAAGAAGTCAAACATGTCCGCCGTCCCAATTCAGGCTGAAAGAGCTGCACGTCGACGGCCGGCCCGCACTCAACCGCCTTAATTGAGAGTATTTGTCCGGGGGTCCCTTACCCCGGCGTTGGTCTCAGCTTCCGGTGCCTGTTTCCAATCAGCGCGCGCGGCAGTGGTGGCTTGAGATACACCGGCGGACGCAGTCGGTTCGGTGGACAATGAAGGCACGGAACTCTGTCGGTGAAAGCTGTCACCGCCGTATTTGATTTATTTTTCATTGTCTTCCATCGTCGGATCTTGGTCTCATTCAGAAACAAATTGATATCAAGAACGTCATTGTCCGACAATGGAAGCGTGCCGCGCCGTGGGAAAAAGGGCTGATGTCTCGGTATCCGGGGATGAAATGAGGACCCTTGTCAAGATGAAACACGGGGATGATGAGATACGGCTCGTCAGAGACCGAGGGTGGCAGCCCGCCTGCGAGAGAATGAAACCTTGCTCGAATAGGCCTAGGCTCAGGACAAGACTCTTGGTGAGCAGAATCCTCACAATGCGCCGTGATTGACGGAAAAGCAGAGACGTAACGGGCGCGCTGGGAAATGGGACAGGCTCGCATGATGAGGTAGTACTCGTGTGCTTTCGCGTCCGCACCGTTGGAAATTGGTTCAAGCTGGCGACATCTGGACCCTGTGAGGCTCATTTTAGGATGTTCTACCTGAGAACAGACGGCGCCGAGCGGCGTCCACTTCATTGGCATCGTGTCTGCATAGCTCGGGCGCTGGCAAGCCCGTGCCTCTCCTCCACAGCCTGACGATCCCATGCTTGGTTAGTATAGCCGTCTACTGTCCCAGTAGGATGGTAGGCACCAGACGCAGGCTAGCAGGTCTTGTCTCTGGGCGTGCAGAGCACCAGGGAGAGACACAGACCGGGCTGGGGAGTCTCATGGCGTTGCGTGTGTGTTCGTGAAACCTGCCTGGACTGGTGCCAACCCCGTGGTCAGGGTGTGGAATGATAAGGATTGTGCGTGTGGCTGTTGCAGAGGTCATGTTGATTGTGTTCAGGACGAAGGCCTGTCAAGCCAACACTGGCCTTGTCTGCCATGGCCCCTCGTACGTGTTTGCGATCAGGTATGCACCTGTTCAGCCGGCATTCGGCATGCAGAAAGAACCAACCCCCAAGGCTGAATGGCCGGCGGGCGGGCATGGTCGTACAGACAGAACAAATACATTTGTATACATTGGTCAAGCTCCCGCTCGAGCCGCAAAAGTCTGTCTTGCGTGGCCTGCCCTAAACTCAGCCGCATTGGTCTCTTGGATGAAGTCTGAAGATCTTGTGTTGATTAACCTTTTCGCCTCCAGCTGTAGCTCCAGCTCGAGCCCAGCTCCAGCTCCAGCTCCAGCTCAAGCCCCATCCGGTGCTCGTCGATGGACGGTGGGCCAAGAACCCGCGTCGACGTCGATCGAGGGAAATCGGATCCTGCCGGCCATTGCGTCGTCCGGTCAATCAGGGGAGCGAAGGAAGGACCATGTATTATTTAGTGTCCGCCCCCGGGGGAGGGGGTCTTCGGTTGGGCGAGGTGGATAAAAAGGGGAAAAGGTCATGTCCAGGCCGTCCTGAACTCGGGCCATTGTGTAGCGTAGCGTTGTTGGTTTTGGAACTCGGATGTCGCCAGATGCCAGGTTTGAAGATCTAGCCAAGCTTGGTCCGAAGATACGACATCCCATGTACCGTGTACTGTGTACTCCGTGCTCCGTGATCTGTGCTACACTGCACATACCTTGTCGCAAATCTCTGGTCGCTCTCGGGTCCAAAGCACAGTACGGACGGCAGTACATACAGCTTACCTGTTCATATGAGAGAGACGACGACAATGCAGCTCCAGGAAGCTGGCCAGGCCAGGTTCCCAATCACATCTGAGGGCACCGCCTGGAGAGATGACGATGGGTTGCACATGATAATTTTGGATAACAAGGCAGACTGATGGCGGAGGGAAGGCAAAGGAAAGGAGAGGGAGGTGACAATGACTCGACACTTGGGGCCGCACGCACTGGCCATCCATGCTCGCCCGTGGTTCCTGCATGTGCAGGTTTACAGTTGCAGGTGTTGCCCCGTGTCCCGTACCCCGTACCCAGGTACCTTCCCCGTCAGGCTTGGTGGCCAGGTACGCGTACTACCTTCCTGCGGTAGGGTGGCAGAGTGGGTATGCAGGTCTGGCGACCAGGGCAATAAATAGTATAGCACAATGTATGGACGGGATGCCAGGATGCCTAGCGTCGGACGGTTGATCCCTGTGTCAGGTGGTTTCCAGAACAGCGCAGTTCGAGTCTCGAGGGCCGGCCCTTTTCTGTTGTCCTGCCAGCCTGCACCTCGCTCCGGCTCCCAGGACGGCCAGTTCTGATGCGACGAGAAACCCGGTCGTGGATGGAGATCAATCAAGATCCGAACAGGTCACCCCCTCGTGGTGCGTGATGATGGTCCTGAACCCATACGGCCGGAAACCTGACAGGTCTTGGTTGGGTCTCGCTGCCCTGTGGCGGCCTGCACACAGACACACAGACTCTTTCACGCACACACACACAATCACACAATCAAGAGTATGACGCCGGCCTCCACGGCTCAATTGGCTCCATGGCCCCGCATGCGATTGACAGAGGAGGAGGAGGAATCATGACCTGCAGGGCTAGGCGACGGGGACAGGCCCGGGGACGGGATAAGCTCGACTGGCTCGTCCCCTCTTTCTCCCCTCGGTTCTCCATAATTCCTCATCTTGCGAGATTGAGCTCAAGGCTCCCTCTCATCTCCACGGCCGGGCTGTGGCCCCCAGTGGCCGATCTGCCAACCCGTGTGTTGTCACTGTTTGTGTAGCAGGCTGATTGCGGCCGCCGGTGTCCTGGGCCAGTGATATCGAATCGGCGGCTTCTGTCGTTGGACGTCATTTCGTGGCAGCAAGGAGCACCGCTCGAGTTGAATATGGACCCCATACTGCACGCGCAACTCCTTGTGTGGCCCTGCTCGTAAAAACGACAACACAGCCAGGATTGGGACCAGGACCAGAACCAGAATCACCGCCAGAATCAAATCAAAAACTTGCTGACAGGTCGTCCAGCCCCCATGCTCGACAAGTAAAAAAGGTTTCCACTCTCCGTCATATGTCATCTGTTCAGCCAGTCGGTCAGTCAGTACCTTGGGAGTACGACTCTGTACGGCGTATTATTTCTGGGCACTGGCTCCTTCCACTCGCTCCTTTCCTTTACGATTCGCCCTCCTTATCTGACCTCGCTATTATTGTCTGAGCACACACACACACACACTCACTCACAAAGGGAAGCCGCACACTACGGCCACTCAACTCCTGGCGCCCGCCGCCCCCACCCTCTCGGCGCTCCTGCCTGACTGCATCTTTATTATTTTTTTTTTGCTGATGTTTTCTTGAGCTTCCTGACTCTCCTAGACTTTCGCTTCATCTTCTTGATTTGATCTTGTCTGTGTCCGTGTGCATGTGTTTGTGTGTGTGCGTGACACCTACCGAGGTCCTCTCAGCTTTTTTCCCCCGTCTAGACGGTAGAGCATTTGTTCATTTCTGGACGAGTTCCGCCGGAGAAAGTGACCAGCTCTCGTCTCGTTTCCAACACAGCTACAAACAAAAAACAGCACGTGCAACAGTCAAATCCTAGGTTGCTATTTTCCGCCTGTATAGTTTGCGGGCCTCCTTTTCTGGCTGCCGAAACAAAGCACCACCAGCAAGCAGCACACAACCTCTGCGGATTGCTTGGCTGGATTGGGATTTGTGATTTGAGATTTGAGATCCGGTCGCCGCCGCCGCTACCGCCACCACCACGGCCAACCACGAGGCACCTCTCACAGTCGGCAGGCCAGCATCGCCGACCAGCATCTCAGCACCACCACTGGCTTGACCAGGTGTTCGATTGATCCCCGACAGGGACCTGGTGCCTTGGACTGCGCCTACGTGTACTGTGTACCGGGCAGGCCATCTCTACTGGTGCGCGTGCCAAGGGGCCAGCAATTTGGATTGCGCAGTAGGGCTTCAGGCAGGTTGCACGGCACTCCTTGCTTGTCCCGCATATCTGAAACGCCAAAAGACTTCGACCACACCATCGTATCGACTTTCGGACGCACTGCAGCTCCACCGGTCCGTCCGCTATTCTTGCATACCCAGGCTCTCTCTTCTGCCCCATCGTCGCCGCCGTCCTCCCCAAACACTCCTTTGTGTGATACTTTCCTGGAACCTCAGCGCTTGGTACACTGCACGCTGGCTTGCCCACTCCATCCACCTGCCACCGCAATCGAGTCACTCTCGAGCAGCACAAATCCATCTCGTCGACGAGATACGACTCACTAAGCATATGCTACTCACCTACTCACTCAAGCACTCACTCACTACTCACGCGCTCTCTCAACCCACGCTGAACCGACCTTTATTTTTCTCCACACGGTCCGGCACCCGCGAAACTCTGCGACACCTCGCTTTCCTCAACGACCGCGTGGTTGACCAGACCTGCCGAAACACCAAACGTACGTGATCCCCATTCATGACTACCCTCCTTGAGACTTCCCTCCTCGCTGCTAAGGTACCCCTTGCCCTACACGCTACCTGCCCTGGCTTGTATCTCTCGCCTGCGTGGGCCGGCTTGCATGCGACCCTCCCGCTCCCACCCCCAATCGTTCAGACTTTGTCCGCCTGTCTATCTGTCTGTCCAACCTTCGAACTGTTTACCTTTTTCTTCGATTCTTGGCTGGTCTTTGTCACTGCGCCGCATTCGCGACATTCTTTTCTTCTCGACTGTGGACTCACTTGTCTCCACATCTACATCATCTGCGACGGTGACGAGCATCCACTGACAACGATCACCATCAGGCCCAAGCACGAGTTCGTCGCAGGAAGTCGGCGATTCGTTCCTCCTACCTGCTTTCTCTTGTCTTTGCCTCTTCGTCTGATTCTTCGCCCCTGTAGAGGCCGTCGCTCACTCACCTTCACCTCTCTCACTCGTCGTCGCCGGTCGTCGCCACCTCCATTACCGATGCGCAGATACCCGTCGGTTTCGCAACACTGAATTTAGGTCGTGTCTCTTGTCGATCAAGATTTTTGACTGCTCACTCCCAGACGGAGGAAAAAGCTTCGTGTAACCATACCGAGGACGCACAACGTCAGGCTACGGGCCGTCGTTCTCGTCGTATTCGTCATCCCACGGGACTTTTTTGACCACTAGCGTATTACGACGTCTAGTCTGCACCGAGCTGAACGGATCATTGCGCATGTCATCCGCAAGTTTGAGGTTAACGAAGGTCTGAAAAGACCGGCAAAAGCTGGGGAGCCGCAGGCCTGTCCAGAAGGCTTTTTCTAAGTGGTGAAATCGGACTGGTGACTGCTCATGAGTCGACCTCAATATGGAAACGATATGGAACGACCGTCAGCAGCGGATATTATCAGGAGAGCGAGGGAGCGGGCGGAAGCAGGGCTACCTAGGGAGGACTACAACACATTTCTCCAGCGACAGGCGGCGATGAAAAATGATGTCCCAGACGCTCCATCAATACCTCCAAGGAGTCGACCTCCGATGGGGCCCCAGACTGGCAACGCGCCCAGACAACAACGACCCCAAGCACCGCCGGGATTTCAGAACAAAGATGGTCAAATTACGCTGCCCATATCGAGGCCGGAACCCATCCCGCAGTGGCCTTTACCTGGCCCCATCGCGTCTCCTGCTAGTTCATCAGATTCGGAACCCTACAGACCACCAGCCGGCAGTCAACCTCCACAGCGGCCGCCCCGCCCAAGCGAAGTGCCGTCAATACTTGATGGATCAAAAATACAGGACCCGACTCCAGTCTTCCAATACCAATCACCGTTCAGTCGAGATTCGGAGACCATAAGCTCGTCTATACCCGAGACACCATCCACATTATCTCGACCTTCGACACTGTCTTCAGTGGGATCGATCCCGGATTTCCCGCTTCCGATCCAGGCTCCGCCGCCACCGCCGCCGCCACCGGTTGGACCGCCGAGACGTAGTGTGAACTTGGGGCCGCCGCCTTCAGCCAGACGTGGCGCATCGTCTTTCTACTCACATCTCTCATATGTTTCACCGATCCCGGAAGAAAGTGACAGGTCGAGGTCCCATGCATCGTATGCATCAAGCGCGGCCATGCCGGAAAGTTGGGGTACGCCATCGCCTCAACAGAGCCCTTTGTACGGGGATGCATTCTACGATGATACGATTGTCGAGGAGTCAAGCCCGTCCGAAGCACATTCGATGCAGGATTATGGAGACGAGAGCCGGTTGGTCAGGAGTGCGAGTATTGGGAGAAGAGGGAAAGCCGCGCTTGTAACAACGGGCTCTCGTGAGGTCACCGGGGACGGCGGCGAAGACAAGCGACCATCGCCAACGCCTATGCAGCCCAGCCCTTTCAATGAGGGTACGGGATACCTGGAAGCATCCTCAAACTCCTCCACGACGGTTCCTTCCGCCAAGAGCTCGAAGCCTCACCCAGTTGGAGCGGCGTTGACCGCTGACGACATATTGAACGCCTACGATGCGGCATCTGCAGTGGACTCGAGAACATCTAGGAGATATTCGGCATCCTCACAACCTCCACCTCCCGTGCAATTGCAGCCACGCGCGTATAGCCGGTTGTCGGCCATAAGACGACCGCCACGACTCGATATCGATGCTGTTCGGGATGCGGAGGCGCGAGGCAGTCTGACCAGTCTCCCAGATCTTATCCGAAGAGCCACAAGGTTGGCTGCAAGTCTGGACAGAGGTAAACGGCCAGCGAGTCGGTTGAACGATCTTGATGATTTTCCCGTTGAGTTTTACGGCGCTGGAACCAAGGCGGCAAACGTTGACAAGGAGTCTGGTAAGTGCAGGATAAATATGCTTTTCAACGGACGGGTTTGCTTACTTCGGCCGCAGATGAATACTATGACAACCACCAGTCTGGTTTCTCGGACATGCTTGCAGCGTTTCCACCGCCAGCCCAGGCTCAGAGTCGTCAAGGAGGTCTCCGACAAAGCATACGTGACTCTGTCATGTCGTGGCCGCTTCCCCCTCTAAACCGCAACAACGACAACAAGAACAACACCAACATCAATAACAATTTGACTCCTCGAGGTGCCGCGGACGACTACTCATCGAGCACCGACTCGACTCGCGGCAAGAAGGGTCGTCGCTGCTGCGGGCTACCGCTGTGGGGCTTCATAACCATCGTCGTCATCGTTATTATCCTCATTGCTGCCGCCGTGATAATACCGATAGAGTTCTTCGTCGTCCGCAGACAAAACGTCAACACTCAAGCCGAGGCAGAACAGCAGTGCCAGAGACAGGTTACCTGCCAGAATGGCGGTACTAATGTTGTCATCAACGGCTTCTGTTCCTGCATCTGCATCAACAATTTCACAGGCTTCGACTGCTCGGTAGCAGATAACGTCGGCTGCACCACCGCCACCATATCAGGTGATACTAATATCAGTAATGTCACAGTGGGAAACGCTCTCCCGCGTCTCATCGCACAGGCACAAACTAATTTTTCGGTTCCCTTGTCTGGTACCACGATCCTTTCAAAGCTCAATGCGGGAAACCTTAGTTGTTCAGCTGAGAATGCCCTCGTGACCTTGAATGGTCAGAGCTCGGCTCTAGGCGTTTCTGCTGAAGTGACGGACATGACTGGCGGAAGCTTCGACGTCGTCAATGCCATTGCCTTGCAGGAAGCCAAGATCGCTACGATCACTGTAATGGCAGGCCAGTCGACCACGACAACGTTGACGATCGAAATCTCCGACACACCTGCCACGTCATCTGCGGCTATTTCACCGACTCTGCCAACTACGACTATCACGATTACGAGAACGATGACCAGCAGCTGGCCCCCGCCGTCACTCACCCCAGCTCCAACCACATCAACCTCGTCGACTCCTACCTTGGTAACGCCTTCTACAGTGCCGCCATCTGCCACCAACCCGAGCTCGACATTCACTGTGACGAATGACGTCCTGGATTTTGCGCGAGTTGGAGTCCTGTTCGTTCTCCAGCAGGATTCCGTAGCAGATGCATCGACTGCTCAGACCGCGCTTCAGTCATTTCTCTCATCGTCATCAGCAACCATTGCCAGTGCGAGCAATGTCACACTAGGTCCTGGGAATTCGATCGACCTGGTCAATTTCCGCGTCGACGCCGGGACGGGGCTTGTGGGCTCGAGGAACTCCGCAACGGTGAGACGGGCTTTCGAAGAGGAGGCGGAAAGAGAGCTTTGGGATCGCGATTGGATGCTTTAGCGACCGAAGGCTGCCAGACAAGGAGCTGAGAAAGCATTCCACGCAAAGCAACACACGGCTGAGTCGACGACTGCACCCGATCATCACGAGGCATGGGAAGCGTGTTTTTAGACGCAATATCAGGAGTCCGGAAGAAAATCATTTAGCAATTCCCTTTATGTTTTCTTTTTTTTTTGTTTAATTCTCACTGGAGGAGAAAAAGCCACGAGCTTGGAGTCGTGGTTGCTGCGCTATCCATATACCAACTACCCTGTACAACAACCACCGGTCATACCTTTCGATTCTTCACATACATAACCATGCTGCGCGGATACCAACATACACACAAATGTATGAGAGCGTACTGGATATAGCATCTAATGAAACCACCTGATGCCCTTGCGGGCCTGCACAGAGCTTTGTGCTTGCAAAACTTCTTAGTCTCACTGCCTTCTTCGTGACCATTCAGTACTGTGTTTCCGTGCGCTGTCAGGCGGCGGAAATCAGGGGCCTTCGTAGTGGGTAAACCCTTGTAGTTATAAGCTCTGTTTAAAAAAAAGTGCTTCCTCCGCCGCTCACGACCACTTACTTCAATCCCTCAGTACCAGAGTATGATGCTTGCGTGCTTCACAGGTCAGTAATATCAGCAGCATTGGCAGGGGAGATGGCAAGCGCAATTACTATGTTCCTATGTGAGATGTAGCCAGGCTAATGATATCAAAGCTTTTCTAAAGCTACATAGCAGTATTTGGGAACCACACTCATTTCAAGTTTCGCATCCTTCGAGGCCAACTTGCCCTCCATTTTCTTGAACCGAAAGTTCCACAGGAGCAGCGTGATGACATTGCGAATTTGCATGTATGCCAACCTCTGACCGAAGCATTTCCTCGGGCCCAGACCGAATGCCAGCGTGGGCCCTGCCCTGGGGTTGAACGACAGCTGCCCATTCTCGCCCTCCACGAGCCACCTGTCCGGCCTGAACGCCGCGATGTCCTCGGGGTCCCACGCCGGGACGTTGGAACTCCTGCGGCACTCGTCGTCGGTATGTAGTAGCCCCTCCGGGCAGGGGATCGCAGGCCGGGCCACGCCTGGGCCCCCCGTCGGGATGAGGATCTCGGTGCCCTTGGGGATCGGCACGCCGAGCAGAGTCGTGTCGCACATGGTGTCTCTCTTGTCCTGGAAGAAGGGCGGCCACAGGCGGAGCGTCTCCTCGGCGAAGGCCTCGAGGTGTGGGAGGTGGCTCTTGTTGATCTCGTTTGTGTTTGGCTGCCGCTTCTCCTCGACCGCGGCGGAGAACGCTGCGCGGATTTCCTCGCGGATTGTGTCCTGCCACTCGGGATAGTCTCCTAGGTACCTGGTCATCCCTGTATCACACGACCTTGTCAGTATCTATCGGCTCACGCGGACCCTGGGATGGGCAGGCTTACAGCTGATGCTTGTCGCACTGGTCTCATGACCGGCTGTGTAGTAGCCAAAGACCTGAGCTGGTGTTAGCGACGAGGCCAGCTATGGCATGTTTGGTGCTTTTGGGCTGAACTGTAGTGGTACACTTACCTCGTCTATTATGCGCCCATGAAAGTACTCGGGTTTCTTCCCGTGTTTCTCAGCGTGCTGTTGTTCTCTAGACAGCATCTGGTCCAGTGCTGACATCATCACAGTATCGCTTTTGCCCTCCATCCGAGCCAGAGCTTTCTTAATCTCATTTGTGAATACATTTCTGACGACTTTAAACGCATTTCTCAGAGATGGGTCTGTCAGCATCCGCAGCTTGTGCTGGATCGGGGCGTTGATAGACCGCGCCTGTTCGCCTTGGTACTCTGTCAGTCGATGAAAGGCCACAAGTGTTGGCTGATCAGGCGCTCGCGGGATGTTGACGGAGCCGTCTTCTCTGTCCTCCACATTTAAATTTTTCAGGCCCACAGTGAATTCCAATTGGTGCTTCGTGGCACTCATGGTGTCTTCAATAGCAAAGGCAGCTCCATTGACCATGTCGGAAACACAGTCGAAGATATCATTAATCGCCTCGAATGGTCGACCGTTGGCATATTGCGCTTTGACTTCCCAAAGTGCAACCAGCATTGAAGCATAACGATATACCTGAGGTGCAGATACCTGAATGGGGAATCAGTATCAAAATTGATAGATCCTACGAGGTGGATTTATTTGATTGGTGTTTCTTGGGGATCCGTGGCTGGGTCCATACCTCGTTCAGGAACTTAGGTGTCATTAAGTCGCGGATGAGCTCCTTGCTCCTCTTGTATTCTGGGGAACCTGACGGCTTGGTAATGTGGAACTCGGGGGATACCTGTCCAAACAGCCACTTAAACCCTTTTCCGCGGTTGAACTCCTTGGTTCGACGAACCATCAAGTCCTCGATTTCCGTGTAGTCGGAGATGATAATGGCGGGCGGCTGTAAGGGCTTGATCCAGACCTGAACCATGGGTGCGTTTTTCTCGGTGAGCTTCTTGAAGAACCAGGGAACAATATTGCCATCATTGTTCTTTGCAAATCTCAACAGCTCGGGAGCGTTACCCAACAGGCTTTTAGATGCGGTCTCATCGTATGGAATGCCGGGAATTGGTTTCGGTAAGGCCCAGCGGTAGGCCAGATACAGCAGTGTTCCAATTATCACCAAGGCGGCGACCGGCACAGAGGGTGTTCGTGATGATCCGCTCGGCGTGACTACCACCACACCGGCATGATCCAGCAGAAGTTCGCTTTGGTTGGACATTTTACGATGCTTGAAACCAGAGAGTAGTTATAGAATTTGTCACAATTGACTAGTTGGGAACCGTGTGTTAATGCTATCGATCTTAATAAACACACAGACACACACATCACATATATATATGTGTGTGTGTGTGTAGAATCGCATACCAGAGCTTGTATCAACTCTCGGATCTCTCAACGTCAACTGGAGCGACCGGTCGGTGTCGGTGCTAGCGATGAGCCCGTCCGAATCATAGACATCACTAATCAACTGCGACAAAGCTGTCGTAAAAATACGATAGAGTCTGTCCCTGCAGCACTGGGGTACCCCTGTTGAATACCCATTTTGCCCGCAACGTCGGGGGTTGTAGTGGATCCAGGGTACACTCGGCATGCCCATCATGGCAATAGGTGTCTCTGGACACTCGGTTGCAATTGTGGCCGTTTGACGTAAGTTGGCCAGTAAAAGCACACAGTGCTCTCTCGTTGTAGGCTGTCTCCTACACAGCAATATAGACTCAGGGCTTCGGCCATGGCAGGATTTCCGTGCATGTTGCACTTCGGCCACTCTTCGCGCTGATCTTGCTTAGAGATCCTTGCGAGGTTTACGCAGTGCTGGGCCCTACTTGGACGGGCACATTTCAGAATGCTTTATGTCTCACTGCTCGTCATCCTGAACTACCGGGCATGTTAGTGGACTGTTTCTAGCAGAGAGAAGCTTATCACTAACGGTACGAGAGTCCGTGTTGACAAGGCATTGGATGACAACCAATCTTCCATTACTTGACCAGGGGAATGATTTAAGTGACATGTATGTGTGGGTGAATAGGGACCTCATACGCCAAGTCAGTCTGTCATACTTCCTCTGAACGCACCTCCCCCGACGTGCCGGGGAGCTCGCGTCGTCCGGCGCTCCGGTCTTCAGATGCAGTGTCGGAGATTGAGAAAGTCTCTGTCCGAATATCCAGAGATTCTAGCTCTTCTCGGTGTGAACGGACTTAGCAGCGTAAGTCCACAATGCTCATGCCTTACTCTAAGTTTATATAGCGCCATTAGTATGAATATCACATTTATGTACAATTCCAAGCTCATGGCTCACTTGATAGACTCTGTACTTTCTCTACGACACCACCGAACCTCAGGGACGACTGACAATATGTCTTCATCACCTTCCACCGTCCTTGTGACGGGCGCAAATGGATATCTCGGCTTGCACGTCGTTAACCAACTGCTCAAGCACGGTAACACGGTTTGCGCCACAGTGCGCTCTGAGAGGGCGGCCGCAACAGTCCGAACGAATTTTCTGGAACAGTTCAAGTCTTCTCAGCTTCGTATCGGCTTCATCGAAGATTTGAGCAAGTCAGAGTGCTTCAGCAACGTCTTTGATGAGACTATTACCGCTGTCGTTCACGTGGCGAGTCCTTGCCCAATGGGCAAGAACATCCAGGACAATGTACGCGAAATGCTTCGTCCGGCAATTGCCGGCACTACAGCAGTACTAGAAGCAGTCAACACCTACGCATCTCCCTCGTTTCGCAGGGTAGTACAGATATCTTCTTTCTCCGCAATGCTCGACCTTTCCAAAGGCACTCGTCCTGGGTACGTCTATACCGAAGCCGACTGGAATCCAACGACGTACGAGGAGGCTGTGGCGGAGAAGGACCAGGAGGTCCTGTATCTGGCATCCAAGGCGCTGTCTGAGAAAGCTGTCTGGGAGTGGACGGCTGAGCATAGGCCACGATTTGACATCGTTTGCCTGTGTCCATCCATGATTTTAGGTCCTCAAATCGGTGCCATTGGATCTATGGCTGACTTGCACTCGACGGCTTCTCTTCTCTGGAACTTGGTCGACGCCCCCGAAGTCCCACCTCTTGACTTTGCTGGCGTCATTGACGTGCGAGATGCTGCTCTCATGGTTGTAGCCGCCATTGAGAAGCCCTTGGCCAGTGGCAAGAGGTTCCTTCTGGCGCAACATTTCGACTGGCAAAGCGCTGCCGACGTGGCCAGAGAGGGCCTACCACAAGAATACCGGTCCAGAATCCCGGTAGGCAAACCTGGCTCTGGTAAGAACGAGGCTCTAAGACGTCTTTATACTATCGATGGGTCTGAGGCAGTCAGGGTTCTTGGTGTGAGATATCGACCGCTGGCTGAGACGGTGATAGACACCCTTGAACAGTTTATTCAGGTTGAGGCGAGGACTAAGGCATCTTCGGCCTGAACAGACTCGATTATGGGAAGAATCGGAGTACCGACGTTTAGTATAAGGAATAACTAGCAGGGAAAAAGAAGAGACCAGATAGTGAGAGTTGTGGTGTATAACTACAAGGTTTACATGTCAATGCCTTCTAGTTGTGTTGAACATTAGTAAAATCTTTATTGTCAAACACTATGATGTAAGATGCTTATTCAACTATTCATACAATAATATATAAGGACTATAGCATCTCTTTCCACAATACCAGAGTATGATGCTTCTTTGCTTTATAGATCAGCTATATTAGCAGCGTTTGCAAGGAAGACGGCAATCGCAATTATTATGTACCTATGTGAGATATTATCAGAACCTTTGGGACTTTTGCAAAGCGTACTTATTCGGCGAGTTCAAACTTACAACCCTAAGCAGAGAGCGCCATCCATGTAGGTCGGCAGACAAAAGCTTGGAAAGCTGCGGTGTGATGCGATCGAGGCGACCCCGAGGATCAGCAAGTCCGCCGGGTTGGACTCAAAGGGGACCTGTACGTTGAACGCGATGCTCTTGAGGAGGATGAGAGACGCCATGATGTACGCGAACTCTATACCGACGGCGTGGTTCAGCTCAAAGGCCGCGTCGAGATGTTTCTGTGCGGCCTGCTGCATGCCGAGCAGGAAGACGGGGGTGTTTGCCAGCATGGGGAGTAGAATGACGGTCAAAACGTCTCCTGACATGTGGGAGCCCGATTTTGTATCTTTCGAAGCAGATATCATCGTATAGTAGCACGGTATTGCCAAACCAATGGCAATCAGGGTAACGAAGCCGATACTTGAAGGGGGATCATCATGGATGTTGCCACTAGGATCTGGCCAGGTTAGCTCCAATCCACGATGAGACACAGGCAGCACGTCGTGCCAGAGATTGACGTGTGTGCGTGTGCGGAAAATTACAGCCCATAGAAAGAGCCCAGTCATCACCACAAGGGCTGCGACTGAGAGGGACGTCTTGCAGCTTTGAGAAAAAGTCGAGTCCCCCTGGGTTGATAGGTGCACGCAAGCCAAAAGACCCAAAATGCCGGTGAGGCCAAAGGACATCATGCTTCTTAGTTGATTGGCGCTCGGCACGGGAAAGATTTCGCGTGAGAAGCCATTGCTCAAGCATACGAGAGCGGGCCCCTAAACACACAATCAGTCTTTTGCCATTTTTAGATAAAATGATAGGGGCAGTTCATGGGCGTACGAGGAGGATGTTCGCTATCATATGACCATAAAGGAATGAAGAGGCGAAGCGCGTCTTGCAGAGTAAAACTGATATAATTTGAAACTATGTATTTGTGAATGTGGATCAGTTGATCTTGCTCATATCACCAATCAGGTGTACGAGGTAGGGAGACAAGCATACCAACATGGGCAGAATCGAGGCATAAGTAATCCATAATTTTCGACTATTTGAACGTCTGCGTGATGTCTGATCGATAGTGAAACTCAAAAGGAATCCGATGAAGCAAAGAGCGGCCCATGACACCAGGAACCAGGCACCAGGGTTCCACAGTATTCCGTACGTGATGAAGGCAAGCACCCAGAATGATGCTAGAACCTTGCCATGCACTCCGAACGCGAGAAAGCCCACTTGAGCCGCTCGTACGGCTGTAGCCGGGATCCCAATCCACGAGCTGTGATGCTCGCGGGGAGGTGTGGAGCTGTCAAGGTCGTTCTCGTGCAGGTGAACCTCTCCATTGTTTTCGATATTGCTGAGCACACGCGGATGGACATCATCTGCCAGAGGGCGTGCTCGTCGTATTTGATATCTCGCAGGACGGTCAGACTGGCCCACTGGTGCATCATTCATACCGGCTGAATGTTCATGAGTGAATGCTTTGAGGGAGATTCTGCATTCCACGTTTGGGACTGACCGGAAGAGCTACTAGGTAGCTGCTCCTGTGGCTGAACCGCAAGCGCTAGGAAATAATGATGCAGTCATGCCTTAGGTATCTCCACCGTCCCACAGTGACGTACTGGTGATTGGCGGTAAGTGGTACATATGTACCTTGGCGGAGGCTTGGACCACGACATTGGGTCTTGGAAAAAGGGAAAGCATGATCACCTCTCTCTCGTCATTTGCAAACACATTCATGAGGAGGTATCGTCATAAGTTCAAGGCCTACAGGGAATTCAAAGCACAAGATTGCTTAGGTCCTGGGGATCACCGGTTCTGCATCAAGTGAAGCCCTCCAGGGCTTTGCTAAGTTATGACTGCCCTGGTAGTACGTTCTCGTCCTCTTTTACGATATCTTGCAGGTCATTGAGCGGCGCCAACGAGTCGCCGCTCTTTAAGTAGGGGCTGATAGGCTGAATTCCCCATTTGAAAAGAAGCTCTTCAATCAAGATATGGTATGAGTGTAGTGATGAAAGCGGTGGATACAGGATCGGAAGTTGAGTGCATGACGGAGCTAACTTGTCGATACTGGTATAGAAACAGTATCCCCTCTCTGCATCATTAAATCTGATTCGATCAGAGATGGAAGACTTGCAAAAATGAGACCAACGGCTTGCCTGGTATATAAACTTGCTTGCGTGATGCATGCACAATGATATGTCACCAATGGCTGACTTGGACATCCACTCGTCCTTGTCCTCGTCCTGGATATTCCGTCCCTCTAAGAAATCATGCTTCTTGGACCACTCGTGAAAGGCTAGTGGGAAACGAGCATGGGAATTAATGGAATTGTAGTTGACTTATATAGCCAGACATCTGTTCTGATTATTAGATACTGCACTAAATTAGCCACATTTAACACAGGATTATTCCTCTCTTGTCTTAACTAGCTGCAGTTACCAGTGATATTTTTTTCTCTCCTTCTTTTTTCTCCTTCGCGCCACTTATAGTGCTTCCCACGAATTCTTCGTCGTGGTAGCTGTTTTTTTGAAGCTACTGTTATCAATATTGTTTTTTTTTAAAACGCTGGGTCTTTGAGCATTTATTACTGTATGAAGGGACCGCATACAACCTCGTGTGTATACGGATTAAGAACGAAACCACCTTCGTCGTGGATTACATAGTTACTGAGAGTGAACAGCCTGAGAAGAGCTGTGAAACACTGTCTTGCTATTTGCAACGCCCTATAATCAAACTGTCAAATAAAATATGAGGGGATTCATCTAGTGCAAAAGTTTTTGGCTCTCTGGCACAGGGGTGGCTTGGTACGAGGCAGAGCACACAATTTGTAACCCACGGATGGGAGCCTGCCGCACTGAGTTCTGATCTTCAAGGCTACGTGTTCGATTGGTATAAAATTGTTCTCAGCTAGAGGGATACGCATGCCTGAGTTATCGGTGTTCTAGCGCCTACACTCAAGTCTCCTGTCCTTACGTGGGGCACGCCCTAGGAGGAGATCGTGTCCACTAAGCCAGAGCACTCCACATCCATCCCTTTATCCAAGAGTATATAGCGCCAGGAACCCCTGCACGGCCCCGAGAATTACCAGCGGTCTATCGATATTGCTGAGTACAATTTCCATTCATAAGAAGCAGCATCAAGTACTTTTCCAAGGGACTTCAAACAGTCGCTTCTTCATTATGCTGAGTCATAGAAGATAGATAACAAGAATCACTATCCGATTCGTGCTAAGTAACCATATTTGCCAAGTCATTATCAAATAATACGGGGTCGGGTCATCTGTTTTATATAAGAAGTGCAAACAACGAAGACTTTCACATTATGAGAACCAAGAGGTGCTAAATTCATCAGAACCGATCAAGGAAAAATCATAAATCATAAAGCCCAGCCCTCAAAACCCTAATGCGATCTTTCCACCATCACAGCCCGCTATGCCAGCACCCAAGGCACTATACGCTGCCGTACTGCTCTTTTCAGATGAGCACTGAGCTAACATGAGAAACTCCTTTCAATCCGGAAAGATGCCTGTACTGTCTTGCAAATCGCCCTGTTCGTTGGTAGAGGAACTCGAGCTTGGCCCAGAAAGCCGAAAGGCTGATTTCGAATCATTTCACTTAGATTCGAAGCGAGGCTTCAAGAGTTGAGCAACGGCGCGGGGGATATGAGTGGTTGGTTTCCGAGGCAGCTCACAGCCATAGCCTCAGAGGCGGTTGTCGCAAGTGAAAGGTGATTTGACGGGCTGGGTTATCCACTCATAGCAGGCAAAATTGAATACCAAAGTATGGTCCCAAAGCTGTCCATGCCTTTCAGTGAAGAGAATGGTAGTGAAGGATATCCACAATGTTCACCTCTTGAGTGTTCCAGACCGCATCCAATGAGAGTAGCGTTTGGATGAAGATTGAAGTGAATGTTGTAGGGTGCCGAGCCAGATGAAGTTCCATTCTAGGTCGTGCATCGTATTGGAAATTTTTGCCGCAATAGAGGCAGATCGTGCCAGGCAGTCTTCCTTCTGGGGGCTGCTGGTCCAAGTCCATCGAGAGACATAGCCACGAGACGTAGGCATAGATCATGTGATGCTTCCTACTCTCCTCATCTTCCCCGGCTCCCAGCCCCATGTCGAGGAATACAAGGGAGATTTCCATGTCCAGGTCATCCAGGCGTTCGTTGTTTTGGTGTTTATAAGCCAAGACGAGCATGTGCAAAGACTGTTCCTGAGAACCTTGAATGCCGTTCTCGATTAGGACCTGGCGGACGTCTTCGAGAAAGTGAAGTTGGGGAATGGTAGCCATCTTGGTGTTTGCTCTTCGTTTTGTCTGTTTGCTATGGGCACAGAGAGACTATTCAAAGACAGGGGATTCTTCTAAGTATAATCTTAGGGACTTTAAGTAGCAATTAATCATCTCTTCAGCTTCATAGAGGCAAGTCCAGAAGATATATATACACAGAGCAGGTCTCAGTCACATTCAAATGTAATAATATTCTGGGCGACGGTCAAAGAAGAAGTAAGCCTACAGTACTCATGAAATCAAAATTTCGAAAGATGATCATTGAATCTCAACTTCCGAGATCCATAAATGTAAGGGCTGATGTACTTCTCAGCTCACTGAAATTCATTTCAGCCTCTACAGTTCTTCAACCTTACGAATTGGATCACCTGCCTCGGAACACCGACGAATGACTGACGATCGCCTGATATCGAGGCTTCTTTTGAGATTCCAATACAAATTTCTATTTCGGCGGAAACAAAGCTCAGCCAGGCTCACATGGCCTTTTGGAAAGAATGCTGTAACGTGACGGGTTCGTGATCTCAATTTGAAAATTGCAGTTCTTAGCATGTTGCTAGTGCTGGGCTGATCAGATCCGGAGGTCAGATCTAAATTTCAATTCAGAACTCGAGCAGGTACTACTATGGCCAATTAGCGACTCAGCCAACCGAATTACAATAGCATTGTAGCAATATCTTTACAAGCGAGTACATCTAGCTTAACAGGTAGAGCGATATAGCAGACAGACTAGAGAATTCTAAGCAATTTGAATTCCTTTGCTTAGATCTCTTGATAATGATATCCCCTCTTTTGCTGGATCAATCTGAGGGGGAACTGTTGTAAGCAGATGTTCTGACGGCCAGAAGACTAGTGGGATCCCAACCAATGACCGAATTCAAATTTCAATTTGCCAAGACTGACCCTTGATGCACGGAATCGGCCGACAGCAAAGTGTACTTAGTATTCACTGCTTCAGCCTTGAGGAAATCACGCGTCAGTACGCGCCGATGCCAGAAGAAGGCTGTGCCCCTCGTCGTGACTTATAAGCAAGCACATATCTGGCAAACGTGTGAGTCACTTTTGCCATCTACTTACTTGCAATGGGATTTTATTCTCCAGTACTTGTTGTCTATATTCATGAACACTTTCGTACATTTTGGCCGACACTTATGGACACTTCGATCTTTTATGAGGGCCTGGTGGCCTCCATTGCTGCTGCAGGCATCTCTGCCATGGCTACACTTGCTTCGTCTATAATCATGGCCCGCGCATGCAGACCGCAGCCGCTGCCAATTGTTCATTGCTGCCATGTGTCACACCCTAGGTAGGCGTGGCGTGGCGCCCTTTAAAACATTCGAAGGTAGGTCTGCACTCCCTACGACGTTACCATGGAGATGGTCTGATAAGCACTGATCGGTGTTTAGTCATGAACAGTTACCCTGAGGTTGGAAATGACATCTCACTACCGGCGCGTCTCGAGAGGCCTATGAATCAAAAGTTGACTGAGCGCGGAAGTGAAGGAAGACTCAAGAAGCTCAATATTTCCCTACAGCTGGAGCTGCTCGGGCCACAAGGCAATGGCTGGCTGTTATTCATATACTATGCTATTCCTCGTGCCCACACGGCTGCCTCACTCGTTGGAGCGACTGGCGACATCTGGAGCCATTTGCACAGTCGACTAGGATATTAGTCATGTAGTCGGGAGATTTATTAAGGAAATTGAATGGCGTTTTCTACAACATCATCGACCCAGAACTTAGGCCTCACAGGACCAGTGAAATCAAGCATTCCAAAGTCAGACGTGTAGTAATCGAAAGGAAGGGAAGGTTTTGGGAAACGAAGAGTGAATTCTATACCTGACTGACTGTCCGGAGGCCGAAAACCGCTCTCCCTTATTTACATAGTCACCGGCAGTTAGCACGGCGCCATTTGAATTTTTGGCACTGATGGTCGTGTGAGTGTAATGCCGTCGTGATACCAGTTGACGATGTAGCACCTCATCAGAATATGGAACATGAGAAGAGGAAAAGTGTCACAACTTCTTCACGCCGAATTGAGTCGATCTCAAATGAACTATAGAAGATTCATCCTTTACATGGTGCCGTCTTGTTGTGAGACCGAGGACGTAAATTTCGTGGGATTGACATGCATCAGCAAGCGGCAGTCCACAGGTTGCAGCGAGTACGCACCATCACTGCAATGCTTCATGCGACATGTTTGGTAGAACGGCGTGCAAGTCCAGCATTAGGATAACTGATCAGGATCTATCACATTTGTCTGACCAAATCTCAGTCTACGGAGACCATACTGCGGAATAGTCACGTACTCTTATCCAGGATAGACACAAATACAAGTATAACACTGCTCAGGTGCCGTCTGGGACCTCTAAACTCGCTATATGACAACATACCTGGGTAAACACGGTATGAAGCTCTCTTTTTTGACTCAAATGATCAAAAGAATGCTGGAAAAGTAGCCACAACAACAAAGACAGCCGCAGTGTGTTGTAACCGGAACGGATGCCCTCAGGATGTTGCGGTTTCAGACTCTGCTCCAGCTCCGGTCCTCGTTAGACTGCCAAGATGCCCTCACTTTAAGACAGCTCTTGCCTTCCCTTCCGTTTTTCTTAGGCAACTCTAGATTTGAATCAACCATTCTTCACAGCTACATTGTGCACGCGTTCCCTTCAAGGGTGAGGACCGTCTCATTCCAGGGATTTGTCCATGTATCGTGGAACCCTGAAGTTGTTTATTTTCACAGTTGCAAAGAAAATGAGGAACTTATGGTATCGGTTTAAAGGGCCATTTGGAAGATGTCCCAATGAATCAGTGATACCGGTGCGATTGCAAGGCCTGCTGACTTGTACTACTCACAGAAAATGAATACTCTGATGCCTTTTCCAAATCCATATTTTGGCCAGATTTTGACATGCAAAACCTGGTAGACTTTGGAGTCAAGTAAGACCCATTGGGCATACCGAGAAAAGGGAGGGCAAAAGGTGATTGCCTGATACTTTCGTAGGTTTTTATGGCTAGATATCCCGCTGTCACAACTATACGTCTGAGACAGGACCCGAGAACGTTTCCCATTGATGATCTAAGCATCGGACAAGTGCGACATTTTCCAAATCTTGACGGCAGATATCCAACAACATCAGAGTTTAATTGAATCGACGTGTCGTATGGGCCCGCATCGAGCCGCGAGAAGGAGTAACAGACACCATAGGCGTGGGGCATTACGTGCTCGCAGCGGCAGCATGTGCAACGCTATCGGAGGCAATTCGGCCTCTTTGCAGCCCCTGGAGCTGCAGAAAATGTTGCGCACTGGAACCAAAAATATGACGTGCTATCCAGAAGCTGTCGGGCTATCCCTGGTGCAAAACCTTTATGCCGGGCGACCACTATCCGTGGTAATGAGTTCTAGAATAAAGTTGAGGCGCTCGCCATACTAAACATGGTGTACATATTTCCTCCTCTGCTGGCATCTTGAATGCACAAAATGGCATCTGAGCGTTTCCTACGTATTTACAGATCATGTCTTTTCCAGATCATCGTTGTCGGGCTGGTAGCCTTCTGCGAGCCCGGTATTTGGACCGCGCTCAACAATCTGGGAGCCGGTGGCAACGCAACAGTAAGTACTTTCTGAGCTCCGAAATTAGATCTGCTCCCTCAAAATCCCTTCACTCCTGCGTTTATCTAGCTAACATGCGGTGAAGCCATTCTTGAATAATGCTGCCAATGCTCTTACCTATGGCCTTATGTCTATAGGTTGTGTGATCGCAGGCGGAGTAACGAACCGGATCACAGCCAAATGGACATTGTTCATCGGCGCGGCATTTTATACTCCATATGCCGCCGGACTATACTGTAACAATCGTTACGGAAACCAATGGTTTATGCTATTGGGAGCTGCCTCCTGTGGTATAGGGGCGTCACTGTTCTGGGCTAGCGAAGCAGCAATTGCAGTCGGCTGGCCTGAGGAGACGGTACGAGGAAGGTCAGTCTGGTTGGAGCACTCCCATGGAATGAAACCAAGTGGCGGGGCGATTAGGTATCATCATGACTGACCACCAAGACAGATATGTCGCTATATGGATGTGCATCCGACAGTTAGGTCCGCTTGTGGGCGGCGCCATATCCCTCGCCTTGAACATAAACACGAATCATGCAGGAAAGGTTACTTACACCACTTACCAAGGCCTTGTCGCCATTTCGGCCCTTGGAGCACCGTTTGCCTTGTTGCTATCTCAGCCGCAAAAGGTCATTAGGCAAGACGGCACCAAGATCCCCTACATGAAAAAGACGACCCTCGGTTTTGAAGCTCGCGCTATCTGGAAACAACTGCGGAACCGCGAGATGCTGATGCTTATACCTGTGTTTATGGCTGGACAATTCGGCGTGACATACCAAAGCAACTACCTTACAAGTAGGTCATTGTCAAATTTTCTCGGGGGATTCGAAAATGTTGCTCTAGATCTAGGGATAGTGCTGACCAATCACCCATAGCCTACTTCACTGTCCGCTCTAGGGCACTGGCATCCTTCCTTACTGCCATCGTTGGCGCCTCTGGAGACTTAGTGACGGGTTTGATGCTCGACTGGAGCCGATTCTCCCGCTCAGCCAGAAGCAAGGGCGTCTACATCTTCGTCTTAGTGTTTGTGACCGGTGCCTGGACGTGGAACGCGGTTATAGAGGCCGAACTGTCCAGGATGGAGGATCCTCCCATCTTCGATCTCGGTGGTGGGCCCTGGTTCAACTCGGCCTTCGCTGTTTACCTCTTGTTCAAATTCTTCTATGAGGTTTTACAGACGTATATATATTGGTTGATGGCCGAGATCAAGGGAGGCCAGAACGACGGAGATATTGCGCGCACCACCGGTATTCTCAGATCGTGGGAGTCGATCGGAAGTGTTGTGGCATATGCGGTCGGCGCCACATCAGTCTCAAACCTGAAACAGATGATCCTTGGGTTTTCACTCTGGGGCTTCACGATACCCTTTACGCTGTTGGCCATTTTCTATTATGGCCAACAAGACGAAGGTCCCAATGGCAATGGCGAGGTTGAGAGTGAGGATCAACAAGATACGGACGTTAGCAGCCTTGAGGCGCAGAGAATTGGCGTGGAAGTGTCAAAGTCTGCGGCTAATTAGAATCCTGGGACAATGTGTTGGGAAGAACTTTAGATAGAACTTTAGATACCTCAAACTTTGAGTGCACGATTGCCATCTATCTTGGACGATCTTGTGCTTTCAAGTTGGAGAACCAAGTCACTGGAAAAGGGCCTTAGAGGGTTGGTCTAGATTTGAAAGACAACAGAGTTTGCCGGTTTCGCGCGTTCAAGCCGCTGCCTTGGTGCAAGCTATTGCTTAAAGCTTTGCACGTAGACTTACCGACTCCGCAAAGAATTTTGTACGTGAATGTGAATTCACATTCTCATGTCTTTACGACACACATTTCTGAACCACAGCCCAGCCGGTCATACTCCACTTGAAGTTGTGTTGGCTGCGGTGGTTGTTGCAAAAACAAGATAGCGTCAGCCAACTTTCGAATGCATTCCAGCCACATGTACTGTATAACAAGCCGTCCGATCCAGGACTGTATCTGGTGCGGCCAAGTGAAGCAAGTGCATTTCACATTGAGGGAATACAAGTGGGCAGTGGGACAACGCATCTCGATCTGACAAAACCGTGGAACAAGAGGCTGGAATCGGCTGACTACTTTATAGAAACTGTCTTCCCCGCACTATCCTGTCTCCAGCTTGTCCGGCCGGCCTGACATAGAAGTTGGAAAGAAACCTTCACCAAGACAATTGACCACACAATTTGCGTTTTTCACGACCAAGACTTACGATGGTCAATCAGGGCGTCAGTTCAGCGGGAGACAAGTCCTACATCATTGTAGGCGCAGGTGTCTTCGGCGCTTCGACAGCACTTCACCTGATCAGGGCTGAACCCCGCGCGAAGGTGTTACTGATCGACCGCAATGCCTACACCGCAGAAACCCGAGTTGCCGCTTCTTGGGACTGGAACAAGGTCGTGCGCGCGGACTATGCCGATATCGACTACATGCGACTTGGTCTCGAGGCGAAAGAGCGCTGGGCCAACGATCCACTCTGGAAACCATTCTATCACGAGAGCGGGGCATATTGGGTCACGACGACGGACTTTCCACAGAGAATGCAGGAGAACTTCAGGAAGCTCGGCGCTGACTCGGGGCTTCTCAGTCTACCTGTCGAAGAGGCTCGAAAGGCGTACGGTGGAATATTCGAGGATGGTGATTACACCGGCGTGAAAGAGGTCCACATCAACAGACTGAGCGGATGGGCAGAAGCGAAAGAGGCGTTGAGGGCCACGATTGAGGAGGCTGTGAAGTTAGGCGTCGAGTACATTGAGGCTGATGTCTCAAAGCTTAAATTTGATGACGATGGAAATACAACGGGTGTCTTTGCGTCTACCGGCGAGGTTTTCACGGCGGACTGCTACATTCTGTCTACCGGTGCATATACGGCAAAACTTCTCGCCGACAGTGCGCCGGAGCGTCACGAGCTTCATGCTGGTGACAGATTTGTCGCTGTCGGGGTGACCTCAGGAGTTACCACTGTCTCTGGGGACAATACGGCGCGGTTTTATGATGGACCGGTGGGGAGCGCAGCGCTGCCGCTTGAGAGAGGTACTCCCAACAACTCTCAAAGTGCGTGAATGTGCCAGGGCCGAAGCAACTGATAGCCTATGACAGGTCCGAGCAATGGCAGTGTCCCTCACTCAGGAGACAGAACACTGAAGTTCTGGGGCCAGACGCTTTTCAGGAACACACAGCTACATCCGAACGGAACCCTCATATCCAGCCCTCCGGCGAAGCCAGATTACGCCCAGTTCGATGTGCCCGCCACGCTGAGAGAAGATGTAGATTTTGCAGGAAAGACCATATTCGGGAAATTGAGCGATGAATTTAGCACGGAAAGCTACCGTATCTGCTGGTAAGCATCTCATCTGATCGCACTTGAAAGAGGCCACCACTCCAGGTTGGAACTCATCAATTCGCTCGTAGGGATGCCCTTTCGCCCGGCGAAGATTTCATCATCTCTGCGCACTCAGCGAGCAAGAACCTCTATATTGCGACGATAGGGTCCTTCCACGGCTGGAAATTTCTGCCTGTGCTTGGTAAGTATGTCGTGCAGCTGCTCCAAGGGACTCTTGACGAGCGCTGGGCCAAGAAATGGGCTTGGGACAAGGCGCTGCCTCCTGTCAATGGGTTGCCAAGGAAGGAATTGAGTGAATTAATATAGCTATTTCGACATTGTGTACAATGCGAGCCATATTCCCATCTAATGGTGTGCTTATTTGTTCCACAACACTCATTGATAAGCTTTCTGATGCCACCCGCACATTCTGACCGAAGTAAATCGCCCCCATGTACACGCAATACCCTAATCAGCCTTCACTTACTCTGAGCCGTGTCCCTCTCCTCTCGGAGCCTTGAACGCGAGTCTGCCATAGCTGCTAAACCTTCGAGAGATATCATCGAGGTGTAAACCGCCCCCGAGAGCCAGATCATCTTGAAAGGGAGGCGCCGCTGCCAGAACCATGGCCGATAAGCATAAGTAAGACGCGCGAACACGGGGGTTATGGTGAGCGAGCAAGCGGCCGCTACGTGCGCGTCCCTACTCCTCCGTGACAATGACTTGGTCTGAGCTGCAGTGAATACTGCACCGTGGTCCCAAACGCCGTCATACTCGGGTACGGTAGCAGGCTGGATCCTGTCCAAGTCTTTTGCGATGGCAGCGTGCGTCCAGTCCCCAGATTTGGTAGCACAATACCAGACAGCGGCCCAGAAGGCATAAATCCCACAGGTATTCAGAGTCTTCGGGTATCCAATGTAGTGTTGGCGAAGACGGTGGTGCCACAGAGCGTCAGAAGCCAGCCCAATGATGGTCAAGTGTTGCATTGTTCTCTTGATAGCTGAGGCCGATCGCGTGGGCTCCTCCGGATCAGAATCCCGCTTCTCGTCATCGAGTTGATTCGACCTTGTCACAGACATTACAGCACTGTGCTTTTAAAGGATCACAATGGTGGATTGATGCCTGAGATAGCGCGGAATGACTTGTCGCCCGACTGCAGTGAAGGACAGATGCTGAGGGATGGTGTGACAGCCCCTGTAGGGTGCTTCTGCCGTGTCTGGTATCGATCAATCGATAAGACCTGAAGTTGAACTACAGAGGAAAGCGGATGCACCCGCTGCGCACTCCCCCATGCAGGTATGGACCTTATATACTTCCAACAGTCGCTGCCCACTGCTGATTCTGCACTTGATCCTATCAGCCCAATGGTTTCCTGCCCAATCTGTGCGCCGGAAAATGATTCACATTCGTCCTCAAAGATTCCAAAAGTTTTCAGAAGATTTCTGTAATGGTATCCCTCAGAATAAATCGTGAGAGCGCTGCAGCCAAGACGGTGGTATGTTGCACGGCGATCCCACTAGGCAGCTCATATGCACTGGCAGGCCGCGTCCCAACCCCGCCTTGGATATGCAGCTGCCTGGGAGCCTTGCTGGTGAGATGACTACTTAAGTATTCGATCCTCTCTTGAGTGATTTCTAAAGTTAATTCACATTTTTCTCGCTCAATTCTACTCAGTCGACAAAATTACAGCTTGCCTAGCCCAAGCATCACCGATTGCTATCTTGGGACAGGCAGGCACCTCTAATTGTCTTACGAGTGAACAAGCAATGTCTTCCCAAAGTGATGACGAGGCTGTGGTCATTGGACGAGACGATGTTAGCAACTACAATCCCGAGCAGATCTTGCCCGAGTCACCCGAGGTCATTCAAAAGCTCAGAGCCTGGCTCAAGCCCACTTCGTACGACCTCGAAAGCAGCGAGTACCGCAAACACCTGGGTTCGCACGCCCCAGGCACCGGCGACTGGCTGACGACCGGTCATTCCTACAAGCAATGGCTCAGGAACGAAGACACCGGACTGCTCTGGATCAAGGGAATTCCAGGTTCGGGGAAATCGGTTTTGGCGTCAAGAATCATCAAGCAAATCTCAGACAACGATCAAGGAAGTCCAGTACTGTATTTCTTCTTCCGACAAATCATCGACGCAAATCATGAACCGGTTGCACTTCTCAGAGACTGGCTGGATCAAATCTTGGCGTATAGCCCGCCTCTCCAAAAGAAGTTGAAAGGCTACGTCGTAAAAGAGGGATATGGCGAGAAAGCTCGAGCCCTAGCCACCATGTCGATGCAAGACTTATGGGACGATCTTCGACTCGCGTTTTCTGGACTTCCCGGTCGGGTCTATTGTGTCGCCGACGCTCTCGATGAAATGGATCGTGGCAATGATGCCTTCCTGCAAGCTTTAGCTGAACTTGGGAGCTGGAACCCCTCAAAAGTCAAAGTATTGATCACGAGCCGCCCAGTCCCTGCTGTCGAGGGTCCTCTGCGACACGCAAAGTGTACCCAGATTCGACTTCAAGAGAACATGGTCGATGCCGACATTTCGACCTTTGTTCAAAGGGGATTGGAGAACACGAATATCTGCCATGAGGATCAACAGCTGATCCAAGAGGCCATCCCCGGCCGGGCAAATGGTCTTTTCCTATATGCTAAGCTGGCCATGGACGCTTTCCTAGAGCCGGGGGCCAATATCAAGGCAGTTCTCGACTTACTGCCAGCCGACATGAATCAGATGTACACCGACTTGCTCCACGAACATTCCCGCAGGTCTGGAGTCCCTGACTCTATCCAACGTCTGATTCTCCAGTGGGTTACCCATGCGACACGTCCGCTCAGACTCCTTGAGATAGCGGAGATGATAAATGTTACATACAATAACGACGCCGATCGAGACTTGAGGTCAACCAAGGACCTTGTCAGGGCTGCATGCGGCCCCCTCTTGGAGATTTTGCCAGACGAAACCGTCTGTGTCATTCACCACTCCTTCACAGAGTACCTTAAGGGCACGACCAGATCGCCTGACGGTGGTGGCTACCCGGTGCTTCTTTTTGGGGAGACGCATGCGAGTCTAGGCTCTGCATGCCTGGCTTACTTGCTGTCCGGTGTTTTGGACGAAGCTAAAGAAGCACGAGACACCAAAGACATCAAACTGAAGCTCAAATATCCTTTCTTAGCTTACGCACTGAACAACTGGCATGTCCATATTGCTAGATCGACAGCCTCAGGCCATGATCAGACAAACATCAACCTGGCGCTGGATAAGCTGATGCGAGATCCAGACTCCATCGAGACCTGGACAAAACTTCAGTGGTTCACAGTTGGCGATGCCGACTCTGGGATAACACCGCTGCACGTCGCAGCGATGTATGGGCTCACTGCGTACGCAAGACATCTGCTTTTGTCTCCCGCGGTCAATGTAGATGCGGTGGATGTACACGGAAAGACGCCTTTGTGGTGGGCTGCCTCGAGCGGGATGTCCGACGTCGTTCAGGTCTTGATAGATGCTGGCGCGAATCCCGACCAGGAAGAGACTTACAGCGGTCTCAAGCCTTTACATGAGGCCGCCTCGAAGAACCATTCTGAGGTTATCAAAGCCCTTTTGGGCTCTGGAGTGGACCCATTGACGAAGAAGACTAAGGAGGATCCAGGGAATTGGTGCGGAAACGCACCTCGTTCAGAGGGACATACGCCTCTAATGGTAAGTAAAGTTACTGTTCTAGCCTGCATAATGCATCAACTATGTTGGTTTTGCTAATTCTGTACGCAGTATGCTTGTAAGAACGGGCATCTCGAGGCACTAGAAGCATTTCTGCCTTTTCTCAATGAAGAATCTGTTCATCAAGCTCTTGCCTGGTCTGCTGGAGCTGGCCGACACGATCTAGTCCAACGGACCCTCCAGCACCCCGGGGTCGACATCAACCGCAAGGTCCATGACGCGACACCTCTGTTCATGGCAAGCCAGTGGGCAAACATCAAGACCATGAGGCTGCTGCTGAATGAAGGGGCCGATCCTGCGATACGGTGTGAGTTTTATGACGAATTTGCTGGGGCGGGCGAAATGAGGCCATTCCGTTTCAATGACAACGATGACGACGGTCAATCCAGGGTTGTTGGCCTTACAGCATTATATTCGGCACTCGAAGGCTCTCATGGAGGAAGGGGCCCGACAGGCGAGCCAGAAGAGCTAAAGAGCCTGCTAGAGTTGTTCGTCGACAAAGGGGCCGACATTCACGACCGGTCACCTTCCGGCAATTCTCTTCTGCACATCACGGCTAATAAACCCGTTTGGCTCAAGCTTCTGCTCGACGCAGGCGTTGATGTCAATGTCGTCAATAGCGATGGTTGCACTGTTCTTCATCAGCAAATGTCGAGTAAATGCTTGTCTATGCTGGTGGAAACTGGCAAGGCGGATATTAACAAAAGGGCAACTTCCAATGGGAAAACGCCACTCCTTATCTCGCTTGATGGCTATCTCGAGGGAATGACCCTCAAGCTCATCGAATACGGAGCCGACTGCAGCATTGTCGACAAGGACGGCAATGGGCCCCTGCACATCGCGTTGCAATCCTACAGCTCAAAGCCGGAAGTCATCGAAACGCTCCTAAGCGCTGGTGCAGACTTGAACTTGAGGAACAAATCCGGGCAAACGCCCCTTGACGTCATGTTCTCGCGAAGGTCATCAGTATTTGATTTGATGAACCTCATGATTCAAGCAGGCGCCGATATAAACACAAGGGACAGCAAGAATGGCGCGACACTCCTCTTCCGCACGATCCCCGGGCTTGACTTCAGATCAGAGAAAGACTATCGAGATGCTATCACGAGCCTCTTGGAACGCGGCGCTCTGTTGGAATCCCGAGATTATGAGGGAAGGACTTTGCTTCACGAGGTAATCAAGACACAGAAAGGGCCACAGGCCTCTTTCGGTCGAGCAGAGCCTGGTCCTTCGCGCTTCGATTTCCTTGTGAGTCTAGGCTTGGATATTCACGAGGTAGATTACCAGGGCAACACTTTGTTGCACGAGTTATGCTGGCGGACCAATGGCGACTCTTATACCAAAGACACTCTCGCCCTGTTGGAGATGCTCCTCGGCCTGGGAATTGATATCAATCGGCCCAACAACCGCGGTCGAATACCGCTTCATCGGCTTTGCATTAAGGCTATTAGTAGTCAGGGTGACAAGGATGAGTCTATCCTTGACCTGATTATATCCCGTACGAAAGACATCAATGTTCGCGATAAGGACGGGATTGCCCCACTGCATCTAGCTGTCACTGTCTCGGAGTATTACACCAAGAAGCTGCTCGACGCCGGTGCCGACCCTACGATTGAGACGTTCGAAGGGTTGACACCGCTTCACCTCGCCGCTAGATCCCGGCAAGGCAATATCGTTGGCATGCTTCTCGACGCCCTTCACAGACTAGACTCGGATCAGCCACCTAGCAGCCCAATGACCCAAGGAGCCTGGCCCAAAAGAACGAGTAATAGCGCAATTACAGGAGTCAACGCTGAAGCCAAGGGAACCACACCGCTCTCCTACGCTTGTCTTTCAGGACGACCAGAGATAGTCTCCATGCTCTTCGACGCCGGAGCAGACGTCAAGGGGAGGAATTTACGATCCGCAATCACTGGATTCGAGGGTGAACTCGAACTGTGGCGCAGGAAGACCCCTCATGATGTGGAAAATGGAGCTTGTGGCGGTCTTACAAAGGGAGACCTCACGCGCCGGAATGTGGAGAGCAGCCGCAACGGCGTGTACCATTCTGATCACCTTGACGACACTGCAAGGCTCGAGGAAATTATTGAGATGATCTTGGACCATGGCGGTAATCTGACCGGGGGAATCTTCTACGGAATGCATTCTGGAGGATATGGGTCAATAACCGACACAACATCCGACTGTAGGGACTATGCGCTGAAGTGCCTATCAGATGCAAGCAAGAAGCGACCATTGCAAAATTCGAAAGCTTCGTCACGGTTGAAGCCGAGAGCGCCGACTTTCGACGAGAGGCTGATCCCTCACCGACGTGAAGCCATGCGCAAGGCACTCAGTGAGCCTGGAGTCATTGAGCCAGGGAGAGCAAATGAAAACTTGTTCTTCACCCGACTCAGACGTCGCGAGTGCGACGTGGTGGAAGATTTAGCCAAGATGGGCGTTGACTTCCTAGCCCCTCACAAGAACGATGGGCTTAGTAACTTTGGAACCCTCGTGAAAGGAGGGTTTACTTCTCTGGTCAAGCGGATTGGCTTGCTCGTGGCTGAGGAACAAGTCGACAAGGGTACCTGGCCTGCGCCAGACGATGGAACCCAGCCTGTGTTCGGCCACAATAGGACGTGGACCCATGACATATCTGACCACTACGGCGACAAGTATCGCCAACCATTTCTGTTACAAGCAGTCCACCAGGAGATGCCTATGTTGGACATGGTCCGCCTTCTTGTAGAGGACTTCGGCGTTGACATTGATGAGCTGCACGGGAAATACAAGCAGGTTGACGGTGGATACGTACTCGACTCGCCGAGAGATAGTGCTCTTCACTCGCTCGCCAAAGGAAGCCACTGGTGGCACGTCGCTCAAGCTCTGCCGTACTTGATCAGCAAAGGCGCGAACCTCGATGTCAAGAAATCGGCAGGCCAGACACCACTGCATGTGTCCATGGGCGCAGAACGTGGCCTTGGACTTTTTCACAAGGACGCCGCCCGTCAACTTGTCCTGGGTGGAGCAAATGTCAATGCTACAGATGAGGCGGGACGA
Organism: Diaporthe sp. HANT25; assembly: GCA_013435955.1. Classification (NCBI taxonomy): domain Eukaryota; kingdom Fungi; phylum Ascomycota; class Sordariomycetes; order Diaporthales; family Diaporthaceae; genus Diaporthe; species Diaporthe sp. HANT25. Next base: position 493,593 of record JACBFG010000030.1, on the reverse strand, counting down.
AGTTGTCTTTCCTATGCCGGTGGTAGTGTCGAAATGACTCGTCTCTTGGTTGAGAATGGAGCGACGATACACGCCGATGCAATTTTTGGTGCAATTGACAAGATGCAGCCCAAGGTGCTTGATATTCTATTATCGGCGGGTGGCGATGCCAACATTCGATTCGAGAGGAACGACAAAGAACTCTGGAAGATCCAGGGTGGGAACCTCCGTCAATGGGATATTAGAAATCTCCCAGACGCCGAGTGGCACCCTTTACATCACGCCGCGGCCAAGTCGAGCCAGAACCTCGCCGACCAGAAAGACAGGGAGGCACTTCGCGCAGCGGGCCTGAGGTTAATCGACGTCCTCTTGTCGCACGGAGCCAACCCTTTTGCTACTTTTGTGAAATGCCGTGGGAAAGAATGCTACCACCAAAAGGTTTACTCCCGGCGATGTGCGGAAACCATGAGATGGGCTCGGAGTTTCGGCAAAAGGCGCGATAGGTATAACGCCACGGCTGACCCGGAGTACTCTTTTGAGCCACATCTGCACGAGGACTGCGTTGTCCTACACCAGCTCATAGCTGACGGACACATCGTGCACCCATTCTTGAAGCTTCCAAATATCGACGCAAATCACCGAGACGGCACTGGTCGAACCCTTCTCCACGCAGCTTGCTCATCTAGAAGAGGTCCCGATGTGCCGCTAGGTCTGCTCCCATGGGATCCGTGGGATCCCAAGACGTCGACAGAGACATCTCTGTTCCGCCATCTCGTCTCCCTCGGCGCGGATGTGGGAGCACGGGACGACTTGGGACAGAACGTGCTACACCATATGCTCAGGCGCCCTTCGGACCGCTTCCACCACTTACCAGCCATTGACAAATCACTTGAATATTCGCTAGAGAATCACCCATTGACCATCAATCAGAAGGACAAAGACGGCAAGACTCCCCTGTACTTGGCAATCGACCGAGCCATTTGCGAAAAGAGGACAACAGCAGCCGACGCACTTATCAAAGCCGGAGCGGACCCTCTCATCGCAGATGACGAAGGGAACACCGTCCTCCACGTCTTGTCTCGCATGCTCTGGGTCTCCTCCATGCGGCCCCTCTTCAACAAGCTCATCGAACTCGGGTGCGACGTCAACGCCCGCAACTCGAGAGGCGAGACGCCGTTGTTCTGGTACTATGCAGGCTTCAGGCGCGACGAGCACGACCTCTACACACACAATCGTGACCCAGAGACGTACGACGAAGAGGGTGGTATCGCGGCGTTCGAGGCGGCCGGCGCGGATTTCTGCGCGCTGGACAATGTCGGGCAGAGCGTATTGCACGTTGCGGCGAAGGGCCACTTCCTTCGGTTCAAGACTCTGACGGAGAGGGGGCTGGACCCCTTGTTAGAGGATAATGGACGACAGACGGCGGTTGATGTTGCGGCCGCGTGTGGGAATAAGGGGGTGTTGAGGCTGTTCAAACGTGTTGATATTGTGGACGATGACGAAGATAACGGCGACGATGGACAGGTCGATCTGGACGATGTTTTCTGGGCTTGATTAGTTATAGTGATAAAATTATTGCCTTGCATTGAATGTGTCTTACCCCATGTGGAGTGCTTGGACTTGAAATCGGTTGAGAAGGAATAAAGGTGTCAGGGGCTACAGCTAAGCTGGCACGTGCCCAGATTGGACCACCGTACCATACCATACTCTTGGATCTTCTCCTGGGAATGTTCTTGCGATCCTAGAAAATACTTTGCTTGCTCTTTCTCAACTGTCTCACCTGTTCCAAGAACTATCTTACGGTTTGACATGATTTTTACAAGTCAAAGCGTTTCCTTCCGTCTGTAGGTATCTCGATCACCTGCCCATGAATCTTCAGCTCCTCTCCATTTGCCAGAACCCTGTTAGCCCTCCAGTACACCCACATGATAACTAGAGCTACAAACATTGCTCCGGCGTACAAAGCAAGAATCGCCACGAAAGCCCTGGTATATCTTGGCGCATCATCAGCACGGAACAGCTGTCCACCAGAGATTGCCCCTAGATTGCTACCCATTACAGCCATGGCGAGACCGATACTCCTCTTGGACGGGCTCACGGCATTGATGCTCACCCAAGCATCATTCAAACCCTGAGCCAGGGCGTTGCCACCGCTAAGCAGAGTAAAAATGGCGTATTGTGCCCATTTGTCGGATCCGGAAGGTAGACCGTATAGAACCCCTGCGAAGATTATGGACCAGGAAAAGGCCACGAGGCACCACGGACCTCGCCACCGCGTCTTGTCTGAAGCGAAAGAGATGAACCATGATAGAATAATGACAAGAACGCTGCTCACAGCATTGAGAAGATTCGCATTGGTCCGAGAGAAGCCAAGGTTCTTGATGATGGTGGGACCGTAGAGCTGTAGTCCGCCCTTAGGTGACAGGGCGACAAGATTCAGCAGCATGTGAAGCCAGAGACGGTAGTCCTTCAAGGCGTCGGCAAAAGATCTGAGCGTGATGTGAGCTTTGTCTGCTCCCTTCGTCTCATCATCAGCCATGACACGGGCTCGAAGAATCTGGCGTTGGCGAGGGGTGAAAAAGTCGAAACAACCGTGAATGGGAGCTGTGTGGCCGGGACTTTGTGGAAGCAGTATGACAAAGGCAAGGAAGACAACCAGTGTGACAGCTCCCTCGACAATGAAGAGCCACTGCCACCCAGAGTGCCCCAAGATTCCACCCATTTCCAAAATTCCAGCCGCCATCAGTGAGCCAATAGCCGTGGCTGAGTAGTTTCCAAAGTAGAAAATCGCGGTCCGTAGCGCCAATTCCTCACGTGTGTAGAATAACGCGAGCATATACTGACCACCCGGGATATAACCGCCTTCCCAGACCCCAAGAAGAAATCTCGTGGCCAGGAAAGAGTGAATATTGGTGCACCAGGCCTGGGTCAGAGCAATAGTCCCCCACACGCCCATCTGGAAGGTCAGCCAGACGGGAGCGCCGAGACGCTGCAGGATGAGGTTTGAAGGGATCTCCGCGATGACAACTCCCGCAGACATGAGCTGGGAACCTACGTTGACATCGTTTTGGGTGATTTTCAGGTCCTCAGTCAAGGTATCTGTCATCGCATTGCTAATGTTGCTGCGATCGAGCTGCAAGACGAAAAAGCCGGCAACTAGCAAGGGCATGAGATAACAATCAAGCCTGATACTCGTCAACATATATTCTCACGTCTAGGATCTGGTAACTTACTTTCGCAGTGCAATCTTTTCTTCTTGAGGAGACCATTGGTCTTCAGGCTCTGTGTTGCTCGAGACCTTTGACGACATCTTCTCAGCGTCACGGAGGGTTGGTCCAGGCGTAGAAGGCCCTTGGAGGATATGTTCAGACATGACCACTACAAGAGATTATACTATCAATGCCACATTTGGAAGAGTAAAGTTGAGATCCGAAGCAGATGTAAGGGGAAAACTGATCGGACCAGATTTTAAGTATAATTCGTTATCTCAAGTCGGTGTCCATGTGCTGAGAGGAACAAAGATTCAAGCCACCTTCAAGCTAGTTGCGTACTCTGTCCAACAAGGTGATGTCGCCATATCAAGGCCGAAGCACGTGTGGATTCCTTGAAATGACTCGGCACGACTTATCGCAGTGCTGAACAATAATCCATCTCTGCTATTCGGCGCTGTGAGGGAGGGTTCGGCGGTGACCGTCGGAGGTGAGCGGTAGCAGCTCCGCTCCGCTCCGTAATCTCGGGGTGGGGCCGAACATTAATCACTCATCACATTGTATAGTACGCCGTGCCGTCACTAGAAGAATATGGTTCCTCGTGTCCTGCTATGCCCAAGGTAGTTAGGTACTGGACATTCTTACAATCTGCATTTCTTTCTTGGGTTCAAAAGACCGAATCAACTTGCCGACAGGCTGCCTACCAACTGCCGAGGCGTACTCTCCACGAGTTGAAAGCCCCAAGTTCACACATCAACCGTCACGATATGTCCAAAGATCCTGCCCGACCAAATGTCGTCCTCGTCTTGGCCGATAACCTGGGCTGGGGCGAGCTGGGCTGCTACGGTGGTGGCGAGCTTCGAGGCGCAGCCACCCCTCGCATCGACAAACTAGCCACAGAAGGCCTCTTGCTGCACAACTTCAATGTTGAGAGCGACTGCGTCCCGACCCGTTCCGCCCTCATGACCGGTCGACATCCCATCCGTACGGGTTGTCGCCAGTCAGTCCCCGCCGGGTTCCCGCAGGGCCTAACACCGTGGGAGCGAACCCTTGCCGAATGTCTCCGGGACAACGACTACGCGACCGCTCACCACGGCAAGTGGCATCTGGGCGACGTTCCCGGCCGGTACCCTTCCGACAGAGGGTTTGACGAATGGTTCGGCATCCCGAGAACAACGGACGAGACGCAGTTCACCAGCGCTCTCGGCTATACCCCCGAGGTGGCAGAGCTACCGTACATTATGAAGGGCAAGGCAAACGATGCTTCGGAGAACGTCTGCGTCTATGACTTGGAGAAGCGCAGGCTCATAGACGAGATGCTTGTCGAGAAGTCCAAAGACTGGTTGTCTCGGCAGGCCAAAGCCGAGAAAGCATTTTTCTTGTACCACCCACTGGTTCATTTGCACTTTCCAACTCTGCCGCACAAAGACTTTTCTGGGAGGACGGGTCAGGGCGATTTTGCAGACTCTATGGCCGAAATGGACTACCGGGTTGGCGAAATCATTGACCACATCGATGATCTGGGTATTCGAGAGAACACAGTCTTCATATTTGCCTCGGACAACGGTCCGGAGTTCAGAGAACCGTACCGGGGGACTGCTGGCCCATGGTCCGGTACATACCATACAGCCATGGAAGGCAGTCTTCGGGTCCCGTTCATCATTCGTTGGCCAGGTCACGTCCCTTGCGGCGTCACAAGTAACAGCATCGTTCATGTTACGGACATTTTCACCACCATTCTTTCCATGACGCGCACTACGGTTCCGTCAGATCGGCCGATAGACGGTGTGGACCAGACGGAATTTTTCTCAAAACCCTCGGACGCTCCGTCACCTCGTCAAGGCTTCTTGTTCTATATCAAGGATGAACTGCGCGCCATGAAGTGGAAAGACTGGAAGCTTCACCTTGTATGGGAGCCCAAAGTCAATCAGTCGAGTGGGAAGTTGGAGTCTCCGTATCTCTTCAACGTCGTCCGTGACCCGAAGGAAGAAACGGACATTCTAGCTTACAACACCTGGGTTTTGCAGCCTATGTTCAAGCTGAGAGCGGAATTCCAGAAGAGCCTGAAGAGTGACCCAGCACCACCTGACCCGCTTAAGGATATATGAAGGTCTCCATTCAATTTAACAAGTCCAAATTGATTCATGCAATACATCGATTGGCCATCGCCTGAGAGAAAAAAATGTGTCTTGTCTTTACAGTCCACAGTGAAGTCATGATCTATTAATCCTAGTTGTAAGGGAGGACCCCAAGAAGTCTAGCAGTAAATCTTTCAGCTCCATGGCACATTCCCGAATCCCCAATATAAAGCACCTAGTGATGTCTGGGGCAACGCCATATCTGCCCAAATTGACGGTTCAAACGCGAGTTGAGATGCTCCCTGACGCTGCACATCGCCTAGGCTGCCAACGTCATTTACAGATTTAAGAACAGAACTCGACAAGACCTCATATGCATCTCGATATACTGAACCAGGAGGATAACGTTCAACCATGGCCCAAAGAACAGACATGCAGGTATTGATAGACGCAATCATGTCGGCCTGGTTGAGATCTGGATAATGGTGTGTGGAGTTCAGATGAACGCAGTAGGCCATCGCCACGCCGCTCCTGAAAAGGTTATGCGTGGTACGCCAGAAGAAGCGGAGCTGTCCCTCACGAAAGGCGCGCCGATAGTTGCTGATACACTCGGAGGCGCTCTGCGCAATGATCAGGATATCGTTCTGTGACGGGTCTGGAAAGGACGCCGAAGGATAATAGAGAAGCACAAGATCAATGTGCAAGATGGAGCTGAAGATGCCAGCGGGTGCCAGTTGTGTTGATGGGGCGATCGTGACGGGCGCTGAGGTCGACCATTCTATGACTCTCCTTCTCATGCCATCCCGCCAAGCGAGGAGGTCAATGGCCGCACCGTTCACTGGTGGCTTCTGGTTGAGAGTGGTGTAGATCTCAGACTCAAGTCTGCGATGTTTGATCAAATGAAGAGCGAGGGCCCGGCTCTCGTCACCTTCAGCGAGCTCTGGCAATGATGTGTGGATGGCTTCGTCCGGAATAGAGAACGGTCTCCCCACAACGACGCAGAGGTTTCGCTCCAATGTGTAACATGACCAGAAGAGCCATCGGCACTGGTTGGAATCATCTTGACCGAGTTTTGCGTTAACGGCGCGCTCATCATGCAGACCAAGCTCGACTGCCAGCCTGGACGCAAGGCCAACGAAGTGCCATGTGCCACTTAGATTTGATGCGAAGCAACAATATTGTGCCACGAGGAGCAGGTTGCACAGATGTTCAGGATCGCCAGTGCATATGACGGCCGGATTCTGGGCAAGCAGCCGGATTGCTGAAGCAAAGTAGCTTTCTGCCCTGGATACGGGAAATGCGGAATCCGTCCTGTTGAGCAACAAGACTGCTGTGGCAAAAACGATGTATGCGCGAAACATACTGGAAGATGATTCAAAGCCCCCCGGCATGTTCTGTCCTGCTGAGCCCTCATCATAAAGCGACGCGATTGCGGAGGAGAAGTCGTCCTTCGATGATATGATTGGAGAGAAGAATTCACAGTGTTCGAAGTAGGCGTCAATCAGTCGCCTTGCCCCATCTCGACCGGGTAAAAGAGCTTGTGTCTCACTGGGCAATTCGTCCAGAAGTGCCCGATGATCGGTTGCTTTCGATGTCTGTGAAACGCTCCTAATCGGCTCAGCTAGCAACGAGCGAAGAAGGGACTGCCCGTTGGAAGTTGTGATGGTGTTGTAAAAGACGTCTGCATCCAGGCTCTTGGACATGACCTGCTCGATTGGATCTCTTGACGAGGATCTTCCATTCGGGGGCATTTGAACAAACTCCTCCGAGGTTGACTGAACGTCCAGGCTTTCTCGGTCAGCCAGTTGAGATTCAAGATAAGCCACCCTCTCCTCTAAGCTCTGTATGTAGCTGAAAAATGAGCGTCAATCATTTTCCTTATCATTTAAAATTGAGACACGTACCTTCGAGGCACATTTTGACCATCAATATCAGTGCTCACACAAGGAACACCCGCACGTTCGCAGTTAGAGCAAGCCGGGATGTTCTGGTCGCATCGCTGTTTTCGAGAGCGGCATCGTTTACAGGCGGTGACGTTTGTTCGTCTAACATTTGAGCGCCGACTCGGGCGACCCCGTGACGACATGGTCTATTCGCCACGGAGGCCCGTGTACAGATGCTAAGCTGGCTCTTTCCCACGGAAATCTGTTCTAAATGTAAAACACTGCGAACGTATTGCGCGTCTATGTGCCACGACTCTGAAAGAAATAGGACTAACAGTTGTTGAGGTGAGGGTTCAGGTCGACCGTTGTGTAGCCGGGCGGCAAGGAAAAGCACAAGCTGACCCACATGGATCTTGGCTTATGTAACAAGGGTATCTCTTGAAGCATTCAAGCTAACACTATAAAAGATCGCAAGGAGAGAATAATAAGCCAGTTGAGCTAGGCTGAAGATATGAACTACATAATTAGCCTTACAACACATAGATGCATACATCCTCTTCTTGTTATTACTTAAATTTGTTGGATATTAGCCCTTGCTCAGTAATCATACTGCGGGAACATTGGATGCTAAAGCTGGTTAAACCAGTAATATATGCAACCAAGAAACGTTGTAGCGGACAGGATAGCTCTCCTATGTGCCACAAGATCTAACCTTGTATTACTTCTCTAAGAGTATCCCAGCAATGGTCTCATCTGTATTTCTTAACACACTTGTTACATGGGAGGATAGCCTACATGAGGTGATTACACAATGGACCATCCCATAAGAAAGATGATACTTTCCGGACCCCAGCCTTTTCACCTTAACCCCCGCTTCATCACGTCAAGGGTCTCTTCCTTTTTCCCTCCCCTGATTCTAGACCTAATACCACCACATCTGGTAACATTTGAACCCAGACGACACACCTACACACAACACACTCAGACCACACCCATCTTACCCAGACCTCATACACCCAGACCTAATACACCTATACCTAATACACCTATACCTAATACACCTATACCTAATACACCTATACCTAATACACCTATACCTGGTGTACCGAGACTCAGAATCGTCGAGCAACAATGAGGAGGAAAACAGTGGAAAGGCATGGAAGAACCAGGTCATGAAGGCAGAAGATGGGACCTTTTTCTTTTTATCTGGACGAGAATGACGTCTTTCACCCATGCAATGCGGATGGTGAGGAACTCTAAGCCTCTCATATTGTACGAACGAAGCAGTGCAGCGGACGTACGATGTTAAGCGGGCCTCGGCGTTGTGTTCTTGTAGCTTGTCGTTGTCAGCTGCGATTTTTTCTTGAGCCTGTAGAAACACAAGAAGAGCCCTCGGCAAGTCCTCACCACTAATGACCCACGAATGATGAGAATTGTTGTCCATGGTAGCTGTAAGCAAGGAAGCGTCAGGAAGCTCAGCACTGTTGTAGGAGGCTGCGCCCTGGTAGAACGTGCGCACTACCGACAGAGCGAGGAAGCGTCAGGCATCTCAGCACTGTCGTAGGAGGCTGCGCCCCCGTGGAATGTGCATACTACCGACAGAGCCAGGACATAGCTCGGCCGGAATGGGCTGATCGAAACCAAGACACGATCCACAGAGTTCGGTAGCACAGGTGACTTGATCCGTTGGAGCTGATAGACACATTGTCAGGAGTATTAGGTGTGGGTGTGTTGGGTGCGGCTGTGTTAGGTCTCTCGAAATCAAAGTCACCCAGAGAGGCCCGGATGCATTGCACCTTACATGGCTCGCTCGCACGCGCGCACGGAAGAAACAAAGAGGCCAAAAGGGGGGGTATCATTGCCATAATCTCATATAAAAGTCTAGGGTTGTCAAGAACACAAAATGCCATATCAAATCCACTCCCATGCCCATGCTTTTTCAATCATCAATGCAATGGCAGCGAAACCTCATTCTGGCTCATCATCCTGCCCCGCCCTTAGGTATATGGTCTTGCCTGTCTATGCCGTGGCTCTTGCGCAACGACAACAGCAGCAACAAGAACAAGAAACAAACAATCTCGCAATGCAACCGCTTCGTCTCTACCTGCAAGGTTCCCCCTCAATGAATCTATGCGTCTAGATCTATAGCAAGACACAACACTTCGGCTTCTTTGGCTTCTTTGGTCGTGTGTCTTGCTGCCTCTTAGTCATATCCAGTCCCTCCTCTCGTTTGCGCTCATCTAGTCATGGCGCGGCTTGCGGTGGCCCGGGGTCGCCGCCACCTGTAGAATCCACTACTTCAGCCGCTTCAGACATATCAACTGTTGGGATCCGGCTCTTCTGATCGGTTTGCATGGCCACAATCTTCATCTTTTCGATCAATTCTGGCATACGGTACGGCTTGATCATTACGTCGTCACAGCCTGCAGCCTTGGCCTCAAGGATCTGCTCAAGCCTCGCGTTGGCACTGACAGCGATGATGGGTATGCTTCCTCCCAAGATTCGGCCCTGCCGTTCTAGTTCTCGAATTTGTCGCGTGCATGTGAGGCCATCTTGGACAGGCATCTCCATGTCCATGAGGATGAGTGATAAGGGGAACTTGTTTGGTGTGGTTGTCGGAGTTAGGTCGACCGTAATTGCGGGGTTGAGTGTCGTACCAGGGCCCGGGACATTCGATCTGGTGGGAGTCGTGGGTGTTGTGAGAGCAGTCGTCGAGGTATCGGTTGTAGCATCCCCATTGGAAACAGGCACCGTGATAGGGCCGTCCCCAAGCCATCGGTCAGAGGCACGTAACTTTTCCAGGGCCTCAATGCCATGGTTTGCCACGTCGACCGTGAAGCCATGGTCAGCGAGACCTCGGCGCGTGATTTGCTGGTTAATCAAATTGTCTTCCACGACCAGGATTCCCTCGATTTTGGGGGTCTCCGCACTCGCCTCAGTGCCTAAGGAGTCAGAGTCATTGGCGGCTAAATCCGTGGCCTTGATCGGTGTACTTTTCAGGGGAACTTCCGCCGTTCCTATCTGTAGGGATTCGGCCCTCTTCGTGATGGGCAAGCTGGTCGCTTTCAGAGCCGTTCGCGCAGTCGCCCTAGCCTCTCGTAAGGACGCCTCACTCGGCAGACGCGACTCGACATAGAATGCGAACGTCGACCCAACTCCGGGTAGCGAAGCCACGCCAATCTGTCCATTGTGCATCTCGCACAGCCTCCTGCTGATGAAGAGACCTAACCCAGATCCTCCATATTTGACGTGGGTTCTGGCTGATGCTTGCTTGAATCGCTGGAACAAACTCTTCATCTCTTCTTCTGTCAGGCCTTGACCAGTATCCTTGACTTCGAAGGTGACGAATATCGGGTCGGTACCGCTCGGGTTCGGCGGCTGTTGGTACTCATGTCCTTGTGACCGGGGTATGAACTGCACTGAGCATGTGGAATCTGTCGGCCTCTCGACTGAGGCACTGACGCTGAGTGTCACGTGTCTCAGGTTGCCGCTCTTCGTGAATTTTAGGGCGTTGGTCAGAAGATTAATTAGGACTTGTTTGAGCCGTGATGGATCCAAATCGAGGAATTCCAGTCCCAGATCCTCATAGGATTTGTCTACGCGCATCCTGAGATCGATATCCACACGGCGAGCCTCGACTTCGAACATCTTGAGCGATTCCTTTGCTATCTGGAGCGGGTCGACGGTAATCGGGGTCACGGCTAGTAGTTTGGAGTCCAGTTTCGACATAGTTAACTGCATGTTGGGGTCAGCCACCTGAATTGCGAAAGGGTGGGGGGGGGGTGGGAAGATCGAGGATGGCGAAGATGAGAAGTGGTAGGAGACGAAGAGAGTGAAGTCAAAAGGGCAGCGGGGATAGAAGAGGTTTCCTTTTGAAATCGGATATTCGCACCCGCAAAAAGGGATGGTACACCGGTACATAGCTTGCTCGTTGATACAATTTT
>JACBFG010000030.1:458321-482495 GCA_013435955.1 Diaporthe sp. HANT25 | reverse complement strand
ACGAACACCTAGCCGATTCATACACCCACCCGGAGTTTCTAAGTCTAGGTCTAGGTGTATTAGGTCTGGGTGTGTTAGGTCTGGGTAGGTGTAAGTGTGTGTGGTGGGTATATGAATTGGCCGTGGGCAAGCAAGTTATGTACGGGTGTACCATCCAGTTTTGCGAGTGCGAACATCCGATTTCTTCCTTTTGAGAGGACACAACGACATAGAACAGATGGTAGTGTCCTTCCTATACTTCGTCTCAAAGATCCGTGCGAGGAAAAGAGTTGTGCTTGAGACACAGGAAACCAAACTTGGTGACTTACAATGTCATCAACAATTCTCTTTTGATGCTGGGCACTAAATTTGCAATCCTCTTGTCAGCACAACCCGGTCAATTTGTACTTCTGCGAGCTTGGCTGGAAGGTACAATCGAAGAAGAAATGCGGTCTCCCTTTAGAGGAGCTCATTCGATTCAACATCAACCCATATAGGGCTGCCCTACCCGGCAAAGGAAAAGGTTGGTCGCCTTCGATCCCGACGAAGCTCAACCACGGCCCGAGGAAATGAAGACTGCAGAAGGGGGTGGGGTGAGATTTCGTTAGCTTACCACGCGATGATCGTCTCGGCATTCTCGACGCTGCTTTCCATAAGTAGCTCATCTTCCCGGCGCATGCCTCCGCCGGTGACGCCTCCGTTTGCCGTCGACGGACTCTGTTTGCTGAGGCCTATCTTCCTCTGTTGCAAGTCCAGTGCTTTTCCAAGTGACGCAATGACCGCATCAGCACAGTGAATGATGGCACTCAGGGGGTTGCGCATTTCGTGGGATGTCATGTCGATGAAGTTCTCTTGTTGTCGCTTCGACTCCAGCGCTTCCTCCTTGCGCAGTCTTTCACGCTCGAGTTGCCACTTCTGAAGGGAGACGTCGCTCACGCACCCGCAGTACGACTGAATTGCGCCATCAGAGCCTCTCACTGGCAGGAAAGTGCCATACGCCCATCTCGGCACGACGATCTCAGTACCCTGGCTGTCCTTGACTGTCAACGGCGTCTTAAATCGGACCTCGATCGTCTGTGGAGTGCCCTCGTGGGTGACCTTCTTCATGACATCATGCAGAGCAGGCAAGTCCTCTTGCACTATGCACGTCTCCCAGGGTTTGACGCCGGTCTCTTTCACGTTAACGTCGGCTTTGTTGAGGCCGCACATTTGGAAGAAGACATTGTTCGCCTCGATGAGCTGCCCATCCAAATCCATCTCGTACATCCCGACGGTTGCCAGCTCCGCCATGCGCGTCAGATTTTTAGCTTGTTGCGCCCTACGTATCGCCTCCTCTGCGGTCTGCTTGTGCAGAGTGACGTCTGTCAGGCAAGTCAGCACTTGCAGGATGCTGCCGTCTGCGGCGCGTTCAGCCCGAGCAGCTGCAAGGATGTGGCGTTCGGATGCTTGATCGTCGATGCCACGAAGTTCGATACCGGCCCTCTCGAAGCTTGCGGATTCTCTCACCAGCGGTGGCGGACTGTTGACGGTGTTGCGCCGAATCAGTCGACATTCGAAGGTTATACTATCTTCCGTTCGTAATTGCTCGTAAGCCCGCACGACACCGGGGCGATCTTCTTCCACAATGTAAGAGAGAATATCTCTCAGAGCCATAGATGGACCGGTCTCTCGGTGAGGATTACCAGTTATCCGATGCCAAGCGTCATTGGTCTTGGTCAAGACGCCCTGGGCGTTCTGGAAAGCCATGCCGACTGGGATGAAATCTGCGACCGCTTCGAATTTGTGAAGCGATTCGGTTGCCTCCTTTGTCCTGTCAGCCACCTTGGAACTCAGTCTAGCCTGTTCAAAGGCAGCTTCTTCTGCGATATTGCGACCCCTTCGAGTCTCTTCCTCCAATAGCACAGTCGAAGCCAATGTGGTTGTCAATTTCTGGTTTAACAGCGAGATAAACTGCCGATAGTCACTGTCGTAAGGCCTCCTCGGGTTCAAGCCAAGCAAAAGTAGGCCCATAACGTTCTCTTCTCTGGTGGGCCGAATAGGACAGACAACGGCACTTCGACAAGCGTCGCCAAACCCTCTCCATGCTAGCCCTTGAATAAGGGACTCGGGTAAAGTACCGTCCTTTGTTTGAAGCAGAAGCGGATAATGGCCTTGGAGAGCACTTCGGAAAATAGACGCAAGGCCCTGGTCGGTGTTTCGAAGCGAAATAGTGGGGGGAGCGATGGTGTGGCCTTCGGGCACACCCAGCGCGCCCTCGAGCTGACATATCTTTGGGAATCCATAGAGTGAATGAGTGACACTTTGAGCTTCCGGATCATCTTGAACCGAGTACAGAATCGCCAGCGGAACATCGTATCGGGGTTCGACGGCACCGAGGAATTCGACAGTCTTGGCCCAGTAAGACTTCGCATCTCTGGCTGTTACCAGCGCGTCGCCAAGATCAATGAGCATCTTAATCCGCCTCTCCCATAGACGCATCGATGTGACATCGAGTACCGGATGCAAGAAGCCTGAGACCTTTTCTTCCTCCATGATGGGCACGACCGACCACTTCAGATATGTCTCCTCGGGGCCATCATCTGTCCTTTCCATGAAAAATCGCCATTCCTTCTCGACGATACCACGGCGATTCTCAGCGGTCGTGAGCATAATCTCCTTGAGCTTAGGGCCAGCCTCGAGCCAGACATCCTCCAGTGACTTGCCTAACAGACCAGGGTGTTTCGACCCGCACAGTGTTCCAAAGGCCTCGTTGTATATCGTGGTGAAATGTTCTCCCCAGTACAAGGCAATCGGGCGGGAGTCTGCGAGAACCTGGTTGAGCGTTTGTTTGAGCAGGGCTGGCCAGGTATTAAGAGGTCCAAGAGGCGTCGAGGCCCAGTCGATGGCCGTCAGAATTTTAAGATAAGGTCCCTGGTCGTGCATGATTTCCGGCAAGACCCAGTCCGGCTCAACAGACATCCTCTGTGCTGGCAGAGGCTCATGCTCAGAGGCTGTTCCTGGACCGCACAAAGAGTCTGATCGGCGGTCATGGTGCGGGATCGCTATGGGTAAAGTGGAAGATGCAACCTTGTTGGCGCTGCCGGAGACACCAAAGCTTCCTTTTTGAGAATCGAGCCGGATCTTTCGGGGACGATCGGCAGATGAGGGCTGCTCGTTGGTCCCAACGACCAGCCACCTCCCCTGGACGAGGCATTTGCTCCATTGGGCGTTGGAATAGTAGAAGGGCGACGAGGGAGAGTCCGAGGAGGAAGAGCTGCGGGCCTTGGTCAAACTCGGGGGCAGGAAGGAAGCGGAGATCCATTCCCAGAGGACAGCGTGTTGGCTGCGGGAGGACTGGACGAGGTCAACCAGGTCAGGACAGGCCGAGAGGGCGGGGTTGCAGTAGGCGATGGAGGAAGTCTGTTCTGAGTTTCCGGCGGCGATGGTGAGATCGACGATGAAGGTCGGTCGCGGATCAGCCTCGAGAAGATCAACGATGCCGACGCTCCTGAGTTGCGGAGACATGCTGCGGTTTGCCGGGTCCTCAGTCGGTGCTATTCGGAGGTCAACATAGTTGGGACAACATAGTTGGGATCCGGCACGAACAGGCGGTTGTGTAGCTGCGCAAAAGGCGTTCCAAGCACGGGAGAGGCCTGCGAGGGGAGCGAGCGAGTGAAGCCCAAGAGGTCTGCCCGCCTGGCAGCAAGGAGAGACGGGGGCGGGCGGGAGGCGGGCGGAGGGCGGGCGGAAGGCGTGCCCCGTCCTTGCGGCGACTGGCCAGGCCGTCTTAACGGAACGGAACGATGGTCTCGGGTAGGGGTGAGGATCACAAGAAGAGGAGAGGCTCTAGTCGGCGCACAAAGACGCAGGAGATAAGACGTGCGAGCGTAGGCGGGCAGCCCAGGGTTTACGGAGGAAATCGAACGGGCACCGCCAGGACGAAAAGACCCAGTCAAATCAAGTCAGTCAGGTCAAGTGAGCCATGACCCGGAAGCTGGGCCGCTGGTAAGAGTGAATGTGGGGGTAGAATCCCTCACGATCGCCGTCCCACTGCCCAAACCTGGAAGTCGAAGCAGCGCGTGCTGGCAGGGATTGCGACCGCCTCCCGAGTCCCAGCAAGGCCTGTCAGAGTCCGACGTCCGTACCCAGACCGCGCGCCAGAGCCTGCTCAGCGCATTTCCCACGCTTTGCGCGGGACGAGGGCCTGGAGGACGGGCCGCACACCGGAGATGAAGACGGCGGCGATAGCTGCCTGATGGTGTGGTGGCGTGTGCTGTCTGCGTCTGCGTGCGTGCGCGTGTGTGTGTGGGTGTGGGTTTCGACAAGCCGGCCCTGGACAGGAGAGGGAGGTGCTGCGAAATCTTGGGAAGGGCTACTATTGTCCTGCACTGATGTGAGGCGGGGCTCCTCGACATCAGAGTTCTCCGAGCTTCTCCAGCCCTTTTCCAGGCGGAGCGCGCCGTTCGCCAAGCAATTGGCACCCACATGGATCATGGCGAGGTCAACCCTGTCCTCCGGGCCTTTGAGTATGGCGGAACAAAAGCTTGAACGCCTGCAGATGCGGCACGACATCGCCTGGGACGTCCTGCAACTAGCTGTAGCCAGTGGACAAGGAGAACACAGACGCACTTCCTGCACTGGGGCCTCACTGGGCCTCGCTGGGACAGGCTTCACAACGAAAGGTCAGCTATGCGATGCCTGCTGCTCTCCATGCTTGACCAGCCAGCCCACAACAGTCCCGGCTACATCTTGCAGACATAGCATATTGTACACAGCGCGGTAGCAGAGGCAGAGCAGCAGAGGATTGGTCAGCTGCCCGAGTGCATTTTTTTTTCTCTCTTCCTTTCCGAGGGTTAAGGATCTGAGATGTGATAGATCTCTGTGATTCGGCAGGCGGACGAGCGGGATCGCAAGTATTACTGTAAGTCATCTCGGTACCAATTCGAGTGAACCTTGAGCTTGAGATCGGAAAGATAGGCAGGGCCGGTATGTGCATCGCCATCTTGCAGTCTTTGGGCCATGCAGCCGTTGTGTTGGAAAGAAACAGCTTGTCGAACAATGCACAATGTGGCTCTTTGGGGTGTGCGTGTGTGTGATGTACAAGGTACACGTATGTATTCGGTACCTCTGTTCTGCGATGTTGCAATGTGTGGTGTGGGCAATGACAGATGTTGACAGGTGGGTTCACTGCAACGCAGCTGGTTGGCAGAATTGCGACAGTGATGGAGGCACGAGGGGCGGCAGAATGGATTGAAGACATGTGTACCTCGGTGTGTGTGTGCAGTCCCAGCTCCGTCGTCGCCCTTTCCCACACCGGTTGCGCGCTGATACCCACATGCAGTCGCGGACTGGGTGGTACTCTGTACATGGCTTCCTTCCCCCTTGGCGCTCCTCCCATCTTGTTCTCCAGGCGTGTTCGACCCGCCCGAAGGCTCCTTCCCGGGACTGGCAGGGAGGCAGGCAGTGGCAGGGTACCGGGCAGGAGCTGCCCGGGCATGATGTCATGTTCCCACGGTAATAAAGCCTGCAGCTAGAGTTGTGCCCGTTTTCCTCAAGCCCGACGGGCAGTCGAGCAACGGCTCTGCCCGCTCCTGAGTCAGGTGGGTGCGTTTGGGGGCAGCTTTCCTCAATGGCACCACGTTGATTGATGGCATCCAAACACTGGCATTGGGCATTGCATTGTCGCTACTATCAACTGACCGATTCTACCCTGGCATTGCTTGCAGATTCTGGGTGCAACGTGGTGTGGTACTCCGTACCTTCAGAGGCGCCCGTGCGAGCTTGCCCAGGTATCTACAAGGTTCGCTTCTCGAAAATCGGAAGGAGCCCGCTTGGGCAGCAAACGGGGTTCAGCCCTGAGCAGGATCGACAGGGGGGATCGCGTCTGTCCACCCTACCCAGCGCCTGTTGACGTCGCGTCTCGCTTCGTTGCAGATATATCTAGACTCTGTGTGTCTTCGGTCTTTGGCAGCACGAGAGTCAGTCAACAATGTGGTTGAGCACTGCAATTCAAATAGAGCTTTCTGGCGCCCTACATTCTGTGAGACCAAGACAAGTAACCATCAAGTTCGCAATGTTCTGGTGGCTCGAATGGCGCCTGAATCGTGATCAATGATACATTCCAAGGGCCTTGAACCACCATAGTCGAATTTCCCCGGAGGAACAGACGATATTGGCCAAGTTTCGGTCCGTGAGCCTTTCTATCACGAGGTTTGTCCGGGGCTGCGCCGAGTCTTCCATGCGAAAGCACTGGCCTAACGGCGCCTGATTTTCGTCTCAATTATCAATCTCCGTACATTTTGCAAGAATTAAGCTTTATGTTTGAATGCCTGTGGGCTCATGCCGTGTGGTTCCTGGCCATTTGGCGCTTGTGGACAGTTTCAAATTTCACTTTTAATGACAACAATACGACATGGGCTTATACAAGGACCGTACGACCAGGTTCGTGATGAATCGCGGAGGAACCCCGGAGCGGATTTGCAAGTAAACACGCCACCAGCAGCACAGGAAACACCTTGTGTACTTCTGCACAATCTCTGGGAGCGAGAACTTGACAGCTCGTAGTCCCATGGCTTGACCTAGCCTGGATAATGATCCAGTGTCTGTTTCTACAGGTTTCTTTGTGAGTATCGATCCATGCACAAATGTAAACGAGTCTTGCATGAAATTATTACTTCAGCACGTTTTATATAAGTTTTATGTCTACTTCTGTACACCTGGTCCAGCTCTGCATAGAGAGTACTTTCGCTCTATGAACAGACGCATACAGGTTATGTTGAGACTGGGCCAAAATCGACTGACTCAAAACCCTTTTTAGCCTGTTGTAATGAGAACGTTAATTACACTCTCCGGTTCTATTCCCTTGGGCTTCTTGATCGGACTACGCGAAAGATACATCATCTTTCACATGTCTGTAATACCAGGATATTTAGTCAGCTCTCTCCATCAGCTCAAACTAGGGCAACTACAGGGCTTCGTAGCTGAGAGGGCTATGAGTGAGTCAGTCGTTATGCAAGTATACTTTATGCTCTCTTGTACATTCGAGACCCATTTATTTTAGCTCCTCTTTTCTACGCTCTAGATTTTGTACAAAGTCGTCATGGGCAGACCATGTGTAAGCAGACTGTGTGCAATCATTCAGGGAGAGATTCAGGGAGAGACGTGTGAAGAAAAGATTGCATACAACCTTGTAACGACACTCTATAGCTGAAGACAGTTGTTGTGAGGTGCGGCCTTGGCTGTAAATGTTGAGAGGTAACGAAAAGTGCAATACGCTTGCCAGAGACATACGAATTTCCAGCACAGGCAATTCTACCGGAACACTATCCATACATGTCACATTGAAAGGATTAATGAAAATAGCCAGGCCATTGGCAGTAGCAATTGAATATTGTAGGGTTTTCAAGACTCGTATATGCTTAGCTTGAGCGTGTACAGACTCTCGCAGCCTAGAAACAGCACGATCTGATGCTGAATTTGCCCGACATCCTTGTTACAACCAAGCCCTCGAAGAATTGCCTTAGCAACCACCACCCAGACCAAGATCCGTGGCTGCGAGGACAAACTCCATGAAGCCGGCTCCGACCTCCCGGAGGTTGGTGTTGTACTGTGCCACAGTCGGGTAGAATGGGCACGAGGCAGCGGAGTTGCCGAAGCCAAACTCCACAGTGTAGCCGTGCACAAGGTTGAGGCTTGGGTTGGCAAAGTGGCGCGAGTACGAGTAGTCGTCGCTGGCACCGGAAGTGGGATACAGGGCGGCGGCCTGCATCGACGTGTACGAACGCCCTCTGGCCGTGCTCATGGCGGAGGCCATCCGGTCTGCAGCCTGGACGTTGGCTGTCGACTCGGCTGACGGAGTGTACTCACCGTAAGCCTTGCCGGAGCCGGGAGTGTCGCTCAAAATTCCGCGCCTGGGACGGGTTAGCGCGCTGCAACCGTTTCCAATGTAGAATGAAGACGAAGAAAAGCGCATATGTTGCAGCATTGACTTACGTGTTGTATCCATCATACGTAGTGTTAAGGAAGTTGATATAGCTGTACTTGTTCTGGTTCGTGTCGCTTCCCCAGCTGTAGAGTACGTCTCCAGCATACGAGTGCAGGTCAACAAACCAACGGACAGCTGAGTACGTGTCCAGGACCCACTTGATGGACTGTGTCTCAGGCTCGGAGAACGCCTTTGTTCCTGATCAGATGTTAGCGAAATCTGTGGGAATGGATGGCAGCTCAGCAGGAATGCAGGAGCCCTGGAATCGACGAACCGTGGTATGTCTCGGACGACGGGCTGGTAGAGGCCACGCTTGACTGGGCGCTCGATGCGAATTTCTTGGTGAAATCCCACAGGAAGTCGAAGTTGCGGTTCAAGTCAACTCCAATTGACGACGCGCTCCCTGTTGACGAAGCCGGGTTTCGGTTCTTGCGCCAGCAACTGTTGCTTGACTGGTCGTAGGCAACGCCGTCTGGGTTGCTCAGGGGTACGAAGACGATGCCTGCAGCCAAGGCAGTCTTCACTTGAGCGTTGGTGTAGCTCTTTGAACCGTACGTCAAGCCGGACCCGGTCTTGTTGGCATTGAGCAGATCCGCAATGAAGTACAGAACTCCATCTGAGGAGCCACGCTCTCGCGCGTGGATTCCGCCGTTGAGGTAGACCCGGTAAGCCTTGTCACAGGTACCGGTCCCACCAACCTTTCCACCATAGATCGTAGCTCCGTTGTAGGTCTTGTAGGGAGTGGTGAAAGTCTCCAGGCCGTAGGCGTTAGCCAGACCCTCGAAGCCGCTCTTGATCTCGGCGACACTCAAGATCGTCGAGATGCTGGTGCTGGAAGCCTGGGTTCCCAGGCCCTGAGGAGTGACACTGCCGCCGCTGAATCTGTCCCCAGTGCCAATAGGGGCCCCATTGTCTGCCGCCGCCGCCCTTGGGACAATGCGAGGCAAGCCCTCGCGTTCCTCAGGGAGCAGACACCCGCTCGCCAGCCCCGCGCAGCCCAGAAGCCCGGCCCAAATTGATGCTGAATGCATGGCGAAGAGGGAGAGAATGATCAGGCGAAAAAGATCGATACCTGAGGAGGTGTTCGCAGGGCAGGTGACAGGTGATTAGGGGGGCATCATATATGTAGGTCGTGCCGCCCGGTGCTTTAGATGAATACCGGCCTTGGCGTGCACGCTGTCGACTTGGCATTCTATCGCGAACGCCCAATCAACAAACGACCTGCCTAAACAGGAAGCTGGGCCCTGGCACTATTCGTGGATGCTACCGCTTTAGAAGGCAATTGGGCAGGTCGAGCAGGCCGCAGTCATGGCTTCCCCACGATGAGTCTGTCTTACAAGATAACATTGGCCTACTCGACCTCTCGACCTGCCCCTGTCTCCTGCTGTCCAATTTGCACGCGGGAAGTGGGACGACACCGGGAAAGAGAAACACAAACCAAATACCAAGTGTAATGAATTCAGCTCGGGCACTACTTACCTACTGTAGCAGGTAGTACTCAGGCGGGAGACACCGACAGTGGCACTTGTATGAGCTCCGAACAGAACCAAGTAATACCTCTTGACACCATGCCACTCTCCTCGGCGAGTCATATGCATACAAGGCGTCTAATTAATTCAGTGGCGGTGCACCTCGTGGACTTTTGACTGTAATCAATTTTAGTAGCATGGTAATTCGTACAACAGACGGGGAATCTGGATTAGTTGCATGGACTCGTACACACTCAGACGACTGAAGTTTTGATAGGCACTGGTCAACCGCAAAAGGTTCTGCTGGACACTGCGGGACTTTTGTGGTAGATTCAACTATCACATCCTGTATGGTAGTTCTTCCCCCGGGTTTGATTTTGAGGGCAGGGCATTCTCTCTTTATCAAGCCAAAAGCCCAAGGTCAAAAGACAATGAAATTGACAAGTGGCTGCAACCCAAACAGACCAGCCTGCCGCATTGGATAAGAATTGGATGGTCAGAAGAGGAGGCAAGGTATTACTCCTCAACTTTTGCTGGTACGCCAAACATTGCGAAAGGCTGGTTGATACTTGAGGGTGCTGCTGGCCATTTCCCTATGTAATTCGGTGAAGCTTGAGAATGCACTGGAGGTACATGCATGTGGTTTGGTTGCAACTCAGCCATATAGTTGCTATCATTAGCTGCACAAATAAAGGTGTAAAGTCCACTCTTCTAGAGATGGATTCTTTGATGTACTTGACGATGAAAGTTGAAGCAAATGCGCTTAAGACTCCTAGTAGACTTTTAGTAAATAATCCTAGGGTCCTCCAGCCTCTAGTGTGTTAATGGAGCCCTTAGTCTCAACTCCGGCTCTAATGGACTAGTGGCAGACCGTACTTGCTAACAATCATGAAGGCAGAGAATTGCATTAATTCAACCATATATAGATTTCAAGCAAATGTAGCAAAAAGCATTCCCTTCCGCAATTCCCCACCATCACTCGAAAAGAGAAACTCAAATGCCAGTCAATTCAGATGTTTCCATAGCTCCATTCTTATTCTAAATCTCCCCATCAGAGACAATTCAAGCAAGTGAGCATCTTCCACAACAGTGCCAGAGAAACAGATTTAAAGTCTGTGAGCTTTTCCTGTGTCTTCGAACCGTCAAATCCACAATGACAACAAGATCACCCCAGCTGTCCAAAATGGCATCCCGGGAGGAGGAAGAAGGTTTCGAACAGATTGATCTAGGACCTGTCCATCCAGTCGTCGTGGTTCAGCCGCTACCCGATCAGCTCTCACAAAATGGTCGTGGTGATCGAGACGCCACAGGACCTCGCATCGTCACCGAAGAGGAAGCGAAAGACCACACGGCCTATGCATACAAGAAAAGTTTGAAACGGGCCATTCTCGTTACTCTCTGGATGGTAAGTCCCTCTTATCAGACACTCACTGTAGTCAAGTGAGCCTCGTCAAAACTCCACCACATTCTCTACCAACTCAAACCCCATATACAAAGACGAGGGCATCCTACTGACAACATTGAATACACCAGGTTCAAATAGCAATGAACATGAATGGGTCGCTATACGCCAATGCACAAGTCAGCATGGCCGAATTTTTCGACGTGTCCGTTCAGAAGACTACTTACGGCAACATGGCCTTCTTGATATCCTACGCGTTCGGCTGCGAGCTCTGGGCGCCATGGTCAGAGGAGCTGGGCCGCAAGTGGCTGATGCAGGCTTCAATGGCTCTCGTCATTTTGTTCACAGCTGTGATTCCGTTCTCACCCAATTTCACCGTCCTCCTGGTCTTGCGAATCCTCACTGGCCTGGCGACCGCCGGGGGTTCTTTGACTCTCGGAGTCGCTGCAGACATGTACAAGCCGCATCAGCAACAACACGCAGTGGCCTTTATCGCTTGGGGGAGCATGCTGGGATCCGCACTGCCTCCTATTGCCGGTGGCTTTATGGAGCTGCATCTCGGCGCAGAAGGTTGGAAGTGGTGCTTTTGGCTCATTGCCGCATTTGGCGCATTCGTCCAGCTTTTGCACGTCCTCATTGTACCCGAAACGTCGTACAAGACAGCTCTCGACAGGTACGCCAAGAGGCGTCGTGAAAGTGCCCAGCGGGAAGGTAATGAGTCTCTCGACCTGAACCTTTACGGACCGACTGAGGGAGTCTCCATACGCGCACGCTTTGAGCTCAAGGAGTTTGGTCAAACGGTGTTCCGGCCCTTCAAGTTTCTGTTTGTAAGTAACTCTGCAAGCTTTCTAGACGGTGTGCATGACTAACACCTGCTTATCCTAGACTGAGCCGATTGTGTACTGCCTCTCTGCGCTGTCAGCTTGTGGCGACGCGATCGTTTTCCTGTTCATGGAAGTCTTCGGCCATATTTATGGCGAGCATTTCGGTTTCGACAAAGGCAGCACTGGACTCATGTTCATTCCCCTTGCTCTAGGCTGTAAGTGACCCGCCCGCTCGCGAGTGTTATGACTAGTTGCCAGACACTAACACGTCAACTCAAATTCAGATACGATCGGCTACTTCATTGAGCTCTATTTCAACCGACGTAGCAGAAGATCTCGTGCCGCCGACCCGAATAGCCAGGATGCGCAATACGAAGGTCGGATGGATGTTCTCGTCTACACAGCGCCGTGTCTCCCGATCGGACTGGTCCTCTTCGCGACAACAGCGAACTCGTCGTACGGAGAATTCTCGTGGATCGGAACCAGTGTCGGCGTTTTCTTCATCGGCATCGCAAATTACACCATCTACGCCTCCACGATCGACTACATGGTCGCAGCATACGGCTTCTATGCTGCGTCTGCGACGGGCGGGAACGGATTCGCTAGAGACTTTTTGGCTGGCGCTCTTACCCCGGCAGGTGGGCCATGGGTGAAGTCAATGGGGCCGCAGAAGATGTGCGGCATGCTCGCTGGCATTAGCTTCTTTTTCTGCGTTGTCTGTATCGGCGTGCGTCTCCGTGGTGCATGGCTGCGTCGTCGCTCCAAGTACACGGTGCAAGACGTCAGCGCGACTGAGGAGGCGGACTAGATTAGCACAGGTAGGCGCTAACTCTAGCCATCGACGATGTTGCCACAGGAGGACTGCACGCAGATAGGGTCCAGAGAGTTTATGGGATATCGCGGTCAACTAAATTGGGAGAACGACATTGTTCTCGTTCAAAATTTGATATGATATCAAACCTCAATTATAGATGGGAATTTAGGGACCCTTAGTTTCTGTGTACTGCAAGAATAATATGAATCATTTTGATGTTCCCACAGTGGTGGCCTCTCGAAGAGAATCGATTGTATTCTACATAATGTGACCATGTGTGTGACGACTAACAGACCAAATGGCGCTACCTCTGGCGTTGTCTCATGTGAAAATGCTTGGCACTCTCCTCAAAGTGGTGGTGTTGTTCAGATGAAGTCGGAGGGCGCTCGAACGTGTTTCGAAACACCAGACGGTGCCTCAGCCAAGACAGAGCACAGCCGCATCTCCGGGGGCAGGACTCTCGACAAAATGGGCTGCAAACGGCAAACTTCTCTCTTGATTCTTTTGATTTGGTTGATCTAACCAAAACACAAGAATTCATCCAACTTACAAGCCCTAAGTGTCACTTCAAAATGTCGACAGACAGTGCTCGACAGCCCTTCCTGGAGTACACGGACGACCCTGAGAAGGAAGAAGCGCGCCGATATGTTCGCGTCCAAACGCGCAAGGGCAACATTTTACCGTATCTCTTCGTTGCCATCATAACCTCTCTTCTCTGGTCCGTGGTGATCCTCTTCTTCGTCGACATTCCAAGAGCCGGCAACACCACCGGCACCATCCCTACCACTACCGAAGAACATGAGCCAAGCTCTCGCCCCACGGGTAGATACAACATCACAACCAATGCTCACCGACTGTCTTGCGGCAACTCTGTTTCCGAAGCCAAGGCTCTCAACTGCAAATACGACCTGCTGCTGAACAACTGGGTGCCGGAGCCATGTTTCGACAAGGAGTGGCTCGATGAGTACAAGGAGGACGACAGCTGGGGCGGATACGCCGACGAGGAGATGACCCGTAAGCTTTCAGTAGAGGAGATGTCCGAGGCGGATCACTACTGGACTTCTTTACGCGATCATGTCAACCACTGTGCGATGATGTGGAGGAAACAATTCTGGGCGCTGTATGAGGAGCGCAAGGCTTTCGATACGGTGATTGCCAGCCCTGGTCACACGGATCACTGCTCGCAGTTCTTGATCGACGTGACTGACAACTCGAGAAACTGGACACATCCTACGAAGACTTCCATGGGCTTTGCTGGGTGTTGGGTGAGGGATGATAGGTAGGATTGCTGATTGGGAAACGTTGCCTTTGATAAATCACTACATAGGAATGGACTGCAATTGAGTCATGATATTTCAAGAACGTGCTTCTATTTCTTCCTTCCCAGGATCTTCTGTCCAAATTTGTGTCCTTCAGGACGCAACACTGCTTCTTGGGATGATGTCCGCATCCGCACTACTGGGCTGGCACATATATAAGATGTGGGTAGCAAACAACTTGGGCGCTGACCAAGCTCAAATTTGAATTCTCAGGCGACTGGGAACTTTGTGAACAGTCAAAACGTATTCGCCGTCCCGGGCACCGAAAAGCCTAGAAAGCGCGGCTATGATGTGGTTGGGAGAAAATTGACAACACTCCATGTTTTCCTCCTCGATTGAGCAATATTGTTGCCCATCACTCGCCATCTATCAATTGAGCATCTCAAACTCTTAAGTAGGTATTTTAAACCCCGAGTGCCTTAGTTCCTGAAACACGCCTTGGGGGTCGTATGCCGCAGAGGCGGCCCTGATCTTCGCAAGAGCCTCTTCACCGTATCCAGCAAGAGGATCCTGGGTTTTGTAGGCATAATTCAAGTAGTGCCAGTTCTTGTTTGCACCAAGTGAGTCAGCATATGCTTCCAAGTTGCCCACGAGCTCTTCCGCCAGGGCCAAGACCGCCGGCTGATCATCCTGCTCCGTTACGGTGACTGCGACTAGCCAGAATGCGACCGGCCCGTCCGCAACTAGGCGTTCTAATCCCATGACGTTGCCACCCATCTCATTGCTGATTTCTACGAATGCGCGAGGTATTGGTTGCACACCGGCGGCTATGCTCAGGGACGAATTGTGAGCGATGGCGGCTTCCATCTTCCCGGTATATTCTTTCATTTGCTGGTAATAGAACTCCAAGAACTCAGTGACTGCTGCGTTGGCGATCGTGCCGCTGAACCAATTCGGATATACACCAAGAGGGGTCGCTCCTGTGAAAGCGGGTACCAACTCGGCGATAGAACTGACGGTGGTAGTATCGGACAGATTTCTGATGGCAGTGAACTTGTCGAAAGCCGGCGGTGCGACCTCAGCTCGCGTGTTGCTTAAGAGCGCCCGCAGGGCAAGATTGCCTTCCGCATAACCTAATGCAACAATGGCCTCGCTTGTCGGGTCTTGGTCGAAGTCTTCAGCGAGGTGATAATATGCATCAAAAATGGCAGCACGGTCAGCCCAGTCATATGTGAGGTAGCCGCCCCAGATCTGGGTTGAATTGATCGTGTCTGGAAGTATCAATGTGTCAACACAGAGAAGCGTCCAGGCTTTCAATGAACATACTTAGGTCGACTCGCGTGACGAGTCCAAGATTTCCCGAGCTCCCTTTCAGAACCTGGAAAAGATCCGCGTGTTGCTCACGGTTCGCGTCAATGACCGAGCCATTTGCGAGCACCATTTCAAAGTTATGTACTGCGTCGCAAGCCCAGCCCATGGTTCCGGCGTGGAAGGAATAGCCGCCTCCGGTGATAAAGCCACCGACCCCGACGACGTCAGCTCTGCCGCCTGCAACTGCCACGCCGAAAGGTTCAAGGGCCTTGTAAACAGCACCCCATCTAGCTCCTGGTTGAACGGACGCTATGGTCGTGTCGACATCGTAGGTAGTCTGATTCATATAACCTGTCTCAACGTCAGCGTTACCATGTACAGGACAAGTTAAAAACCCTGAGCTGACTGAAGTCAATAGTAATCCCATCGTCCACGCTGTTCGAGCCCCGGAATGCAGAGTGTCCGCCGCTGCGAATGCCAAAAGGGCAAGAGTTGCTGATGACCACATGCATGAATTGCGAGACGTCCTGCATGGTCTCGGGCAGGAGCATACAATATGGTGCCAGTGCTGCATTAGCCGAATAATATGACTCAAGACGCTCTTGGTAGAGGGTTGTGTTGGGATATACGATCTTGCCTCTGAGCTCGACAAGTTGAGACAGAGCGGCACACTATCCAAGCGTTAGACCAAGTCTCGTCTTCCAGAAGCAAATCAAGACAATATTGTTGGGCAGGTAAACACGCACACAGGCGAACCCATCAGTCGTGAAACTGCTGGCCTGGATGGTGGTTGAAGACCCGACCAGCAGCCAGAAGCGTAAAGCAATTTCTGATATTTTCCCCATGTCTAGTAGCGTAAGAGATGAGCTTGAGTGGTGGGGAGATGAATGACGACCAGGGAGGGGTGTTGGGTCCTCCAGCATCTGGGTTTGTGCAAGCATTCATGGCTCTATATATTTTGCTATTGGTGTAGATGTGTATTCATTCTCAGAATCATGAAAGTGATTAGTCTGAGCTGAGCCCCATCCCTCGGAAGCGGGGGTAACGGGAGGGTGCATGGACAAGACACTCGGCAACAAGCCATTCGGGTGATGTTGCATGAAGCGATTGCGACCCCAACATACCGGTGTAAGCTCTAGACCAGTTTGGCTGGATCTGCGGTGCTTGTGCAGCGATCATTGGCCTCAAGCAGTAGTAGACGTGACCTCGTCGGCCTCCAACGGAATCATCCGCGATACACCATTGCCGCACGTCGCCTCAGTCCAGTGCCCAAAATCATCAAGGATCCCGAGACGAAAACTGCCCGTGTCTTGCTTCTGTTAATTCTGAGACCGGCTTTGCGGCTTTGCAGGCGCAACCAATGAAGCGTCAATCCCATAGATATGCCAATTTGTCCCACAAGGCCACATCTACTTTCTATGTTGTAACAGAATGTTGCCATCTCTATAAATGTAGGCTGGGACTTCGTCTGTGTACTCTAAGTAGCTTTGGAGTCTGATAACATTACTCCATCACTCCACGTGCCCCTCTCAGGCACCCTGTTGCAATAATACACGACCCCAAGATTAGTCATATTTATAAGCATCAGACTAAAATGAGAGAAGATTGATCACACCCATTCAGTGACTCTGGTGCAATTTGCCAGACAAGTTACACTTCAATAGCACACTTCGGACCGACAGGCGATATGAGTCTGCTCGGTGGTAGAAGACTTAGACACCAGGCTCCCAGGCCCTAATGAGACCTTTCCAAGCCAAGTCGGGATCAGCATAAGATCTATCTCCTCCCTCTTTGGTCCATGCTGCGCACACAAACCTGATTTTTGGAATGTAGGAAAGCTAATTTTTCGAGATTGGTGGATCTGTGGTGTGATACTCCGTTGTATGTTTGCAACCGTCATGCTTCCTTCCAGACATCAAAGAATGTTCGAGATTGGAAGAATTCACAACCCAAATGAAGGGACACTAATAGGACATATTTAAGGATGCCTCTCTTTTCACACAAGATACAGTCCTGCAACATAATGGCTGGACTGAATTGTGCTCATTTCAAATTCCACAGTAGACCAGGGAAATGATAGCGGCCATGTTTTTTGCAAGCGCCGTTTGCGCTGGACCTGAACAATTTCCATTGGCCGTCAAGATAGGTATCAACATAAACTCCTAAAGATGCCCTCTCCAAAACATATCGCTAAGAAAAGGCGAGAAATCCATCCATTTTGGCTTCTCAAACCCGAATTGGATACCCACGTGCCGATGGTGTGGGAGGCCGCTTGCGTCCAGTGCTCGAATGTGAAGTCGCACGGAAGCTAGGTGACAAGTTCTCAAGCTCCGTGTCACTTCCTCCTCGGCTGCCGTCCTGCTTGTGGCTACCGTGAGCGTGAGCTAGGGCAGCCGCATCAATCTCGTCTAGAGAAGTCGGGTTCATTTCCCAAGTGCAAAGACTCGCAACGACCTCGGCAACAGCGACCCAGAACATGACCCAGACCATGCTCTGGAAAGACGTAGAAAATACCTCCTTCACGTCCCTTATGACTCCTGCGTCCGTCTTAGGCATGTCCATCAGCGCCATAGGGGAGCGGTGGAGGGCATCCTTTTGCTGGGTTGAGAGCCTGGCCTCGAGAGACTCGAGATGGATGTTGAAGATTACATTGCAGATGACCAGGCCCAAGGCGCCACCGAGGACTCTTACTTGGGCCATGACCCCCTGGGCAACGGCGTGATCTCTGCCGGAAGCCTGTATCTTGGTGAGGATTGTGGCGGAGGAGAAGGTCAGGCCTACACCGAGACCAAAAATTGCTTGGTAGCCGAACTGGGGGCTCTTTGGCGATGACGGAGCATCGAAGGTAGTCAAGAGTCCAAGTCCAATGACCTGGAGGCATGAAGCTGCTACCAGGGTCCGCGAGGTGTTGTTCTTTCTCTTCGACAACGCTCCGGCGATGATGGAGCCCAGAGAAGTGGCTCCGAGCATAGGGATCAGATGGACGCCTGCCATCAGTGCTGAATCTTCGTTGACAACTTGAAATCGCTCTGGAAGAGTAATGACTAATGCTAGATAGCAATAGCCTGAAAGGAACATTGCACTGGAAGTCTTTGATCAGTCATGGTCCCGTGGGACAGGGTTACGAAGGCATAAAGAAGGGAACCGTGACACATTACCAAATGCTGAAAAATAATAGAGCATACTTACACAACAGCGGATATGTATACGCGATTGTACACTAGTCGAACGGGGAAGACTGGCTCAACATGAATTGGGAGATGCTTGAGAATGAGCTGCCAACCCCAGAACAAGGCCCAACAAACAACGGACAAAACAAATGTGGCAATGAATTCGACACTCGTCCACGCAAATATCATCGCTCCAGCCTGCTGCAGACTAAATACCATGAGGACACAGGCAGCGAGGATGAAAATGTTGCCGATGAAGTCGATCCTCCAGAACTCGCGCCAAGGATGGATAGGCCTGCCAAAGTCTTGTGGCCAGAGGATGACGAGACCAAACATACAGATGAAGCCAGCGGGAATACTAGAAGTGATTTAGTATCAAGTCACAGGCGTCCTCTCTTTCTGGTGCCTTACTTAATGTAGAATATCCACCGCCAGTTGCCTCCGGAAATAGCACCGCCGAGAAGAGGGCCAAGGACGAATGAAGTGGCGAGCGTTATTCCGATGAGCATGCCGATCAAAGCATTCTTGCCATTGGGTGCAATCTCTGCGAGAGTTATCTGGGATAGACTGTAAAGACCTGCACCGCCAATACCTTGCAGCGCGCGGAATACGATGCTATAAGGAGCAGTTGATCAGCTGAGGGGTCAGTCGAAGTATTCAATCCCTCGCGGACAAGCCTTACAGCTGTGACATTTGCGTAGCCAGACCGCATCCAAGGGAGCAGCTCGAGAAGATGAGCCAGGAGAACAGGAAGATCGGGAGGCGGCCAAAATGGTCGGCGAGTTTGGCAAAACCGATTGCGAAGCCTAAGAAGATGTGATTAGTTTGTGTCTTTTCCAAGTTTGGTCCAAAATACGATTACCCAGGTAAGAGAGCATGTATGCAAGCACAACCCAGTACATGTCCTGGAAGTTCTGAAGATCTGTGGCGACTGTGATGAGGGCGGTGGAGACGATCGTGGTGTCTATCACAGAGAACAGAAGACCACCGAGCATGCTGACAAACGATCAGTTGTGGCCCTGCATAACTCAAACGGTGCATGTTTGACTGTGCTCACAACATGATGATGAAACCAAGACGTGCTCCAGTCACCTGCGGAGGTGCAGGTGGGAGGCTCTCCTCAAGAGAATCCTTGAGTGGAGTTGTCATTGTGCTCTGGTCTCTCGGATTCATTGAGCCCATGGACAAGTCGTTACTTGATGGTGGCAGGTAGATCTCATACGTCGAGTCTGGTATTGAATGCTTGTATGAGCTGTGGGGAGAGAATACAGGTCGTGGTTGTGTTGTTTGCAGCCCAATTTTGGAATGCCATGGGGAAGTGGATGATGGTTGTGGTGGCGGTGGTGAAGACGTCGTGTAAAGTGCATCAGCGTATCGGTTTTCTTTCGAAGAGATTGAGGTGTAAGGCCGTTTGTGAATCCACTTCCTATTCACCAACGCTTGGTCATTGCGGCTTTCCATTGCAGCCATCGATGCTCGAATCTCCAAGTCACTGGAGTCAAGGACACATTAGGTCATTCAAGGCAGAATGCTCCAAGGCCAACAACATTCACTTGATGCTGTTCTGAGTTTTTGATGTGAAGGGACAAGGACTTTTATCTCTGCGCCACGAGAAGTCCACATTTAACACTATCCAGAGAGCCGGGACGTCAATCAATCAATGATGGACTCGCTTAACCTTCCAGAATGCAACCGAAGAGAACACCTGCGCAGAGCTTCATGACATCTCAGCTGTCTTTGGTCCGAGGCGAGGTGCCAATCTCGTCCAACCGCTTTTAAGATGGGTCAGGAAGTACAGACAGGAGAGATATCGGAGGAGAGGCTGCAGGTGCCCAGGCAAGGGCCAGGTCTGGGAGAAATCCAACCTTATTGAACTCACTACATATGGGCATGGGTAATATGGATCTAACAGCGCCACCATACGGCAGCCAAAGGTTGACGGATACTGTGCAACGTCACACGTATTTTGTGCCTGAAAGCAGCGGTCGAGAGGCGGATGAACCCAAGCCCAGTGTCTCAATGAGGTCACATGGAACTGAACCTTCTCAGAGCAGGCCAACCATCCACCGTACATGGTCCACTGCCCAGCCGTGCCCCTGTCTATCATTCCACTGACCACACGTGAAAGTCGAGGCCTTGTGTAAGAATACGAACCAGTGGCCAGGCGGTAGCCGAGTCAGTGTTTCGCATTTCCGTCGTCCGAGTCTCTTTGAAAGACCGTTGAGCGGCCGAGTCGAATCCGAACGCTTCTGAAAACAGGAAGAGTCACTTGGAAGGATCGAGGTGCGTGAAAGTTCTGCTAGTGCCACAAGCCAAGACCAGAACCACATTTTCTTTTTGGGTTTTCACTTCAGCTGGGCAGTCGAGGCGATCCAGCCCGAGACAGGCTCAAGCAGAAACGTACACAGTCCGTAGGATACCCGCTATTTCTGAGCCGACGAGGCGAGGACCGGGTATCCAATGAGCCAGCGGGCTTATGACCGCACTTAAGGCCGTACTTGTGACTCGAACCGGTTTTCCCACTTTGTTGAGGTGGCACCAGGCGACACCAACAAACAGTTGATCGGTTTACTGACAGGCATGCGGATGGGGCTAGTCGGCCTGCTAATCTGGGTCGCTAAGGGCGACCAATGCAGGACTCCGCCCTGTGTGACCCTCCTGCCAGACACTTCTGGCGGTAGGAGCGAGACATGGCTGGGCTTGAAATGGGCTTGAACTACAGGATCTGTGGCCCTCCCTCATATGCAGTACACCTGTTGGCTGCTGCAAGAATCATTTTAGATGCTGTCGTCTGTCTCCTCATCCCAATTCCTCGGATATGTGCGAGCGCAAGGATAGGATAATCCAATATTCAAATGATGTCCTAAACGCCATGGGAAATCCTCGGCTGCTCGGCTGTTCCCTAGCGCACCCAGGAGCTTGTCTTAGTCTGTGTAACAGAACGTCAAGACTCAAGACTCAAGAATTTTGCCCAGGCGGCCAAATGTCGAGTGTGAGGCGGGTAATAAGACGTCCCGTCCGCCTCCTCACCGCACCTTGTTGCCACAGCCGGCTGTTGAGACTTGCAAGCCCAAGCGATCCCAATTGGGGTCAGCAGTTGTCTCTTGAGCGAGACAGTGCTCGTAATCACTGTGAAATTCTGTTTCGGTTGGACAGCATCGTGCCATCAGGGCCGTTGGGCTTGCAGTGACGTCCAATGTACGATCGAGTCACCAAGACATTGCACCGCCTTCGTGCAGGGCATAGCGACTGATATTGGCAAGCTGCAACCAATCCCTATGAGAGAAATTGGTCGAGCCTGCGGGTACGCCTGGAGGTACTCGATTCGGGTCCGTCGTGACAGGAAAGCGGGCCGTTGGCTGTTGTTACATCCGCGAACGTAGGCGCTGCGGCGGCTATCTAACGGCCACCTGATGCGGCGTACCATAATTACCTTGGTATTCGTAGACAACGGCCGTCGCCGTCCTTGTTAAAAGGGGCAGGCTATGGAGAATGCGCACCCTCGCCGACGTCCGGACCATGGCAGTGTGCCGGCGATTTACCGAGATATCGCCAGTGTGACTCGGTACCTACCTAGGTACCAATGTGAGGTAAGTTGCAGAGGGTTGCTGACGACAACTCCTCGAGCTCCAAACGGTGACCGCAGAATCATATGTCGTTTCTGCGTTGCAGCTTCCAGGGTTCCACTCAGGGAATCAATGACTGCATTAGTAAACCAAAATTAATTGAGGTTATTCACTTTGGGACAGTATGAGCGTCACTTGACGATCCCCTTCCCCTTTCCCTCCAGCCTACATTTTGGCTTCAATGGCGAGGAACCGTTGAAAAGATGGACTGATCTAGCACTTTAATGTAAGCAAATGGGCCCTCGAGAAGGAAATTCTTGACCAGACCTTAATTTCACTTGATAGACTTTGTGCGTACATGTCTATCCTAATTATTGCATCTCATCTTAGAGAGGTCTGTCGGGTTTGCTTTCAAGGTTTTACTTTTTCCCCATTGGTCTCGCCTTAAGAATTCCCTGACTTCTTTCTGTCTTGGCCCCGTCGGACGCAATGCTTCATCGCAGGCGTACACCAGCCCTGCGAGAGGAGGAAGGAAGGAGCCACCTCCAAGATTAGTAAGTCCTACCCAAAACATGTGCTTTCCGTGGCCACCACAGCAGCTGCACATCGATTCTCGTCTCGATCTCACCTCGGGGCCGCATCTTCAGCACCGGAACGTCCCTTGGTCCGCTCATCGTTGGCATGCCTCTGTTCCTCTCCGAAACCCGCGCGGTCCCTTTGACTGTTACGACATTCTCTGTCCTGATACCGTGGTACAGCATCATACCCCCATCGCGGAAAAGCACGGTAGCCTCTTGACACCCTCGAAGAGGACGAATGTCCTACACAGAGGGTCAGACAGAGCACGCTGCCCCCGTGTCTGCTGGATCGACACTGACACTAGGCCCAGGGGTAAATGAAGAACAGGCCTGCGGCAGCTTGCAGGATCTTGCACATCGATTGCGCCTGTCAGTTGTCAGGTTTCGCACCAGCGTACCAAGCCGCTCGGATACAACGGCCGGGACACGACGACTTCAGAGCCCAAACGTCTACTCCTGGGTCTACCTAGGACTGTCCCTTGCCTTTCCGTCTTCCGGATGACACTGTCTTGCATCCTTGGACCCTCAAAAAATGGTCTTTTTGGAACGCTAAATCACGATATGGTGGTTCACCGCCACCATGGCCGCCCCTGCCTTTGCGGTTGCCCGGCCCCCGTCTGCAAGGACCCGTCCTGCGCGGCTCCGGAAATGGTCAATTTGTTTACCAGACTTCCTTGAAGTACTCCGAACCACGGGTATCGATGGGCCATCCATCGCGTTCATCGGGGCCCAAACTTGGGGCAAGAAATTCCCTCTTCTCCATGTGCACAGCGATTTGCAATGCGGCCGGCTCCCAGTCACGCACGACTTGCAGAGCCGTGTCCGTTCTCAGCAAGACAACCAACCTAGCTCAGCTCATGGTCACGATCGTCATCAGGGAGCTCTTGGATCACCAAATTAGCGAGGCTATCTACCATCGGTCACTTCCAGAGCCGTTCGGACACGTCATCCGACGACATCGTGGCAACACATCCGCGTTAATTTGGCACGCTCGCGCCCAAACGCAACGCGGTGCTCCATGCCATTGGACGGAAATTTGATTGCTGTCTTCTAAGGAAAGACCTATTGGAATGCAAGGGGTTTGTTTGGGCGCCATCATGACCCAAAGATATGCTCTTGGAGAATTCCTCAAACCTTCCTAGCTTGGGACCGGCTCCTTTCCCCACAAACTCTTATTTACTTCATGAGACGGTGCATTGGTTTTTCAGGGCTAATGTTTCTCATGAATCAGGTGACATCTGTCACCTGAGGCTTAGTGCTGACCGGCGCCCTCACTCCTCAGCTATGTGAGGAACAGGGGGATATCTGCGACTGGGGGCTGAGCCACAGCAGCTAAGAAACCATAATTTCCATGGAGGTATGGTTTGGAAGAGATACACCGTGTATCAATCTCTCCACCGCCAACGGGCACTCCGTCTCATGTCGAAGACGTGGTGCCGCGACACGAAGTGTGTTCTGGAGCCGGGGCAGCAATATCATACTTGAGGATGGCATCTGTCTGACAGCCCTTGGGGAAAATACAGTTAGGAGGTTTGGTCTGGTCTCTCTCTTGAGGACTTCCTTAACTTTTCTTTTCTTTTTCTTACCTCTGTCTTGGCCTCCGACCCCTGTCATTTCTCATGTGTACGAGTCGACTTTCGTCCCCTGAGAGCGCTGCATCTCGCAGCTCGGCCCGCCCCTGTGGTTCTTGATATCCTGCCCTGACCCTTTGGTTGTTCATGGAAATGCCTGAGCCTCACGCATGGGGGCTGCTCAAGCTGACAGAAGAGCTCGGGAGGTCCTGGGGAGGAATCGATTGGATGGTCTGATGAAAGATTTTCTCGAACAGGGTGTTGGGAA
>JACBFG010000030.1:440044-458313 GCA_013435955.1 Diaporthe sp. HANT25 | reverse complement strand
CTTTTTTTTTTTTTTTTTTTTTCGCACTTGTCTAATGAGACTTCGTGCTACCAATCGGTCCGATCCTCCTCTGTTCTTATCTTTTATATCCTCTCGCCATTGGTGGTCATCGTTAAAGTCTAGAGTCGAAGCAATATGGCCTATGTGTCACCACCAGAATTGAGTGGGAAATAATGAGCCTCATGGACTCGGAGACAACAAGTCGTGACGCAGTCTAGGTACTCGGCCAGCTTTGCTCACCATCATCGCCACTTGCCCCCATGAGGACCATGCTAAGGAGTGTTGCTGCCTCGGAACATTGTCATTTGAGGCTAGGAAGTACCGAAATCTGCAGGGACCTCAATCACATCATCAGTTCACCTGCCGCAGGGAAGCATCATCTACTTGACCGGAGCCGGTGAACTTCAGCCAAAAACACCGGGATAAGACACAGACTCCATCACCGACTGACGACTTTCCCAGAACGCCTCTCTACCTTTACTCCTGGAAGCAGCAACTGAACCACTATTGCAGAAGTTGGACACCTCGTTCACCCCTCATTGCCAACACGTGCAATACCTCCAATCGTTCCACCAACCTAAGGTTTCCTGAGGTGTGCATAACCTGGAATCAAATCGTGGGTAGAGCTGCCCCTTTCCGCTGCCTTCAAGCTGGGCCTACAGCTTCATTAAGCTTCTACCACATTGTCGCAAGCAAGCTCCCCACCTTTGACCGAGACAGCTCCTTCTTTCGCTTTTCAATCAGCACAGACCTGTTTCATCAAGGAACAATGGGTCAGATGCTCATCCCAGAGGACGATGCTGTTGTACCTGTCGCAATTATCGGCCAGGCCTGCCGCTTCCCTGGAGATGGCAAGAATGTCGAGGCGCTCTTTGATATGCTTAAGAAAGGCGGAGATGCCTGGTCAGAGTTCCTTAGTGAACGGCTCAACATTGACGGCTTTTATCACCCGAGTGGCCAACGTCAGGGCTCAATTGGCTTCAAGGGAGCTCACTTTATTGAGGGGGACATCAAAGCCTTCGATGCTACGGTACGTGCAGACATTCGCAACCACTTTTTGAAACTGGAAGGCAGAGACTTACTATCCACGAATCAGTTCTTCAACATTTCTCAGGCTGAGGCACACGCGATTGACCCGCAGCAGCGGATCCTTCTAGAGGTCACGTATCAGGCACTAGAGAATGGTATTTCGGCTCCTGTTTCCGTGAGAGCTGCCTTTCTGGCTAACTGGACATACAGCTGGCTACCCGAAGGAGTCGCTTGACCTCAGTGAGACTTCAGTCAACGTAGGAACATTTGTGAAAGGTAATTCACCTATTTCTGGCTGGCTCCCATCAAAGAAGCTCTGAAGCTAACTCTTTCAAATGCAGACTACGAGCAAGTCATCCTCCGAGACCCGGACTGGGCACCTCAGTATGCGGCAACTGGGACTGGTGCGGCGTTGCTTTCCAACCGCATCTCATACCAGTTCAACCTTCGAGGGCCCAGCCAGACTGTGGATACAGGATGTAGTGCGGGTCTTGTTGCCGTGCACAACTGCTGTCAAGACCTCCGGACTGGGCGAGCCAACCTGGCCATCGCTGCGGGTGTTGGCTTGATCCTGACCCCTGCTACAATGATGCCCATGACAGCCCTCAACTTCCTAGGAAAGAGCGGGAAGTGTTTTACTTTCACGAACAAGGCTGAGGGCTACGGTCGTGGGGAGGGCGTCGGCGTGGTCATTTTGAAGCGTCTAGATGATGCGATCCGCGATAATGACACCATCCGCGCGGTCATCCGCGGGTCTCGCGTCAACCAGGACGGAAGGACTCCCGGCATCACCATGCCCAGCTCCGATGCACAGCTCTCCAACATCAAGGCCGTATACAGGGAGGCTGGGCTGGACGTTGACCAGACCGCTTATGTGGAGTGCCACGGTACTGGAACTCCTGCAGGCGATCCCAAGGAGTGCTTTGCCGTAGCGCGGGCGTTCTGTGGCAATCGCGATGCCGACAATCCCATTCTCGTCGGCTCCATCAAGCCCAACGTGGGCCACCTTGAGGGCGCAGCGGGCATAGCCGGACTGATCAAGGCAGTACTGGCTGTTGAGCGTGGGCAGATACCAAAGAACCTGTACTTCGATCCCTCGATTGGAAATCCAGACATTCAATTTGACGAGTGGAAGATCAAGGTACGTGTTTCTATCATGGAATGCTGGTTCATTAAAAGAGTGGTTGTGGTGTAGTCTGCCGTTGGGAACGTAGGAGGGAATATGAGAGTATGATTACACAAGACTGACCTCTTCTGGCCAACTCCAGGTTCCCACTTCCCTTACCAACTGGCCGAGGGACGGTCTTCGCCGTGCAAGTGTCAACTGCTTTGGCTTCGGAGGCACAAACGCACACGTTATCCTCGACGATGCAGGCTCTTATCTTGCAGAACGGTCTTTGTCGGGCAATCACCGCTCTCTGCCCACCACAGTCTCGGCTGGTCTTGCTCAGAGGCAGGAACTGAAGACCTTTCCTTCCACCCAGCTGATTTTCATCTCATCCCATGAGAGAGATGGAATTGTTAGAATAGCTTCTGGGCATGCGCCCTACATCGCAGAGCACGCCTCAGATCCCTATCTGCTACCAAACTACGCTTACACGACTTCACGTCGTTCGGCCCTTGAGTTCAAGGCATTCGTCGTTGCACGATCTGCGACTGACCTCGGGCGACAGCTCGCCGCACCAGAGCGCCTCAACATTAAACGCTTTCTGAGTCCTCATGATGCGGCTCCTACCCTGGCTATGGTCTTTTGTGGCCAAGGCGCTCAGTGGTACGCCATGGGCCGTGAGCTGATGGAGTTTGAGCCCTTCAGCAACAGCCTGGTTGAGGCTTCAAACTATCTGTCCAAGATCACGGCTGGTGATTTCGACCTTCTACAAGAGCTGATGTATGACCTCCCCTCCTTGAGTCGCATCAATGAAACCAGAATATCACAACCAGCCACAACTGCGATTCAGATCGCCCTCGTCGACTTACTCAAGGCCTCCGGTATCCTGCAGTCTGCAGTTGTCGGCCACTCATCTGGAGAGATCGCCGCCGCGTACGCCGCTGGATTTTTGACCAAGGAGGACGCCTTGCTTATTGCTTTTCGTCGCGGCGAGCACGCGCACTCGATCCATTACTTGCACCCAGAGGTCAAAGGTCTCATGATGGCCGTTGGCCTGTCTGCCGTTGCC
Source organism: Diaporthe sp. HANT25 (assembly GCA_013435955.1). Classification (NCBI taxonomy): domain Eukaryota; kingdom Fungi; phylum Ascomycota; class Sordariomycetes; order Diaporthales; family Diaporthaceae; genus Diaporthe; species Diaporthe sp. HANT25. Next base: position 455,107 of record JACBFG010000030.1, on the reverse strand, counting down.
GTACAAGAGTACATACGCCGAGTTCCAACTGGCACAGTTGTTGTCGCTTGTGAGAATAGTCCTGTCTCTGTCACTCTTTCCGGCGATGAAGAACAGATTCTCTTCCTTGCACAGGAGATGGACGAGGATGCCATCTCTCACCGACTATTGGTCGTCTCAACAGCCTATCATTCCAGCCACATGCAATTGATCGCACAGAGCTACCAGCAATCCCTCGATGGAGTGAGTCCTATCAGCACCGCGCAAGGTCCACGGATGTTCTCATCCGTCACTGGTGAAGAGATCTTTGCTCCGCATATGGGTTCTGAGTACTGGAATAAGAATCTGACGTCCCCTGTACTATTCAACCAGGCCTTCTCCAACTTGTACCAAGCTGTAAAACCGAAGCTCGTTCTCGAAGTCAGTCCGGCTGTGGCGCTAGCCAGGCCCATTCGGGAAATTATCACTACCCTTGCCTTGGGCAAGGCAACGACGGAGCTCCCGCACATCCCGTTGCTCAAGCGAAACGAAGACGCTTCTATCACGGCTTTGGCGGCTCTGGGTGAACTCTGGGCGCGCGGCTGTCCAACTGACTTCTCGTGGGTGTGGAGAAGTAAGGAGGGCCTCTTGCCACAGCTTCTTGTCGATGTGCCTCCATACCCCTTCAATCACTCTAAAAGTTATTGGTTTGAGTCACACCAAGGCGAAGCCCTCCGAAAGAGGAAGCATGGTCGAGAAGATCTGATTGGTGCCCCCATGGTAGAGTCTACTCTTAAAGGCTGTCGTTGGCGTGGCTTCCTGAGACTTGACGAGAATCCGTGGCTGAGTGATCATAAAATTCAAAAGGTCATCGTCTTTCCTGCTGCTGGCCTGATCACCATGGCCCTGGAGGCTGCGAGGCAGTGTAGCGATCCTTCATTACGAGTCGATGCTTACCAAATCTTCAACTTCGTCATCGTTAAGCCAGTCATCATTCCCGGGAGCCAGCACGGCATGGAGCACATGATCACCACGGAGGCATTGAAGATTCCCCTACCGGATGTTACCAACGGCATCGCGGTTTACTCATTCTCGATTGAGACGAAGACTGAGCACGGACCTTGGCAGGAAAATGCAAAAGGTCTATTCAACATTGCCTACGGCGGCAAACTGGAAGACGGAGCTCCGCCTGAGAGCATTCGGTGTCACGATTACCGAGATACATACTGGAGACTGCGCTCTGAGTGCAACCAGGAAATCAGCGCCCGTTCTCTGTACGAGAGGCTAGATGGAATCGGCATGAACTATGGACCGCTTTTCCAAAACGTCGTGTCCCTTGCGAGAGGCCAGCAGTCCTGTACCAGCATCGTTCGAATTCCCGACACCAAGGCCAAAATGCCAGCACAATTCGAGTACGATCACCTCATCCATCCGGCCACCCTCGACGCCATGTTCCAGACGGTCTTCGCTGTTGGCGATGAGACGATGGTCCCGTCTTGCATCCGGCAGATTTCCTTCTCGCCCGCCATGTTGAGAGGAGCAGGTGCCGAGTTCCATGGATATGCCCTCGCTCACCGCAAGGGTTTCCGGGAGGCTGTGGCGGACATTGTCATGTCGGATGGCACCTTTAGCAAGCCCATGGTCGTTGTTAATGGCATGGAGTCCGTAAAGCTGGCTTCTTCAGGCGCTTCCGGTTTCCTGCCAAGCAACCGACACCTTTGCAGCGAGCTAAATTGGGAGGAATTGTATCCTGTCGTACCCGGCATGCACGGATCAATGCCCATCAACAACGGTGCCCCTCTGGTCGTTCTGCTTCCAGATGGCCATCTCTCTGAGGCAACCACACTCCTCGCTCAGGCTCTTGCTTTTGATAACGCCGAGCACGTTCGACTGTCTCAATTGAGTCCACACCAAGCGACCAAGCACTGTATTTCTCTTGTCGAAGTCGATCAAGGACTTGTGTTCAACATGTCTCGTTCAGTCTTCGATCAAATCAAGCTACTCATGAAGGCCACACCTGGACTGCTTTGGCTTACAACTGGTGCTCAGAAGACTACAGAGATGCCCTTGTTGGCCCCTTTCCACGGCTTGGCCAGGAGCGCCCGCTCTGAAGATTCTTCCAAGCGCATTGTGACGCTTGATCTCGGCGTCACTCAGGACAAAGATGATGCAGCTGCGGTTATATCAGCCGTCCACATCATTTTGCACAAGTCATTCGTCGAGGCTAGCGAGATTGAGATACCCGAAGCTGAGTATTCACTTCGCGACAGCAAGCTCTTTGTCGCTCGGCTTCATCCACTCGAAGGCATCAATGAGGTGATCGAGAACGGTCATGATCAAGCGGTGCGCATCGTGACGGTACCATTCAAGACGTTTCGTGAGCCGCTGAAGCTCAGGTTTGCGCCGAGTACAAACACAATAGGCACATACTTTGAGGAAGATGATGCCGCCAAGAAGCCTCTTGACCCTTATGGTGTTCGAATTGCTGCTCAGAGCACAAATCTCTACCAAGTTGATCTGGACACGATCTCGGGTCGAAGCAGCGAGAGCAGTTTGGGTGCCGATGTCATTGGTACAGTAGTACGGGTAGGGTCGAGTGTCACCAGAATCACAGTTGGCAGCCTAGTAGTCGCTCTTGTCAGCGACACAGTCCGGTCAATAGTGACTGTTGATCAGAGTTTCGTTCATCAACTACCAGACCAGTCCAAAAGCAGAGGCTTGAGTCCAGCAGCTCTCACTTGCGCATATCAGCTCTTCAATTGCATCGCAGGCCTTTCTTCTGGGGATACTGTCTTCATACACTGCGCTGCAGGCCCTTTCGGCGATGCAGCAATTCGGGTCGCTCAGTATCTTGGAGCAACAATTTTCGCAGGTGCATGCAACTCTGAGCAGCGATCCGACTTGAGTGCGCACTACGGCCTGCCACTGGAGCACATCGTTGACATAAGCAAGAATGTCCTGTCTGAGCAGCTCATGCATCTGACAGCAGGTAATGGCGTGGACTGCGTGTTCTCGCCAACCATGGATCACTTGGACCAGAGCGCTCAGTGCGTCGGAGAAAACGGCCACATATTTCTTCTCAGCAACAGCACCCTTTCCAAAGCAACTATCACTCCACGGTATGACAACGTCTCGATTCACAAGTTTGATCTCTTCAAAATTGCGAAGAGGAGAACCAGGTTCATCGCGCAGGCATGGGAGGAGGTACTCAAGCTCGTCATGGAGGATCGCCTTGGAACCCCGTCTCCCAAACTCGTCCGCGAGGAGCGAGTTGAGAACCTCGACCAGCTTTGGGATTCCATGGCTTCAAATCCCGGCAGACACCTGAACACGGTCCACTTTACTTCCGAATCCCACATCCGTGTCGGCACGAACCCCTTGACCCCAGCAGTTTTGCAGCCAAATGCTACTTACGCCCTTGTTGGTGGTCTGGGTGGCCTGGGCAAGGCTGTGGCTGGGCTGATGGTAGACCGTGGGGCCCGCCATCTGATCTTCATTTCTCGTTCAGGGGCGAAGACTCCCGAGGACTTTCAACTCTTGTCATCAATTACACGACGTGGCGTCAAAGTCCTGGCTCTTTCTGTCGATGTATGTAACGAAGACGACCTTCGCCATGCTCTTTCAAGCACCGACATGCCGCCCATCAAGGGTGCTCTTCAATGCGCCGCAGTGGTAGCTGATGCGGTGTGGGAGAGCATGTCATACGAGGACTGGACCGCAGCTACCCGTCCCAAGATCATCGGCTCGTGGAACCTGCACAACGCCCTGCCTCGTGACATGGACTTCCTCGTCTTCTTGTCGTCTGCCTCGGGCGTGATCGGCAACCGAGGACAGGCAAACTACGCCGCTGGCAACTGTTTCCAGGACGCCCTGGCCCGCCACCGCGCGTCCCTTGGCCTGAGAAATTCCGTTTCGCTCGACCTCGGCCCTGTAATGGGTGCTGGAATGCTGGAAGACGACGAGAAGACGTTAGCTATCCTCAAGGCCAGTGGTTTCTTCACCGTCTCTCTGGAAAACTTCTTATTCCTCGTGGAGCGGGCCATGGCCGGCTGCGTCGACGAAACTCTCCAGTTGCCCGCCCAGGTCGTCACCGGCGTGGGTACTGGCGGTCTTATCCTCCAAAACGAGGTCGCCGACCCCTACTGGGCCGAGACCAAGATGTTCGAGGTCCTCAACGAGCTCGACCTCCCGGATCTGCAGTCTGACGCCTCTGGGGACACGAGCTGGGGCTCCTCGATCTCCACGAGCATCTCGTCGCAGAGCAGCGGCAAGGCCCTGATCGCGGCTCTAAAGTCGGCTGACTCAGTGGACGGAGCTGCCCACGTGGCCCTGTCGGGTTGTGTGGAGTATCTCTCCTTCTCCCTGAGTATGTCTCCGGATGACATGGACGTGGACAAGTCTCTCACGGCCTACGGCGTTGACTCCCTCGTGACTTCCTCCTTCCGCAGCTGGATCTTCAAGAACACCGGCGTAAAGGTCAGCGATATGGAGGTCATTGGGGCTGCGTCGATCATGGAGCTGGCACGGTCTATCGCCGAGAAGGGCTGTTTCGGTGTCTAGGCCTGAGGAGAGGAACACAGTAGATGAACTAGAGTATTGAGAAGAGAAGGAAGCGGGAATCTTTGATAGAAGAACGGTTGTGATGCTGCAGGCCCAAGGGGTTGGATTTTATTCAAAGCCAGTTGCTGGCTTGTAGTAGATAAACTCAATTTTAGACTTTCAGCCTAGTTTCTGACACTTCATGAACTTCTGGTGTCTCGGCGAAGGTCATGACCATTTGCGAACATCGTTTTCAAAGATATAAGTGTATTGTAGTAGATATGAGACTGGATACCAACAGAATTCAGCTGGTATATTAGCAGAGTCACCAAGCTTCGATTCAGCAAGACGTCTCAAGCCCCGGGGTCTTTTCCATTCCGACCATTGGCCAAAGAGCGTGGTCGCATTAGGATAAGACAAATCTGCAACAATCTCGTTGCAAGACAGTCTTTCATTCAGAAACCGCTTTCCGGGCATAGGAAATTAAAATAAATGGAATGCGAGCAGAGTATCTGTGATTATTCTCTACTTCAGAAGATGATCCATGGCTTCCAGCCGACCTTGCACACTTTTGCAAAGTACAAAGATATGAAAGCACCTAGATACACGAGTCCGGTGAAGACAATAACCCCCCAATAATCGCCTCCGTTTGAGGTCAGAATGTTGCCGCCGATGGGTACGCCCACTAGGCAGGCAAAGCTGACAACAGTGTAGCAGGTCGCGTAGTATCGGCCGTAATTCTGCGTCTTACACAGGAGGCCAATACAGACCGGCGTGATACTGACATTGCTGCCACTGGCGAAACCAAACGTCACGGCGAACAAAATCAACCCGGCCGTATAAGACCCAGCGGGCAGCCAGATTGCGAGGCACGATACTATCGACATGATGCACATGATCATGTTGATATTAAAAGCTCCAATCTTGTCACCCCAGTAGCCCGGCAGCGCGCGGCCAAAGGCGGACGCGGCGTTGAGGATAGGCAGGATCTGGAAGGAGAACGCCTCGGAGAAGCCCTTGGAGCGCGCATAGGACGAGATGTACGTCAGCGGGATGAAGAGCGCGAACTCGAGGAGGAACATGCCGATCGTGGTCAGCGTGAAGGCGCGGTTGCGGAAGATGTTGAAGTCCGGGCGGGCGCTGGCGCCCTGGATGGGCGGGAGGCGCGAGCGGATGAGGAAGTTGGCGCACCCGCAGACGGCCAGCACGATGAAGCCCAGCACGCGGACGGACCAACCCCAGCCCAGCCGCGGGAACAGCGACTGCAGCATCAGCGGGAAGATGATGCCGCCGATGCTGCCGCCCGTCGAGGCGATTCCCGTGGCGAGCCCCCGCCGAGCCTGGAAGAAATGGCCGACGGCGGCCAGGGAGGGGGTGAAGAGCAGGGAGCAGCCGAGGCCACAGAAGACTCCGAAGCTGAGGATGAAGTGCCACAGTTCTGCGGCGGGTTTGCATCAGTGGATATGTTGAGGCAGCGCGGTGCGTCGTAAGGGGGGCCCTTACCTGTGGAGATGCTGAAGAGCATGAGGCTGGCTCCCACAAACACGGTGCCGGTCAATATCAGCCATCTTGGGCCATGCTTGTCAAAAAGAGGCCCAATGAACAAGCCGCCACAGAATACGACGAAAGTGTAGATGGAGAATATCCATCCCACGGTGCCCTCATTGTAGTCTTCAAGCTGGTGTGTTGTCACGTATGTCTGGAAGGTTGCGAGAGTGTTCATGAGGCCGAGAGACGATACCAGCGCCAGCCAGGCGCCGAGGACGACGAGCCATGCCCGCAGCCCACCTTCCGGATATGTCTCATCCCCGGCCGATGAGGCTGCGTCTCGTCCCGACTCATGATCCGCGTTGCTAGGTACAACAAACAACGGCGGCGGGGTAGCATTATTGATGCTGTTGTTGTTATGATAATTACCGTTCCCGCCGACGTTGTTGTTGTTGCTGTGGTCGTTGTTGGCACGCGGCTTTGCGGTCACCGATTCAGGGGCATGGCCATAGTCCAATGAGCCTTTGGGCTCTGCCATTTTGAGACTTGTCTCGCTACCTAGTAGGTACAGAGAAGAACTCACGACTCCAGATACAAAGCTTTTGAGTGCAGTACGTCCCTGTCGCCAACGAGCCAGACAGAAACTATAGAAAATCTTCATACAATAAATCATTCATTGCAGTCGGGATTCCTATTGAGCAGATTTGCCGGGTTCTTGCACTATCCGCTCTCGGAAGAGGGGGTCCCAAGCAAGTACTCGGCCCGGAAAGGTTTGGTCATGACTATCACATCCATTGCTCGATTTCATTATGTAAGGATTTGATCAGTTGCATTTGTGCTCCGTGACAGCACCTTTTAGTGTCTCTCGCCGTGGGAGTCATGGGCTAGCGGCGATCGGTTGTAGGTCTACTGGCTGTCAATCTAACGGGCATCATTCTGCACATTTGCGCACCTGACTTCTGGCATTGCCTGGCAGCCCGACTGCTAGCAGAGTGCCCCCATGCCTCATAGCTGTATCCTTTCTCTAGGCCGCTTCTCTGTACCATTAGACGAGTGGCCGCAAACTAATACGAGCCAACCGGTAATAATCCGAGTAGGCTGCCACGGAAAGTGGTATATCAGAGTAGCTGCAAGGAGGCTGGCGTCGTGGGCAGATATGCGCCCTCTTGCGCTTCCTTGGTCCAGGCATACCTGAATTGAGGGTTGAGGACAAGCCCTGAAGGCCTTCGGAAGGCGTAGTCTTGTCTCCTCGAGTCTACGATCTTGTTAAACGTGCAAGACTTCAGTCTTCATCGTCCTCGGCATCCTCCACCGTAACTTGCCGAGGTCCTGTCGTAGAGGCTTGGGCGGGCTCCGTCGATTGTGATCCCTCGACGCCTTGGTGTGAGGTCTGCAGGTAGCCCTCTTTCTCCAGCCTGTCTGCCTCCTCAGGCTCCATGAGGCCGCCTTTGCCCTGAGTCTTGTCCAGTTTCTGCCTCACCACGCTGGGGACAAATGCGACCGCTTCCTTCCGAAGGTCTCGCACTATGGGCTTCGACTCGTACACGGTCTTTGCTTCTGGCACAGGCGTGGGCGTCGACGCATGCCTCTCGCCTCTGCCGCCCTTATCGTTGCCGCTGCCTAACGGCTCGAGATTCGCGTTCTTGTTCTCATTCATCTTGGCCCTCCTCTTGGCCCACCACCGGTCCATGACCTCCTTGGGAATCGGCGGCGGCGTGTCCCTCGGCATTGGGATGCTCTGTACATCTTCAGGCACATCGCTGTCGCTAGTCAGCTCCACGTCATCGTAGTCTCTCCGCCTCTTCCCCAACGTTCCCCTGTCGTTGTCGCCATCTCGCCGTGGCCCGCTGCTTCGGAACTGTGGTGCTGCATCGCCGAGTGTCTCCCGTGCCTTCTGGACAGCCTTGAGCTCTTTTTCCAGACCCTCGAGGACCTGCTCTTCGTGGTGTGTGAGCTTGCCGCCGCCTGCAGTCACGGCCTTGAGGTCGTCAATCTGCTTTTGTATGTGCACCGGGTTGCGCTTTGCGAGTCGCTCGTTGCGCTTGGCGGTTACGTCTGCCTTGCCTTTCTTGATGGCCTTGGCCTTGTCGGCCTTGCGCTGGGCCTGCACGGGGTTGAAGTTGCGTTCCTTTGGCATGCTGTGTATATGGGCTGAAGTTGGAAAAGATAAAGAAACAATCAAGAGGTCTGGAATGAATTGGCCCAATTGTAGGGGTCCCTACAGGAGGCAGTGCTCACCTTTCGAAGCTCTTGCATGTAACTCTCGACTCGTCCAGCTTATCAGTGAACGCAACCTCTTATCGCCGAAAGGTCACGTGCGGGCCGCCACTAGTGCAAAACTCGCCCCGACTTTGGCCCCGCTGTGGCTGTGGCGCGGCGAAAAACGAGTGTGCAATTCCACAGAATCCATCCTGCCCTGCCCGTCTACGACTCATCACCCAGCGCCGACGAAACCCACCGTCTTTCATCAAACAACCCATCAACGAACCTTCGTCAATCGATCAGAACATCATCGAAAATGGGAAAGGTTCACGGATCTCTGTAAGGACTGCGACACCTGGGGCGACGGCTGCGGAAGGCAACGACCGGGAAGAACAAAATTCTAACAAAATCGTCCACAGCGCCCGTGCCGGCAAGGTCAAGTCTCAGACCCCCAAGGTTGAGAAGCAGGGTGCGTACCACCGCAAATTTTTGATGATCTTGGGATATGTGCAGAAGTGCTGACGGATTTTTGATTGCAGAGAAGAAGAAGACCCCGTACGTCTGAACCCCCGGATCACGCGATGCCTATGACGACCTGATCCCACGAACGACCCAAAAACTCAACACTAACAACCACACAGTAAGGGCCGCGCAAAGAAGAGACTCACATACACTCGCCGCTTCGTGAACGTCCAGCTCACTGGTGGCAAGAGGAAGGTGCGTTGGATACCGAGGCGTTCTGGGCGTGATGATGCCGTCGCGGCTCCCATCCGCCAGCCAAATTTCGCGACAACTGGACAATCGAGGCTGACCTGGCAATAGATGAACCCCAACCCAACCTCCTAAGCTCGCCTCTTTGCTTTTCTGGGATGAACGGTGACGGAATTATCGGAACGACAGGACTAGAGGGCTAGAGACGATGGCGGGCTGCTGCCGGGAATGAAGGGACGAATGGAGTCTCTTGACCAGAGTACACACCCACGGCGACTTCGGCCACTACGGTCTACTCAGGGAATATCAACATGATGGAATTGCATCTGTGTTTCTACCGAGTTTAGGCGCACGGGTCCTCCGCGATCCGGAGCCCGAGGACGCCCCAGCTCGAGTCCTCGAAAACGATCAGAGAAATTCGATCGATTTGTCTGGTCACCTACCTCTCTCGCGCGCCTCATGTGCCTGTCATCATTGATGAGGGTGCCAGTCTGCCGCTGGATAGGCGGCTATCCCGCTGACTGAATGCGATTTGATTGACCACATCGTTGTCTGCCCACCGCGCCTTTGTAGACCTTGGGCAGGGCGAATCTCGATCATCTTGCCCGCCCTTCTGCTCCCCTTGTGCCACAAGGTACCATGAAAGGTGCCTGGATTCGTGCGGTGTAACGAAGGCCAACAAAATAGCAATTGTGCATCATGTTTGGTTGAACGGGCATTCGATGTACCCGTGGGGGGCGGATGATGCGATGAGTCTGAGGCATGACTGCTTCGCCGTAACTATTTCCCCTTCGGAATCAGTCGCACAGTGGCTGTCAGTCTGCTTATCCTCCGCCGTGCTGCCACAACGGAAGTCCTGCTGCTATTTCAAATTCATTAGCAGCGCCATTTATGCGCATTTTCTTTGGCCGCGAGCTATGAAGAAAGCTGGTCATCAGGCTGTCACGGTGTACCGCTTTCACTTGAAGCCGTCCAGCTGTCTTCGACCGAGGGATATATGATGCGATGTCACCATTCACTGTGTCCAGGCTGTGGCTCCAGACATCTTCGGGGGTTCTCCGGCTATGATATGAAGTCCACGGTACTGTTATGGGGAGGTTGGGAGAGAGTGTGTATCTACAAGTGCTACCTTGGCCCTGCCAGACGAGACACACGACCCGGTTCTCAGCCGCCACTACAAAAAGGTCATGTCTTGATACTGTGTCCCGCGACTTTCTTGACAGAGTTGTTGACAGGCACGCACCAGTCATCTCGTGATCGCAAACCCACGAGAGGTAGCGAACCCTCAGTGGAAACTCAGTTTCTGGAGAGACGACATTGGGCAGCACTGTTCCCTTTCCGTATGCTGACAACGCAAAGTGTGGCGAATCTTGGGCCCGTTTGGTGTCAAGCCGGTTGAGAGATAGCAGCCAGATCTGCGAATCTGAGTGCCTGAGCACCTGTGGCTTCTGACAAGTACGTACGGGAGAGGACGACACCCGCGAGAATGCGCGAATGATTGGGGGATAAACGGCAAGCTCGGCACTGAGAAACGCACACCAAGATGTCACAGTGCGTGTTATTTAAGCCTTCGTATTGAGATAGTTCTGCCACTGTAGTACTGTGTGTCGTCAAAGGTGAGGGCGAGATGGATCTCCCGGTATTAGTCGCCGGTGAGCACAAGGGCAGCAATCAACAGACAGACGTATCAAGGCGATTTGTGTTTGTGTGCCAAGTAATCATCAGCAGAGCGCGAACATGGGGCGTACTGCATGCAGTGCAGGGAACTGATGCAGCTGCTGGCAAGGCCAGGATCCAGACAGCCAGACAGCCCAGCGCACAGACGGGATAGCCCTGGGAAGAATTGCACACATGGATTGGGCTGGAATGGAAAATGGACCGTTGAGATGCATTTTGTCTTGTTTCATGGCGAAATTTAGCGGGGGCTTGCCAGTCGCGTTGTCTTGTTGTTGCTTGACCAACCCGCGAACGGATGTTTTGATTCTGGGTGGGGCCAATGACGCCTCGCTGACCGGCGACCTTGATTGCTCTCGATCCTCCTTGGGGGGGCTGTTTTCCCCTCCTCCTTCCTTGCCCTCCACCTGTCTGCCCGCCTGCCTCACTGCCAGTGCCCAGTACCACTCTGCCACTGCCACTTGGGTTTGCTCGACAAGGCCTGGAGAATAAATAAGTGGGCATCGTCCCGGGATTCTTGCCCCATGCTCTTTCTCGCATTTTGATCGCATCGGATTTGCATTGCATCAGTCGCAATCTCTCCACCCCCACCTTGGTGCGGCTGAGCCTGCTTCACATGTTGTTGTTGCCGTAGCCGCGCGTGTGTGTCTCTCTGTGTTTATCTTGACTTTTCAGGCTCGACCCTTGGGCTGCAACACTCTCTCACCCACTCTCTCACTCGCTCCCGTTTCCAGTCCCCAGCAGACTTAGACTATCATCTCTCTGTCTCGCCCGAGGGAATCGACCAGTCAATCCTTGCCTTTGTGGCTCTCTCCCCTTCAATTCGACAGGTCGCTTCGGACGCCCGCCACCTTTGCGCATCCCAGGCGCATCCAACGCGCCCTCCCCGTCACCAAACCCCGCTGCATCAACGCGCCACAACCACTCATCATGGCCAGCTTCATGTCCAACATGCTCTCCCCCGGAGGCAAGGACGGGAACAACAACACCAACAGCAGCAAGCTGGACCTCGGTCGCCCCTCGACGCCCGTTAGGAACAGCTTCATCGAGCCGGCCAACACCCCAAAGGGCAGTCCCAGCAAGAGGACCGCGCCTCCTGGTGCCCGAGAACTGCCCCAGGCTTTTGAGAGTCACCTCAAGCTCAACGCAGCCACCACCCTCGACAGCCCCATCAAGCTTGGCCGTCCTCAATCCGTCATCACCCCGCTGTCTCCCACCAAGCTCAGCAATGCCCAGTCATTCGACCCCTTTGACGCCGAGTCCACGACAAATACCCTTGTTGACGATAGCATCCTTCAGAGGGGCCCCCCTTCCCCCCCGCTCAAGCACCAGGGCCAGGAGAACACCCCTCCCACCGCCTCCAAGATCCCAATCTCCCACAACCATGCCGCTCAGTCGAGACAGGAACTGTACAACAGTCCCCGCGCGCCTCCTCCGGGCAAGAAATTCGATACATCCCGCGGCCTCACCGACGAGGAGCGAGCCATTCTGGAGAAGCCCAACGTGAGGCGTCTAGTCAACGTTACCCAGCTTTGTGAGCCGCCGTCATTCCAACTGCTCGACGTCTGATTCAAACAAATGGCTAACACAACTCTTCTGCACAGACTTCCTCGACTACTACTTTGATCTCCTGAGCTATGCTGGCAACCGCCAGGGCCGCCTCAACGCCTTCCGCGCCGAATACCCTGAACCCCCCGAGACCGACGAGGAGACCTATAAGCAGATGTGGAGCAAGTACACCGGTCGCGAGCGGGCAAACCTGCGCAAGCGGCGTGTGCGACTCCGACAGGGCGACTTCCAGATCCTGACACAGGTCGGGCAGGGTGGTTACGGTCAAGTGTTCTTGGCCCAGAAGAAGGACACCAAGGAGGTGTGCGCCCTGAAGGTCATGAGCAAGAAGTTGTTGTTCAAGCTGGACGAGGTGCGCCACGTCTTGACCGAAAGAGACATCCTGACAACTGCCAAGAGCCAATGGCTCGTCCGTCTGTTGTACTCGTTCCAGGATGACAAGAATATTTATCTTGCAATGGTGCGTGTACCCCACTCCCCATGCTCTGCATGGGCCTGACTGACATGGCGTAGGAATATGTGCCTGGAGGCGACTTCCGCACTCTGTTGAACAATACCGGTGTCCTGTCCAACAGGCATGCTCGATTCTACATTGCCGAGATGTTTTGTTCCGTGGACGCACTCCATCAGCTCGGCTACATCCATCGCGACCTGAAACCTGAGAACTTCCTTGTTGACTCGTCTGGTCACGTCAAGCTGACCGATTTCGGATTGGCGGCTGGCATGCTCGCGCCTGCAAAGATCGAATCAATGCGGCTCCGTCTGGAACAGGCATCCGAAACCTCGGTGCCCTTTGGCAAGCCGATGGACCAGAGAACCGTGGCAGAACGAAGGGATGGGTACAGGTCGATGCGCAACAACGACGCGAACTACGCCAAGTCTATAGTCGGCTCCCCCGATTACATGGCCCCCGAGGTCCTCCGCGGGGAAGAGTACGACTTCACTGTCGACTACTGGAGTCTGGGCTGCATGCTTTTTGAGGCCCTCACTGGCTTCCCGCCGTTTGCTGGATCGAATGCTGACGAAACCTGGCGCAACCTGAAGCACTGGAAGGACGTTCTCAAGCGGCCCGTGTGGGAGGACCCGAACTACTTCCTGAGCAACCGCACGTGGAACTTCATCACGACCTGCATTAACTCTCGGTCCAAGCGCTTCTCCAACGTAAAGGATATTTACGCCCACCAATACTTCGCCGAGGTCAACTGGGAGACGCTGCGGGAAACCAAGGCACCCTTTGTGCCCGAGCTGGACTCTGAGACCGATGCTGGCTACTTCGATGACTTCACCAACGAGGCGGACATGGCCAAGTACAAGGAGGTGCATGACAAGCAGACGGCCTTGGAGAACATGGCTGAACGTGATGATGACATGGGCAAGTCGTTGTTTGTCGGGTTCACATTCCGTCATCGCAAGACCGATGAGAACGGCGGCAGTGCAAGGAAACCGGTCACGGACAACACGTTCGGCACGATGCTGTAGGGAGAGCAGATGTACGCTGAGCCGCGAAGTCCCGCTGGGAAGAGGAGGTGTGGGGAGCGGGCCCTGCGGGTGCCGGTAAAGATCTCACCCAACAAGGTGTTGTCGGTGAAAACATATGTTGGGCAGTCACCTGGCCCTGGAAGCCCGACACGACCTGGATATTAGCACCAAACTTTGATGAGGGGCATGGTCGAGTACTGATGGTTGATGCCAATATTGATGACGCGTCTGTGGATACGAAGCAAAGCTCTTTCTTTCTCTCACGTTACCGCTTGCGGTTTTGGTCCGGTTGGACCGTGTATTACATATGACGCATCGGCTCGAGGAGTTCAGGGTTACTGGCAGAATAGAATTACAGGCCAGCGTTGGACAGGCAGGCAGGCAAACGGTAGGAGGCTTTGCTTGTCGGAATTCTCGGGGCGATAATAATTACACGATATTGAGGAGGAACGAGTGTCCGGGGCGACTTCATGGCTTGTGATTAGTCAGTCTCTCCCGATCATTGTCCAGATACGCAATGGCTCGACGGAAATATATCTCTTCGTGTGTAACTAGACTCAGACATACAAAGTAAATCACAAGTTGTCGGTCACGCTGACTCTCAAGCACACTCGCTCAGTAGATGAGAAAGCTTCAACATCGAATGTGGACGAGTGGGCCATCACTTACACGGCGGCAAGAACCAATCATATCTAAGGATCTAATCTAATCTGGCGGATCTCCGGCTCACACCCATGTCCCCGACTTCCGAAGTAACCTTAAAATTAGCCTTGGCATTGACGGGGGCCAAACATGACAATGAAACAAAGCCGATGGTGAGGACAGCTGAAGGAGATCTTCTAGAATGGGGCAGATGAACAGGAATCCCTCAATGCGCTCGGAGGTACTCGTCAGACGTTGACGTATGATCCACCCACTCCGGGGCCCAATTGCTGACACAGCCATGCCTTATATACAGAAAGTGTATAATGGGGGACCTCTTAGCTGGCTGGGGGACTGCTTCGGACATTCCCCAACCTCTGTCCTCCCCGATCGCCGACGCCATCTCGGTCCCGAAGTCGCAGCCATAGCGTTCGACTCCACACGAATTGCCTTTTACGTCTCAAGGCAACTTTTTCCTTTTATTTTTGCCTCTACCGGTCGGGGGCTGGGTGCGTCAGACTGGGCGGCATTCGTTGGGACACGGCTGTGGTCGTCACCGCCCTTCTCCTCTCTCTGTGTGTGAACTCTATCCTGTAAGATGGCTGGCCCGCCGCGGGCCACATGGCAACGCAAAAAAGGCTGCTGGAGCTCTATTTCAGCTTGCCTAGTTGCTGACGGCCACTCTACCTGACACGGAGGGGGTCCTGCACGAGCTACCCTGCCGCGCAAGCTCCAACGTTTCCCATCGTGCTTTTCGTGCTTCTCCTCCCTGCTGTCCGACCGACTAGCGGCTGCGATCAG
>JACBFG010000030.1:428766-440034 GCA_013435955.1 Diaporthe sp. HANT25 | reverse complement strand
TTTTTTTTTTTTTTAGTCAACCCTGCCGCCTGGCTCGACTCCGCCTGCTGGCGGGCCGAGAGGGAGGTGCAGTAGCATGGACATGTACCGGGGCCGACTATCCTCCTTCGGGCCTGTGTGTCTATTACACTGCGTCTCACGCCGCCTGCAGTCGCACCATGGCGCTCTCCCTGTTTGGCCTTACTGGTGTCTCTCTGTATGTCTTTTCTCGGTCCCGACAGTGGGGCTGATGGTCACAACGAGGGTGAGCTGACGAATTCGGTGCGCAAGGATGGGGCTGAACGAGCCTTGCGGTCGTGAGGCTGTTTATCCCCGCCCTTCTGCCTATGACATAGGTGGACGGGGCTCATGCGAGTGTTTCTTAGGACCCTGAGCTCGCATACTTATAGACGGGCTTGATCTTCCTCCTTCTGGCCTGGCTCGATGCACTTCTTGGAAGACAAGAGCAGCTCCTGCATACGTGCCTCCTCAGACCACCCCAGCTCGAAGAAACGCCACGCATACCTACATAAGAAGAACCCTCCAGCAAAACCCCCAAGATGAAGACAGCCACTCTCGCAGCTCTCACCAGCGGAGCAGCCGCTCAATGGTGGGGAGGAGCCCCTGACTGTGCTGTAGGTTCACGTCTCATGTCTCTTCCAACCTTCGACTCTCATCCTTCCTCTCGTCAACCTCCATGCAAACAACAACACTAACACACCAGATGTAGCAATCCTGCCTGTCCTCACAGTGGGCGTCCAACACGCCAACGTCAGCCTGGCCTGAGCCAACATCCTACTGTGGCTCCGACACCAACTCTGTCGGCTCGTGCCTGTCCAGCGCGTGCTCCGCGACGCCGACCGCCTGGTCCTCGTACTCGTCCGCGTCGTCCAGCATCTGCTCGGCGTGGTCGTCGTGCTCATCCATCGGCTCCACGGGCGTCTACACCGTGTCCTGGCCCGGCCCCTCGGGCACCGGATCCTGGGGTCCCGGCGGCGGCAACGGCAACGGCTGGAGCAGCTCCGGCCGCGGCGGGTTCGGGGGTTACGGTGGCGGTGGTGGCAAGGGCAGCTACGGCGGCGGCGGGTGGGGCGGGTGGACCTCCAGCTACACCGCCAGCCAGGTCACCGTGACCGGCTGCCCGTGGGACGGGAGCCCCTGGATCGGCCCCGGCGGCGACGGCGATGACGCTGGCTGGGGAGGCTGGGGCGTCTGGGGGCACGGCTGGACTTGGACCACGCACAGCGCTACTGTCACGGAGACGGTGACCGCCACGGACGGGAGCGTCACTGTCTCCACCGGCCTTGCACAGGTCGCCGAGGCCGTTTCCGGCTCCGTGACGAGCACCACCACCCTCACCGGGAGCGATGCCACCGCTACCGGGTCGTCGGCCAGCGCGACCTCCACTGGGTCGACTTCGAACGCTGTGGGCGGTGCGAAGGTGGACCGGGGCGTCATTGCTGCTGGCGCCGTCCTGGGCGGCCTGGTTGGTGTGATGGCTGTGCTGTAGGGTTGTGGTGGATTTGGGCTTGGGCTCGGATATCATTCACTTTCATTGGGGGAGGAGACTTGTTCAGGAATGTGAGCCGGCACGGCTGAAGGACGTTGTCAGTGGGGATGTGGTAGACTGGGGCTCATTCTTTCAGCGACACGGCATGAGAACGTTTGCATCGTATTAATGTTTTTGGCTTATGATGACCAGATTCCGAACACCTACTACCTAGGTACTTAGGTAGCAACTCAAAATACCAGAGCAGTCGAGCAGCATGCTTCGATCCTTCAAACCTCTGCGCTTAGGTCCTTCCTGAACCACCCGTGCTTAATTTGCATCTAGTTACATTGAAATGCTGTCTTAGCCAAGAGAGTCCAATGATCCGTGTGCAATGCACTCCCACCTTTTCCTAACAGAGCAGTCCTTGCTGACGTGGAAGTCTCGATGCTTTCCAACAATGTAGAATGGGGACCCATCAGAACGTCTCGGTCTGAGTTGCGCTCCTTATGAACGGCACTCTATACCACCCGTAGCATATGAAAGAGGTGGAATTAAGCCAATTGACGTTCATGTATTATGTCACATGCTGTTTTGCATGAAGTAGGTAAAGTCCTGCTTTCCGTCAAGGATTCATAACTTCCAGCCCTTTCATTCAATATTGATTTCAGTGGAACAGCATGTTGCAAAGATTTCAATAATTAATGTAGGTAGCTCTAGCCTCTGGGATCAACTCAGTGACCGATTAAGATCGATTAAGATCTTCGAGTCTATAGTGTTCGATATATACTTTTCAATATCAACACACAATTGTGAAATTACCAATACCGCCTTTCCTGCTTGAAAGCAGCAACTGAACTGCATTGGCTTCATATTCCCCTAATAAAGTCCTTTTAACGAACAACACAGGACTGTTCAGGCCTGTCACATTTATTACCTGTGTCCAGATCATCAACTTAATTGCTTCCCCCCTCGCTCGCCGTCAGCTATTTCCTGTCCTTGAAGTTGTTGTATTCAACAACATCCGGAGTTAACCTACGTAAACGCCACATTGATTGGCCATCAAGCACGTTGTGCTGTATTTCAACATTGTGAGACTTGAAAGCCAGGTTTGCCAGAAAAGGACGAGGCATAGGGTCAATCAACAGCGTAAAAGGCGCCAAATTGTTGCAAAGCTAGAGATCATGTGCGCATAACTATCCCTAGCTTCGCTCGACATTGCATACTGCTTCCCCAAAACTTGGTGCTTCTAGACAAACCCTGAATCTGAATGTCTTCACAATTGCCATAGTAGAGTAGTCAGTGTACAAGGCGACCCATGATCACCAACTCAATAATCGCGTATGGACTACTAAGCCTCCAAGTCACCAAGGAAAGGGCTACGTTTGCTTGTCTTGCACTCGTATCACACTGGCAGAGATAGGAATCGAGATGGATGATTTCAGGTTTGCATGTGGCTTTCATTCTTTCTCTCGATATAGCCCCAAAGTCATCTATCGAGGAACAAGAACAGTCCCCGCTCCAAGGAGAACTCCAGTCTCTCCGTGCAAATTATACTGCCAGTCTTCGGAGGATCAAAATCGCTCACAGAAATAATACTCAGTTATATCTCTGCCAAACCACCATCTCTCGTTACAACTTACACATCCGCGGGGGTATCCACCAAATCTCTACGCAACAGACGCGCACAACATACGCAACCGAGATGAAAAAAGCCCACGCTCTCGCTCAACCTGCTCCCTCAAAATATACAGCCGTCCCCAAGATCGTCATATCTAGCGCAGGAAAAGAAAAACACCAATGATACCCTCGGGTGCCCAAAAGCCCTGGCCGGAAACCAAGCGGCCGGAAATAGAGTGTTGTAAAAATCGCCAGAACCGCCCACGCTCGCTTGATAACAAAATCCCATAAAGTAACCTCTCGTAATGACACGTTCAGGACCAAACAAGCCACATCGCATCCAGAAACAGCTTTGGACGTGAAAGCAGCGCTTCGGAACCGGTCTATGTCGAGACATGGCCTCACTACCTCACCACACACACCCTCCCAATCCGCAGACTTCGTGGCGCTGGCTAGGATCAGGAGAATCAAAGATCCAGCCAGATCCTGTTGCGGAATGACCGCGCCGACATTCGTTGATCGGGTCGGCCAATCGATCGGAAGGAGTCGTCGCCGCTACCACCGAGAATAATGATTATTGGGCCGAGAACCCAAGTGCCTTGACGTCGGCAAAGGGTATAAAACATTGCAAAGCATAAGATTCGTGACAACCATCCCGCCTCAAAAGTCAGAACGCGCCGAGCTGAATGCCAATAAACTGATAGAGGAAGAAGCTGCCAACCGCCGAACCCTGGCATGCTGTCAGAGCCATGCCGCGAGTGTGAAGCGAAGCAGCCTTTGCTTTCGCTCCATCGACTGGCGTGGTATCATCGAGTTATGTAAAATAGCTGATATCGCGACCCAGTGGTGCGTATCAATGCAACAACCGTGAACGCCTTTCGGATATGCAGGTCTGTCTCGTCGGAGCACTCAGAGACTCATCGTCAACCACTCCCATTCCTGGGGGCCAGTGCCGGTTCCATTAGGCGCCACTGTCACGGGTGGCTGACCGGCAGGCATACCCGTCATCATGCTGGAGCCAACCATTGGCCTCTGCGTCATGCCGAAGCCGTTGGCAAGGCCCAGGCTGGCTGAGTTTGACATGGTACCGAACCCACTGCTCGAACCGATCGAACGGGCTGTCTCGTTGGAACCGGTTGAGTTTTCGGGGCTGTCAATGTCCATTCCGGTACTGTCAGCTGCACTCTTGCTGTGCCTACGCTGTCGCTTGGCGGATACTGCAACAGTCCGCGGCAGTGCGGACGCCCCAGGTCCGGGAGTGGACTTCGGTGGGGCTGCCGCAATAGGCACGACGCCCTTCCCACCCACTGCACCATTCGCTGTGCCCGCGTTCCCGTGGAAACTTGTTGGGCTGCTCCCAGCCGTGTTGCCGCCCGACGGCCCACCACTGACCGGGGAGTCGCTCGCATTGACGCTACTGGCGCGGTTGGTCGCCGGAGGCGTCGAAGCCTGGCTAACGATGTTACTAGCCGAGGAGGAGATGGCGAGCGAGGAGTTCTTCCGGGTGTTAGTCCCAGAATTGTTGTGCGAAGCATTTACGTTGGCATTCTTCTTCCCCGATCGGGTACTTGTCCCGCCTACGGGCAAGCTGTTGCCAGACCCACGGTTCCGCTTCTTGATGACATCCGTCTTCAGACTAAGCGGTCTGACAACACCGTGGAGCTTCAAGAACAGGCCGCAGGCGTTACAGAGTGGCTGGCCCTCAGGGTTACGACGCCAAAGAGGCGTGGTCTGAGTGAAGCAGTTTGTGCACGTGGTGGGGGCGGTCCCGTCGGTTGACGAGTTGTTGGCAGCCTGCAGATTCGTTGAAGAGCCATTTTTGGACCCTGGAGGTGACGACGGTCGGCTGGGATTCACGGAAGAATATCCAGAGTTGTGCCCAGCCGCATCTGCCGGTGGAGAGTTGGGGTTTGATCGCGAGAGGCGATCAAACGCATTGCCTCGGTTCACCGCTGGGGTTGACGCAGTCCGTGGCACTTTCTGTCGGCGGTCTCCGCCATGTCGGAATGATTGAGATTGACTTCGGCCGAGATTGCCGCCTTCCCAGTCATTGGAGTCCACATAATCTGTTGTCGTCCCACCAATGGTGACCCGCTTGGCAGCAGGCGGCCCACCCGGGTACCGTGCAGCCTGGGTGCTGAACTGCCCGGGCAAAGACGCATCCCACTGCATGGCGTTGCCATGCGTCGGCATCCCCTCGGCGTCGAACTCAGTCGACGAGAAGTCATGCGGCATCGTCATGTTGCGGTCAGCAAAAGCACCAACGTCATCCTCTCCATCATCCGAGTCTGGCCCAAAGCTGAACATGCCATTGCTGTCTGGCATCATACTCACGCCGGGAGACCGGACAGAGTGGTCTGGAAAGACCTGACTTGGGTCAATGTGGCCAAACGTGTTGCTGGTGGCGAAGGCGGAGGTAGGGTCTGCACCAGAGGTGGTAGGGAACATGGGGTTTCCATTGGACGGATTGTACATGAACTGGTTTGGCATCGAGTTGGCCATGTTTGTTGGAGCTGGGCGGAATGGATGTGGTCGTTGGTGACGGACGTCCATGGAGCCAAAATAGAAAGGTTCCTCGTTGATGGGATGGGGTGTAGAAACGGCGGATTGGTAGGCCGACCCAGGCGGTGAATAAAACTCGGTGTTCTGCACGGCTGAGGAGGGCATGGACTGGTTGTTATACATGTTGGCGAACGTCCCATGGTGCGCCATTGGTGAGGTGCCTGGAGAGAAGGCAAAGTTGGGCTGGAAAGGGCCCGCAGAAGTAATGATGGGATCGCTCTCCATCTGGAATGTATCCAGGGGGAATGGCACGCCTGGGTGATTAGGCCCGTGACCCATGCCAGAGGTATTGGGATGGTCGAGCGTGTATTCATGGAAGTCACCGTCCCCTTCGAGTCCCCCAATGCCAGACACGTGAGGCGAGAAGTCAGCTGGCCGCTTGCGAGTCTAAAAACTTGTCAGTTACAATCGGAACATTGACGGACCATGCAGTCGGACTGAGCAGCATAGGCGAAGCCCGTGTCGCTGCTCTAGAAATTATAGGGTTACTTACCCGTCGCTCGTCGATGCTCGTTTTCCTGTGATGCCTCGTAATGTAGCCAAATTCGTGCTGAACGTTCGGCGCATGAGCGGGGACAGGAACAGACTGAGGTACGAAATGCGGGAGAGAGGCCTGGCGGTGCTTGATGGGGATAGCGGTAATGTGCGAGCGCGTTGGCTTGTCCTCGCCTCGCTTCGCGAGCTCGGGAGAAGGACTGTTAGCCGCGCCGGCGGGAGTCGCGATGTTCTCAGCGACGAGGAAGTCGTCGAGGTTCATGGGATCAGAGGTCGAGATATTCTGCTCAGATGATTTCCGCAGCTGGGCGATTCCGCTGGGAGCGTTCCCACCGGATCTTGAGAAAAACACAAACAAGTTAGCACCTTATCGTTCCTTCGCATGGCATGGGCATGGCGTCGCGCAGGTACTGGACCAGATAACCGTACCTGGAAGACTCGTCGTTGGCGAGCCGCTGCTTGCGCAAACTGGCATGCATCATGCGCCATGTGAGGTTCTCCATGCGCTCCTGGTTGGGCAAGCTCTGCTTCGTCTTGCTGAAGAAGCGCCAGACCTGGGCGGCCAGCGGGTCCTCCTTGCCCAGCTCGACCGGGCTGGTGCTCATCCCTGCGATGCCATCATGGAAACCAGCGAAAGTGTCCGTCTTGGACAGGGTGCCTCGTGCATTGTCCAAGGTCTTTGAGAGATCAAAGCGGACCTCCTTGAGGCTGCCGCGCATCTCTGCGGTGTGCTTGGACTTGTTTGTGGTGGTGTTGGTCCTGTGGGTGTTGCTGGGGCTCCCGTTGGTGATAAGTGAGGCGGTACCGGTACTCTTGTTAGTCCTGGCGGAAGCGGAGCGCTCTGATTGCTCCGGCTTAATGTCGCCGGGGCCGCTGTCGGCGGGCCTTCGTGGGAATCGGAAGTCGTGCTCTGTTGAGGTAGGGCTCATTGAGATCAGAGGACTCGACGTCGATATGGCGGCCATGTCGTACGGACGAGTCGAATCGGCTTTGAAGTGTGCTTCTTGGGGGGGACGGGGTGGTGAAGAGAGGGAAGCGGGAAGACTTCGGCCAGAATGGGGGGAATTCTTGGGACTTGTACCGTCCAAGCAGAGACCAGAGACAAGAGAGGATCCCGGGAGGCTCTACCCCACGTTCGGCTGGCCGCACCTGCACCCACACCCACACTCGCTGGCTCGCTCGCTCACGCACACACACCCTTACACGCACCCCCCTACAAGCACAAGCACACAAGCTGGGCTGGCGGCCCTTGGTGGTCCTGGCTCGAGCCTGGCAGTCACCTCCGTGGTAGTGTGCCGCCTGCCTTGTCCTGTATGTGTGGCCTGGATTCTGGTCTGGTCTGGTCCCTGGTCCGGCGGGTGATGGTGTGCCTCTTCTTTTTTTGATGCTCCCACTACTACTAGAGCCTGGGGACTGCGCACAAGCCGAGCAGCGGTCACCCACGTCCAAGCAGCAACCTGGTCCGCTGAAAGTGGAATCGCACGCCGTGGCCAACCAAGGGCGGTAATAATAGAGTTGTCGGGCCCAAGATGCGATTCAAGAGTCAGGCTCAGGCTGGATTCGGGGCTTGCAAGCAGGGGACGTGGGAAAATTGTCCAAAAATGCCACACGATGGACAGCAGAGCAGAGCAGAGCAGAGAGCATGACACGACACGAGCAGACACGATCTGGCCGATCCCTCTGCCCTTGTACAAATACGCGCTCCTGTCGTCTCCTCTTTCTCTCTCTCTGTCTGTCTGGGCCCTGCCCTCTTTACACGCAAATATGTGCGTATGCGCACACGAGGTCCAATCCAGATTCCATTACTGTTGCTATTACGCCCCCCCGGAGAGGCACTGCTACAGATAAATGTGCATACGCATCAACAGGGCACGGCGCAAAACCGAGTTGCGGAAGCGGTGGTGGTGGTGTTGGTTGTGGATGCCCATCGGAGCGTCTGATGAAGCCTTCTCCACTTGCTTGCCTCTAGCATCTCGCTCGGCCACTCTGATCCCAGCAACGCCAGCGTCTTGCAGCAGTCGCAGGCCTTTCTTTCGGCTTAACCTGCAAAAGCGCAGGACCAGGGGTGGATCCTACTACGCTGGTGGGTCCCTGCGCACGCGAAGGTGGGCGGGGCTACTTGGGATGCAGAAGACGAGAACGAGACATTTTGCCTGAAGTAGGCATCGGATGGCTGGCTGGCTGGCGGGCGGGCTGGTAAATCGTCTGCAGCCTGACGCACAACGGTGCAGTTGATCGTCCACTACAGCGCCCCTGTTCAGGCCGTTTTTTAAGGGTCCTCGAGATGTCCTCGCCATGAGACATCGAATTGCGGCGATCCACTCATGCTCTATTTGTTTTTCCTGCTTGTAAATCTCAATGCGTGCAGCATAGCGGTTGACTCCAATTGTACTGCCAGCTCTGGCAGGTAAAATTAGCCGTGTGACATCAAAAGATTGACTGAGAAGGCCACTGCGAGGGTATCGCCAGCCTTCACGATGACACTCTGCCTTCTCAAAACATCACCGGCCCAGTGGATAGGTGACGCATCTCGGTCGGCCCCTGGTGCGCTAGGGGCTTCATAGTTTTCCCGGGACGTGAGAGTCGATGGGCATGGGCCGTCCAGTCATTAATTAGGCCATCCGACCCCTTTCCGAAATCTTCCTTCTAAGTGGCCTAGTGCTGCTAGTGTCTGGAAGCAAGGCTTGTTCCCTGTCTGCGAACCGTAGTGTCGGCCTTGAAATCGTCAACCGTCTTTCCATGTGGAGACCGGGACAGGCAACGCACAGGTGAGATTGTTGCACACGACAGCCGCTGGAAGATCCAGGCACTTTCCCTCAAACTCACACGCGGATTTCAGGGCATGCTTGCGTGCATCCATGAAGCTAGGAAGAGAACGTCCCGTCGACCCTGCGACACCGAGCTCGTGTGGGGGCAGTCGACCATCCGATGGGCGTACCCAATTTGTGACATGCACATAGAATAACCTGTGCAGTCTAGACTCAAGGTTGCATATCCTGGTACACAGCAAAGGCCCAAGTCAGGATGCGGTGCGAGGCCATACAGCGGGTATTGCTTGCTCAGCTGCGGTGGGAGACCCTCGTGCACGGAGAGTCAGGCCCTCGGTGTTAAGGACGTGCAGAAGCGGGCATGGTGGACATGGTGTGAGGCTTTGGAGCTAGCGATGCAGACAGGGTTGGCAGCGTGGGGTTTCTTCCTGCAAGCACGGATGAAGGAGGTCGAATGTAGTCGGTACCGGCAAGGGTGCGCGCGAGTGGATGGGCCGTGATCGGCAAGGATGGCTTGCTCCGCGTGAGGAGCTGCGACAGCAACGCTGCCCTTCTGCGTGAGGCTGCTGTGGCTGCTCACGCATCGGCGTCGCAGCGCGTGGATCGGCCCCCTTCAAACTCGGCCTGTCGAGTGTACAGCCGTAGCACAGTCGTAGTCATGGACATGGTCATCCGTCCAGCAAGGCCGGGTACCGCCGTGCCCGCGTGGGCACAACTGGCTGGCAACACCTGGAGCGGTTTGGGCATCATGGAGGCGAGGCAAGATCTGAGGCGATGGCGATGGGTCGTGCACGTACAATACTGTATTTCTGTGAGTGATTCGTTTACGGTTGTCATTTGATACCAAGCAAGACTGTGGAGCCGACTTGACGGTCCCTGCCAGACCTGGGAACTGGAAAAAACTGGGAAGAGGTGGCATTGTACCTTAAACCCACGAGATTCCCGGGTTCCGAGGTCTCTGTGCGCCGAACGGCCTCCACTGCGATGATTCGTACCGTCGCAGAGGATCCGGGTCAAGTGCAAGATTGAGGTTCTGCAACGAGACAAGAGAGGCACGCTTGGAATTTTGCGGCTGAGGTCTCTCCACGCTGATCCACGGAACTTGGCCGGCCATGCGGCGCGGGTGGGAACGGCGGACGGTGCTGTCGACTCAAGACCTAGCAGTTTAACAATACACGCTCCTACGTCTCCCGGGAGGCAGAATGTAAGAAAGCCCCTGGACTGTCGCTTCGTCTCAAGCTCCTTGGCCGCTTGGAACATGCCGTGGTTGACGTCAGGTCAGGTGCGGCAACGAGCAAATGTGGGCTGCCGATGTGGCGTCCACATGGTGTAGTCTAGGACATGTCCATCATCAACGGGAGTGCGGATGTCGACGTTGCTTCCGCGGCAGTCCGATCGGAGCGTAGCGTTTGTTTAGCGCTGTAAGAGGAGGTTAACGGCCCTATTCCTCCCTCTCTCCGTCGTCGGGAAGATGGTAGTCCACACTGGCCGCCGGGTAATTGAGAAGTGATGCGACGGGGAAGTATAGATGGCGCTTAGATGCGCAAAGATTCGCGGCTCTCGGTATGCAGTCCGTGATGAGGATGCGCTCACTGGGTATTCTTTGCCCCTGTGGCATTAATAAAGTTTGCTAGACGGCGGGTCTTGATTTTTTTTTTCTTTCTTCCTCGGTACGGCAACCTGTATTCAATACCGTGGCTGCCCCAGGGCCGGTACTTTTATTCTCAACTTTTCACAGTGCTGTGTAAACAAACCGTAGTTTCAGGGTCCCCTTCTACACACCTAGGCAGAGGTCGCTATGGTGCGCAGATGTCGTCAGTCTCGAGACGAGGGCTGGATAGGATTGGTGGACATTGTTGAGTTCTCCTGCAGGAGATGATGACCATGGATGGAAGCGATCCACTGTCCTGTGGATCTGTGGCCTCCGTCCTTTTCTTTGCTTTTGCATTGGCTATGGGAGGGAGCTCTAGAATGCTGCAGGATTTCTGGCACCGTGGTTGAGAAGCTGACAACCGTAATGGCACGAATGGGTTGACGGTTGTGCCCCTGGTCTCGTGAGTCCTGACAGGCACGACTGTACCGTGGTAGTCATAGTGGACAGTATCACGGTCTGTGGGACTTACCAAGGTACCAAGGTCGGAATGGAGACAGACTGGCACTGACTGGCAGGCAGACAGGCAGGTGTGCGGGTGGGTGTTCGTCTGTGCTCGAAACCCCACACCCCTCCACCGCCCACACAGCCCGCACCGCACCCATGCTGCCACCCACACAGCACCCACTCACCACCCACGCCAACACCCACATCCGCTGCCATGCCATTGGGCTCGCTCGCTTTTTTGAACAAAATGAACTGCT
>JACBFG010000030.1:415368-428737 GCA_013435955.1 Diaporthe sp. HANT25 | reverse complement strand
GGGGGGGGGGGGGGGTTGGATGGTCAAGACCAGCCTCGCCATCCCGCGCGCCGGCGCTGACAAGTGCTCATCATGCTCATCTTGCTCCTCGCCTGCTCTGCCTGCCTGGCCTGCCTTTGTGTCACACCACACGCACGCGCTGACACGCACTCCCCTTTCACCTGCCTCGAGTCCATCCTCGATGAGTGCACCAGACTCAGGTGACAGCGTCATGGGCGCCACAGCTCGGCAAATCAAGAGCCACGCTCTCGGCTGGATGGCTTCGACAACATGTTACAATGCACCTTGACATGCCACACTCTAGCTCCATCCAGCTGGCGCCCGCTGCTGCGTGGGCTGCTTTCGACCTGACTTACTTTGAACAAGCCTTGCCCGTGCGGTTGTCCAGCCAGCCTGCCAGCCCAGCCAGCCCAGCCATCCGGAATCGAGTGGGCGCTGCGGCGGCCATTCCAGTCCAGGCCCTGTCGTCGTCGCTAGATGACCCCAATGTACCGGATACTCAGATGCACCCACCTCTGCCGACAGGGGTCTAAATTGTGTCTTGCACCCCTACGCAGTGGGTGTGTGTGCATACTATACGTCAGCCAGGTTGCTGGACTATGGCGCATGTACCCCCACGGCGACCAGCAAGCCTGTGAATGAGAGGTCATAAAACCAGACTGTAACAGCATCGGAGCAACAGCCATCTGCTGCTCCTCGGTCTGGTGCTGTCTGGCTGCCTGCAACAACAACACGAGCAGCTGACTCTTGACTGGACATTCTACAATTGTTCCAGAGTCCAGCGTCGCTGGTCTTGGGATTTCCCGTCGCATCTGGCTCCGAGTCATCCCGACCTATTCCTGCAGGCGGGGGGCTTGTTCTAACCGGCACTCCCCAGCTTCGGCCTCAGCGACAGGACGCCTCAAAACATGATTGGGCAATGGCTGTTACTCCTTCACCCTCACCAACACCCTGTCCCATCTCCGCGTTTCGTCAAATTGGCCGAGACCATCTGTTTGTGCCCGGGCAGGCAAAGCAGCCAGACGAATCAACCAGCGAGCCAGCCATCAGAATGGAAAGTGCATCACCGCCTCAGGTATGAAGTACCTGACTAGGACCTGACATGGCAAAATGGCCCTGGGATGGAAACACGACATGAAAGTAATGGTGTCGTGCGACCTTACTGCATCGTCCTACAGGGACACTTCGTCGTCTGGCAAACAAGCATGTGAAGCCGCCCGCCCCAGGCAAAATAAACCACCTAAGCAACGGCCCGGCACCAATTGTTGGGTCAACTGGCGGGCTGGCACATGACGCTCCCATCCCAAACATGGCCTGCCGTCTCAGCAGACCTGCTGCCATCGCGTTTGCTGGCGGTAGACCTCGGTTTACAGCCTGATCTTTCCTCTCGAAGGGCCGTGGTGCCCCAACTCAATCAAATGGGTACTGAGGTGAAGTGCTGCGGGAGCAGGCGTTACTGCATGCGGCGCCTGAAAAAAACCCATGGTGCACTCCGGATGGAGCTCTCAAAATGCGGCACGGATCACCCCTGCGCCTCAGCGTTCGAGAACTCGACCCGCTGGGCTTGCATCTCGCCTCCATTCCACTGGTCGACCGAGCGCCTCGGTAAGGTGTGCGTTAGACGAGTCCATGCCAGCCTCTCGGGTCCAGCGCATTTGTAAAGCACCTCCGAAAGGCTTCCCACAATGGATGGCACAGTTGAAGCTGGATACTAATTATCGGAATGAATAGTAGTAACGACCTAATCCATCTCAATACTGGTATGCGTCCTGTCCGGGCGAATTCGTGAGGCCACACTCGCACCGCCTGACTACCAAACCGAACGCTTGCGACGCGAAGCTGTCCACGGCGCAATTTACTTCTTCAGGGTAGTCATTCGTCAATGCCCCTATGGCTGCAGCATTGTTGCCGCCACTAGCTGAAAACAAGTGGTCCCGAAAGGGACCCTGATTAACACGAACTGAGAGGCCCCACCAATTGTCCTGGCGGGGACCATTTTTTGACGCTGGTAAGCAGCGCCTCCATATCGGCCCGGCTTGGAGAAGAGCACCTGCATTCAGCAGCAAACATGGAATAGCAAGCTGCCTGACCCGTGTTAGTAAGTCAGCCACGAAACTCACGATCATATAGTCGCTTCACAAACTACGGTGGGAGCATGTTCGTCCGAGCTGAGCGCTGGTTCGCGCGAGGCTATTGGATTGCTCTGCCGTGCAGGGTCCAAGTGACGCAGTCCACTAGGGGCCACTTGGGCGTGAAGCGCTCGTCAAACCAATTTACATGTGACTGCCGAGCTTGCGTGGCAGCACTCAAGCCCGGGTGCCTTTGTCGCGAAGGATTGGAACGATTTGGACTATATTTTGGCGGCTCTTTCTCTGGGCGCCGCTGGACTAATAACGACCATCCCTTAGACATCATAGGGATAATCCTCGCGGCTTCCGGATCTGTCAGGGAACCCCCTCTCAAGGCTCACCGTCCATCCCTCCTGGAGAAGCAGGCGGTGAGAGATCGCGGCATACGAGGCGGCAGATTGCTTGGTCATGCTAACCTGTATTGAGCCGCCTGAAGCGCAGTGATTTTCTGACGCTTGATTCTTCGGACCACAACTCCGTGCCAACGAGTCCTTTACCCGCAATTTAAGCCAGGGCGGGACTTGCCTGAGCCGGGCTTCTTCAATCGGCATACCGAAACTGGGGCTGACTCGCCCGGCCTTGTTTCCTGGCCCGCTCGATCCGGCCGCTTACAATTTCGCGAAGTAAGCAGACAATTTACCGAAATGGACGTTGTCTGCACTGCTGTCATTGTTAGATGGCGAGGACATGTCGCCGCTTCTGAGGACCAAAGACTTCATCACTAGTACTCAGTAGTAAATTCCCAAAACTCATGACGACAGGACCGGAAACACCGTACCAACGAACACAAGTGGTCAGCACCAAGTAACGATCACGACGTGCCAAATTTGGATGCACCAATCAAAGTTGGATCCAGGCGTGGGGGTCCGCAGCTGGCTTGCAGGAACCCCTCGTTCACCTCCGTATGTCCAACTGTCGGGGCGATCGCCCGACCTCCGCGATGTCCAGACGGTGCTTGTCGTCGATGGATCTCGCTGGCGAAATGGAGGCATGATGACTGGAGTCGCCGGGACAGGCTATCGTTTCAGCAGCCTGCAACATGGCGGATATTTGGCCTTTCGCCGTAAAGATGTTCGTTGGTCCCGGAAAAATCCTTCTCTCTCCCGGATCGTGACCCTATTCCTCAAAACTTGAACTTCTGGTGACAGAAACCCCACGCAAGTCGAACATATTGGGTGTGGCTCGATTATGTTGCACAAGACCTGGGCGAGAAGAATCCTGGACCGGTCAGGGCAGAGATCCGTTATTTCTTGCTGGTCATCGGGTAGTGTTCCTGGCAAGACTCTGCAGTCGAGTTGGTCGACGTTGCATTCATGGTCGTCGACAAGGTTCGCCAAGTCCGAGGCTTGATGTCCGTATTAGTGATCTTGAACCTTAACAGGTTTGTGCCTGGCCGCCTGCACTGTTCATTCTGCCAGGGTATTGGAATCCCGCCAGGTTCTGGAAAAGAGAGGAGAGAGGCAAGATGCCAGCTTATATGCACGCCGGATTGAAGAATGACTTGTGTTTCCCAAAAGCACTCGGCCCATGAACCCCGGGAGGCCAAGGTTCCCTTATCTCTGGCGAACAGAGCCTTCCTCTCAACGTATAGCTCCACAGGTGAACAGCACAACCCAGCGCCGATCCGGCAGGTCACCTCTACTACTGCACGTAAAGAGGAAGGAATTTGCAATATTGTGCAATTGGGCCTCGGGCTGATGCGCAAGATACCAGAACAATCTGCCACGTCCTAGTCCAGATATGAAGTCGATAAGACGAATTGTGTCCCTGACCTTCCAAATGGGTATCGATGGACCGGGCTCGATGTTCAGCCTATGTTCGTCGTAGCATCGCCGTCAAACTGTTTCGAAATTTCGAAGGCCGCAGGGACCAGATTAACCACTCTATCAAGATACGAGATTCTCAAATGACCATTTCTGATTATCGGGACCTTCTGATTCGAGGCGCTTCATGTCTGATCTGCCCCGAAGAGACGACGTCTGCTCTTCTCCGCGGGCAATCAACGACCCCTACACACGTGCACACCCCTTCCTACCTGAATTACTCGATTATATCTGTGAGACGTTACCTCATCCTGAGATTGTTGTACAGGCCTCCAATGGCCAGTCCTAGGCTCCGGCTCTGGCTCTGGCTCCAGTAATCAACTGCCTCGCAGGCACAATTGGGACATCAAGGTGCACATCGACAGATAGGTACTTAAAGAGGGCTCAAGGCTGACAGAGGTCTCACTGACAACGCACGTATCGTGTCGCACTTCCCTCCTCCTCAAGCTCCCTTATCTCTGTCCCTTTCCTGTTCTTGTCTCACCGGTCGCGAAGATCCTTGCACTTTGCAGATTGTCATCAAGTGTCAGACCTGCAGACGCGGTGTATCGCAGTGGGAACTTCGGGCGCCCGTTGCCAGAGATAAAAGGGCAGCGGGCGGCATCTTTCAAGACAACACAGCGGCCCGTTCTCTTGCAGTCCCCCCCGTCCACCTTCACGGCTCCGCAGCCAATGGGTATTTGTACGCGTCTGGCAATGGCTGAAGGCAATGGCTGAAATGTTTCAGTGCCAGTGCCGGCGCCAAAAAGCAAATCTGATCGGCCACCCCCACATTTGTGAGGCTCTCGTCGCACACTCGTTATCTTTGTTGTGCTAGTGGGCATCTATTAGATGTCGTTATCGCTTGCCCGGATGATGCATGCATTTGCGTGACTCGCCGGGGCTCACATAAGATGCATTCGCATACCTGTTCTTCATTATTTTCCTCAAGTCATCTTTCTCTCTTGTTGTGTATTTTTTTTTCTTTTGGCGGAACTACTCCTGCGCCGCCTGCCTTGTCCATGACCGCGCAAGTCCGCTGTGAGTCTGGACTATACTGAGGCGCAATACTTGGCGAATACCATGGACAACTCTGCGCCATGCCGGTGGCCCATTTCCTCTCGAACGACATAGTTTCTTGAGTGAGGATTGAATACAGCCATGAGTGTGGCCGTTTTCAATCCGCTTCTTTGTCATGTCGGAGTTCAAATGGATGGGCTGCTTTGTCTACACTGACACTCTTCTGAGCCTGGTCCAACAGAAGAGCCTCAAGATGTCAAGCCCGAACTTTGGATCCTGGACACATTGTCCTGATGTTCATCTTAGAGATGGTATCAAAAAATGAAGGCACGATAGGGCGGCGGCTCCTGCCATCGTGCATGGCCGTCGCTCTTTCTCTGTTCGGCATTGCGCAACGTCAGGCCTCGGGGGAAGACTTTACGACGATTCACAGCACCTCAACGACGACTTTATCTTTAACTTCGACGATCACGGTACAGCCCAGCACCCCGACCGCCCGCCAGAGTCAAGAGATGAAGGAGGGAGCACAGTACATTCTCCAGGGATGCTACGGGCAGAAAGAGGCGGGTGACGTTGGGACAATACTGGGCGCAAACTTTACGCTTCGAAGCGCATCCGGGAAAGATGGGATGTCACTGTCGATGTGCCTGGACTCTTGCAAAACGCCGGCATCGCATGAGGTCAAACCACGGCACGAACAAGACCTTTCCTTATTTGTTGGACTATCGGACGGGAAGTGAGTATCCTGCCCGGTCACTTTGATCAGAGAGGGTCGATCGGGACAGCAGAGCTAATCATTCGACTATGTACGCAGAACGTGTTATTGCGGAGGCTCGCTCAACTCAACCGCCAAAGAGGTCCAACCCACGAATTGCACCGTGCCATGCGCAGGAAACAACGCCATAGCATGCGGAGGCAACGGCTATATGCTGGTCTACAAGCTCTCAACACCGTCCAAGTCCGGGAAAAAGCAAGGCGATGGGCCATACGACGATAATACAGGCAGTAAAGGGCAACCAGGCAGGACGGCAGGGATCGCACTAGGGACCATCTCCGGGTTTGCGCTGCTTGCGTTCCTCATATTCTATGGCGCCAAGATGTACAAGAGGAGAAGACAACGGCAAGCAAGCGAGAGTGACGAACACGGGGCCGGCGTGGGCGGTGGAGACGGCACAACCGACACGCCACTTGCGAGCAGCGCAACCGAACGACTCGACCTAAGGAACGTCGATCCGATCGTGATGGACTTCGCGCCCCTCGGCGACGGCGACAGGCGCGCCTCGAACGCGGGACGGCCGAAACAAATCATCGCCGCCTCGACGGGCGCAGAGTGGAGGACGGGGTACCCGGGGACACCGCGAGCCGCTTTGGACGCGGCGGCGCCGAGACAGGCCACGAACGGGGCCCGCGGGGGCGACGCCTGGGACGACATCCCCCACACGCCGACGATACTGGTGCAGCACCCCGAGAGCGTGGCGCAGAACCCCGGGCTCGGCGAGAGGGCGTGGCACCGGCGGCGCCTCTCGGCACCGATGCCGCCCGCGGGATACCGGTACAGCGACGGGCCTGGAGCCTTCGGGGACGTGGGATCCTCGCGGGAGATCGGGGAGACGCAGACCTCGTCGCAGGGCGGTGGGGGCGTGGGCAACGCGCCGTGGGGGGACGACTGGGCCGCGCTGATGCCTGCGCCGCTGACCCTGCCGCCGCTCGGGCACGGTGCGGGCGGCGGCGCCTCGGCGTCGGCTGGGGAGGACGGAGGACCGCTGACTGCGAAGACCATGTGGACTGTCCCTTCCGATGACTCGCCGTCTGGATCCTCGGGGAGGAGCGCGGAGAAGGGCGGAAAGACAGGCAAGACGGAATAGACGGAGATGTGTGCGAGCCGGGGGGCGCCTGTACGTCATGCAGAATTAGGCGGTAAATCCAAAAAGAAGGGCCTTTTTGGATCATTCTGTTGTCCACTGGTTTGCGGGGTTGGTTTCCACGCCTGGATTTACGTATGCTCGGAACGATTGAACTGCTAAACCAAGCGCCTGTGATTTATGGGCACCATGGTGGGTTGGACTCCGCATGGAAATCACTCGTTCTTCCTGGTGTGTTGACGGTCCTGAGACCCTCGAGCTTGGGCTTCGACAATTTCTAAGCGGGATTGCCCTTCGATGTTGACCTCGTGACTTTTTGGTGTAGATTGTACCAATATAGTTTTAATATCTGCAAGGCAGTACGACGGTTCATCCCTACTGACAACACACTCGAGATGTATCCATCCGCAATCTGATCTGGCGTGGGCTTCTGGCGGCCATTCGTCGTATTTCTGCAACGCTAGACACCAATTTGACACCGGTTAAGAGTTGATCGACGCCCCTTGAGGCGAATCAGGTAGATCTGTGGACAATAGATGGAGCTTTTTCCGCCGCGATGACTAGCCTGTGCCGGCCCGCGAAGTCCATTGACCTCGCTCCGACCGGGACTTAACTCTCGACTCAACTAGTTAAGCGTTGATTTAAGCAGCACACACTGAGAACGTGAAAGGAGGTTGGAAAATGTTCTGAGGTATCGAATTTCCTATCTATGGCCGAAACTCTCATCCGAGACACGCGGTACGAATCGGGTAGTTGACTCATAGTGATACCGGGAGGCTTCATACCACGTTCCAGGCTGTGTTCAGACAGAACGGAATAATACACAGATCTCCTGTCTAGTTGTGTCCGTGTGATCTTGCTGAAAAACGAAGACAACGAGAGGTTCAACTTGTCGCCACCAGCAACCAAGCGAACTCAAAGATAGTTCGCGTTCCGAATAGTCGAGTTTGTATACGGTATTCCAAGACCACGCCAACTGTTTTT
The DNA here is from genome assembly GCA_013435955.1 of Diaporthe sp. HANT25. Lineage (NCBI taxonomy): Eukaryota > Fungi > Ascomycota > Sordariomycetes > Diaporthales > Diaporthaceae > Diaporthe > Diaporthe sp. HANT25. The sequence continues at coordinate 420,940 of JACBFG010000030.1, read as the reverse complement.
TCTAACCAACTCCTCAAGATTCATCCTCGAGTGCAAACACATCAAACAGACTCAATTGCCTGTCCGCAGCCTCTTCCTCTCGTCCTCACTAGCAGTACTTTGTCTGGTAGTATCTGCTGACCTTGACGCTCTTCATCTCCTCCTCGTAGAAGCGCGCCGTGAACAGCTCGTTGGGGGTGTTCGCCAGGCCCTTGCCCACCAAGAGGCCGTTCATGAACAAAGTCCACTCATAAGTACCGGTGTCCTCTGAGACGGCAATGTCGAAGGTCAGAGAATGCTCGGCCATGGTGGTAGAGACTTGAAAACGGTTCGTTAGTCAATTGTTGAGAAGAAGCGCCGTCGATGATGGTATCTGCCGGGCGCACTTACTCTTCACCGCAGCGGCTTGGAGCGCTGCGTAATAACCGTCTTGCGGCTGAGAAGCCTCGTCGACAGTCGCGAGTTCAGGCTCAGCTGAGGCATGGTCCTTCTGCAGCAACTTCGCGTCAGTGTTGGGGGAAAGAGACGTATTCCTAGTATACTCAACTCACCATAGTGCTCTTTGCTAGCGCACCTTCCCACTCGCGACAGGCCTGGGCCATCGCCGCAAGCTTGACGCGAAGCTTCTCTGCTCTCCACATGTCCGCCTCCTCCAGCACGCGAGTGTTCTCCGAGTGCGCCGGGTAGTCCAACAACACCTTCAGTCGGCCCTCGTAATCCTTGCTTCGCTGGGTCTGGACGGACTGGACGGAGCAGGCGGGCGTAGAAACCAAGCTGGGAAGCGACCAGAAGCTCGCGCTGCGATGAACGTCGGAGCCAGGGGAGGAGGGATAGGTCATCGAGGAAGGTTGTCTCTTCTTGGATGGCATCGTGGTGATTGAGGAAAGAAGAGCGATGATCCAGTGGTGAGGACAGCAGGCTTAAATACGGTGCGAGGAAGCCGGGATTGCTTTCTGGCAATAATAGGGAGAGGTGTCAAAAATGAGAGCCTTTCAGTGGCAAGAAAGCCTTGTGAATAACAGAGAAGCTCGCGATCTGAACAGCAGGCTCGCGATCTGAAATGTGGCTTTGTTCGCACGCAAATGGAGGCCTTTTAATGAATGTAAAGTCACAAGGCAGTGCAGGAGTTAATTATGCAGGTACAGTTACAGTATGGCGATTACGGGTTGGGTGCAACTGCAATTGATGTGAAATAAACAAGCATGGCAGTGCCTCTCTGGCACAGTACACAATGTGTGTGCACGGGGTGCTCGCAGGATGATCGAAGGTGGGTGGTTGGCTGCTACCAAGCAAAGGCCACAAGATTGTGATTGAATTAGTTTCCACTCAGGAGTTTCTCCACGGCCCATTTCACAGAGAAGTTCCTGAGGTCAGAATAATGCTGTCCAACGCCAACAAACAAAACAGGCACGTTGGTGGCATGTACCAAGCTCACCAGCGTGCCAACCATGTCTCCCACGGTGTCGCACTTGGAGATGATGAATCCGTCAAGGGTCCGTACGGACCCGAATGCCGCGTTGAAGTTGCGAGCTTGGGCGACAGAGTCCGTTCCGACCAGAGCCTCGCCCACCATGAGGATCTTGTCAGGCTGCGCAAATTTGGCGAACTTCTCCAGCGATGACATCAACCGCTGGTCGTTGTGTCGCCGTCCAGCAGTATCAATCAGCACGACGTCGTAGCCCTGCTGACTGGCAAATTGCACGGCATCCCTTGCGACAGTAGCAGCATCCTTGCCGTATCCCTTCTGGTACAGCTCAACCTCACCACCCTCACGCGCTGTCAGCTCCTTCAGGTTGCGCACATGCACCCCCAACTGCTCGACAGCCCCAGACCGGAAGGTGTCGCCTGCTGCGATGAGCACCTTGTACTTGTTCTGCAGCAGAAAGAAGCAGATCTTGGACAGGTTCGTGGACTTGCCCACGCCGTTGACACCAACGATGGACATGACGTAGGGCCTGGCTTTGCGCATCGACGTCGCAGGGGGTGAGGTAACGGAGTCAATCTCGCGCAGAAGATCCATGGATGAAGTCGGCGTTAGCATCTTGGTGAGTGATGCCTCCATCGCCGTCTGTATGCGTGTGCTGATGCTCTCAAAGCTCCCGGTCGTGACCCCGATCAGCTCCTTCTCGACGCCTTCGCACAGCCGGACCGCGGCCTCCCTGGCCACGTTCTTGCGCAGCAAATGATCCTCCATTCCCTTCATCGCCTTGTCCAGGTCCTCCTTGGTCAGCTTCTTGCCGCCAATAACATTGCGGAACAGGCCGCTGATTGCGCTCAGACCAGTTCCCACCAGACCACCATTCGCAGCCTCTGTGTTGGTTGCTGCCTTCTTGGCTTCCGCGTCGGCGAGCATCGAGTGGACCTCATCACCGAGGTCCTTCAACACAAACTTTCCCTTGGTGGTCGAGCCCCATGTTGAGGAGTCAACTTCCTCGAGCGCCGAGGACCGTCCGACAGCCGCGTCACCTGTGTCACCAGAGTAATCGAGCTTCACGTCAGGATCGTCCTCGAGGGGCAGTCCGTCGTCGTCCCACTTGCGACCCTTCTTGGCCTGCTTTGCCGCTCCCTTTGTCTTGCGCGATGCAGTCTCGTCTCCGGACGCAGGGGCAGAGTTGGTGCGGTTGACCGCCTTGCGGGCTCGTCTCGATAGCTTGGCTGCTGGACTTGCGTCGCCACCGAGCACGGCATGGTTCGCAGGGGTGGCAGGCCGAGAGGTCACAGGTGTGGACTCGACGGAAGGGGCGATCTCGGGCGATGGAGGGTCGTCGCCCTCTTTTCCGGACACAACATCCTTCTCTCTGGTAGCCCTTGCCGGTTGAGGTTGGGCGGGACGCTTCTCGCCGAGCTGCTCGAGCTCTTGGATCTGCTGGTCGAAGTACTTGTCGAATTGGGAGCATTCGACTTGTGTGGTATTCGGTTTCGTCAATTGGTCGCCGTACAGCTGGACGAAGATGGTCTTGATGTTGTCAACGAGCTTGTCTATCCAAGACAGGTGGAGCAATGATCTGTAGACAGCGACGAAGATGATGCCGAGCTCCTTGACCATGGTCCATCGCAGGGTGTGCTGCTCGGTCTTGTAGGGCGCATTTGTGGCGGCTGAGTTGTTTGCCTTGACAAAGCTGGATACACCCTTCTCTTCGACGAACACATCTGTTATGAAGTTGTTGATGACTGAGGGCTTGACTGGGGCCCATTTCCGGGACCATATCACCACGCCCGCGGTGGTGACTATTTCGAATGTGTCCAGCATGGTTGGGATGGGGACACTTCGCTCGGATAAATCGGGGCAAGAAACAGCAACGGCAGGCTGGTCGAGTAAAGGAGGAGCGAGCTGTGAAGCTTGTTGCCGAGGAAATCGAGTCGAGTTGTGTCGAGGGCGAAGTGAAAGGAAGAGGCAGATTCGAAGAAGGCGAAGGAGAGAGAGAGAGGCACTTGATGTGCTGGCGCTGTCAATTGGGCGCCTGGCGTCGGACTGTCCGTCTGCGGCGCGATAAGTTGGCGCATCCTTATCGATATCCTATTTGATCCGACCTAGATTTAGTCTTGGCACATGGGCTAGGTACCTCTGGCCCGCCTACGAGCACTTAGACTAGCGTCCAGCAGCCTGGGTGGGTGGATGGATGTTATGTAAGCCCGCTGCAACGTAAATGACAGCATGCGCTTTCGCAGCCTTGGCCTGTCCGTCCTTTCAGGGGTCGAGCTTTGTCTGTTCAAGGCGCTCCGGAGCTGCTCGACCACAGGCCAACTTTCGAACCCCATCATAGCATAGCTGGCGTCTTGCCCTGACCTCGTCTCGACAACATTTGCGCCGCCACCACCAGCCCACCTCACACCTGCCCTCACCCGTTGCCTGTCGCTGCGCCCGAGTAACGAGGACATCGAAATTAAATCTGATTGACCGCCATCCCGTTGGCAGCACACGCCAGCACGCCCACGATGCAGCGACCCCAAGCATACGGCCAGTCGCCGCCTCTGCACCACCCCGTACCACAACACGTCTCGACCGTGCCCCAGCTGCGATCACCACCTCCGCCTCCACCCACGGGCTCCCAGCCCCAGTCGCAGAACTATGGCAACCCCTACCAGGCTCAACAAGGGGCGCCCAACGGCAGCAACCTCGGCCAGTACGGCAACTTCATGAACGACCCCACTGCCCAGTTCGCCGCACAGTTCGGCCAGACTGCCTTCAAGCACGGACAGGAATACCTCGAGCAAAATGTACGTGAAGTCTAAGCTGGGCGCATAGCATAGCTGAGGCACCCGCATGGCTTGGAAACGAGCTGCTGCTAATTCCGACGCGACAGGTCAACCGCTACTTCAACTATCCCGCCCTCAAACACTACTTCAACGTCACCAACAGCTATGTAATAAACAAGCTCTTCCTTGTCCTCTTCCCCTGGAGGCACAAGCCTTGGTCGCGCAAGCAGGCAGTAGGCCCCAACGGCCAGGAGGGATGGTACCTCCCGCCACGCGACGATGTCAACAGCCCGGACATGTACATCCCTGTCATGTCCATCGTGACCTACATCCTCCTCTCCACGCTCATCGCCGGTCTGCGGGGACAGTTCCAGCCAGAGCTGCTAGGCTCGAAAGCCGCGACTGGCCTGATCGTGGTCATGGCCGAGATCCTCGGCCTGAAGGTCGGGTCCTACATCCTCAGCATCTCCAACTCGTCGCAGCTGCTGGACCTGGTCGCGTACTCGGGCTACAAGTTTGTCGGCATCATCGTCACCATCGCCGTGGCCGAGATCTTCAACGGTGGTAAGGGCACCGGCGGATGGGTCGGCTGGAGCGTCTTCATCTACACCTTCCTCGCAAACTCGCTCTTCCTCATGCGATCGCTCAAGTATGTCTTGCTGCCGGAGAACAACGGCGACCCCAGGGCTGGGATGCAGACGGACTCGAGGGCGAAGAGGAACCAGCGCACGCAATTCCTGTTCTTCTACTCGTACGTAGTACAGCTAGTCCTGATGTGGATTCTGTGCAGGGCTTGAGGGGGAGATGGGATGGGCGGGATGTCTTTGTTATGACAACGATCTGTGGCATGGGGAGTTTGGGAGAGGGCACGGCGAAAAAAGGTATTGGCATATGTACCGGCACATTTGAATTGTAACAACAGTAAGGTCTAAGCGGTCCAAATCCAGTGGACAAAAACACATTCACCATATATCCCATTAAAGTGCAACTGGCTTGACTTGTATAACCTGACCACTTTTGCAATCCCTGAAACTGATTAAAGCCACCACATGTCATCTCAGTGAATGGTTCTAAGGCCTTGCTAGCTATTGTATGAATTGCTTGCAACCTTGGACCTTCAGCCAAGCGCCTGATGTGTCTCAAAACGCAAGCCAGTATCTTATTATGGCTCTCAGTGCTCTGAATTACTGGGCTCTGAATTGTTTTACCTACGCATATAGTCTAGACACTACATTTGACGAGGAAATGAAATGTGCTTGCCGTGACCTGATTTCAGTCGGAGCACATGAACTTGAACAAGCACGTCGAACTAACAGGTCTTGATGTGGTCATTTCAATCTATAAACTACATTTTTTAACATAGTCAGATGCGGCTTGCCGTTCATGGTGGCAGTGT
>JACBFG010000030.1:377313-399702 GCA_013435955.1 Diaporthe sp. HANT25 | reverse complement strand
CCCCCCCCCAGCGCTTACTGCATATCTTTTCCATAAGATACTATTAGGAAACTTGACAAGTCGCAATCTTGAGAAAATGTATATTTCACTGGAATAGAAGTGCCCCCAACCCCAGCCTTCCAATTCATATCCACGTGCTGGGGCCAAAAGTCTGCCCAGGTGGCAATACGGACTGCACTGCCGACTCGCTCATGTCCAAAGTCGACAAGGCCGCTACGTTGCCGAACCATTTCGGCGCAGAGGTCTCTGTAAGGTAAAGGCTGAAGAAGATGATGATTGTTGATATGATCAACCCCGTATCAAGGGCAGCCGAGGTGATGTAGTTATATCGAAGCCTAATGTGATGTCAGTAAATATTCGCTCATGAAATCTGAGACATCGAGAGGGACTTACCACCAGTCTTTCAAACGTCGCTTGATGAACCAGTTGAACACGGTTCCGACTACGCCCCAACAGCTGCGGGAAAGTGTCAGTGTGCGGGCCAAGAGAAGAAGTAAGTACAGAAGAGGAAATGTACGCACAGGTATATATAGACCGTGGCCGGGGGGAGATATCCGGAGCCTCCAAAGATGAGGGGAACATGAACATAACGCCACAGGCTCATCGGGTATCTCCTGGCCATGAGCCACGTCAGAACCGGCACGATGGCGCCGAGCAGCCAGAACCACTGAAGGGACGAGTACAGGGCGCCGGCGCTGAACATCCTCCTGGGCCCAATGACACCCCAGATTATAGACGCCGTGTAGAAGACCTTGGCGTTGGCGCACGTGTACTGGTGCTCCTGGTTGTCGGTACACACGTCCTTGATGTTGGCCAACGACCAGTTCATCACGTATATCTGGATCACGGCCGACCAGATCGATGCCGTCAGCTGCGCGAAGAACATGGTCCGAGGCGGGACCTTCATATAATGGCCCAACTTCATATCTGAGGCGAAGAAGAGTGCCTGCGCCATGCACAAATAGCCGTAGTTCTTGAACATCATCATCGCAAGCGGTCGCCCTTCCAGCATGTAGCCCACAACGTACTCGGTCAGGACGTTCAGGCCGAGCTGGATATTTGTAATCGCCTGCACGATACCGATCGGGATGGTGAAGACGATGGGAATGAGGAGGCAGACGATGAGCGCCCACCAGGGGAAGTCGGTCGGCCATCCGCACACGACAACAAAGGACAGCGCGACCATGACGGCGAACAGCGCCATGTACCACCAGTCCTCGGCGTCGCGGTACTTCTTCATCATGCGCATGTGGCTGTCGTCCTCCTGGTTCCGGGCGAGCGTGAACTGGGCCTTGATCGTGCGGCCGTGATACAGTGCCACGTGGACGACGATCGCGGAGACGGTGGCGAAGGCGAGGCCGTAGGCCAGGGCGAACTGGGTGGGGAGGTACAGGGGTGAGTACGAGACTACTACCTGTCAATCACCTGCTACGGGTCCCGGAGTGACACATTCTGGAGCGTTCCAGAGAACAAAGATCGGGCAACTGTAGCAGGACAAGAATGGAACTTACAGTACTTCTCGGCGTCGAAGTGATAGTTCTCGTTTAGGATGGCCGAGACATTGTAGATGTGACCGGTGTTATCGAAGGATTGGGCGCTGCTCACGGGCAGGTACTGGGCGTACCAGTGTCCGGAGTAGTGTAGGCCCATCGAGACGGCGATAAAAAATATGACTAGGCCGACCATGGTGTTCGCGATGGCGTAGAAGGGCGGGATGAGCGGGGACCCGAGGTATCCTGAGATGATAGTCCAGTCGAGGGAGATCGGCAGCAGGCCGTAGCCAGACGCGCCGCCGAACAGCTGATTGACTATCACATTCTCCGGGGCGAGCCAAGTCACCCAGCAGAAGTAGCTGAGTCCTTGAAATATCCAGCCAGGGAACCAATACCAGACAAAGGCGCTGCAGAACACAATCAGGAACCACTTGTAGCGGCCCATTCGCCAGCCACAGGCGGACTCAGGATCGGATTTCTCGTGGTCGTGCAGCGTGTAAAAGAGAGCGCAGTTCTAGGTTTGCTATGGGTCAGCAATGCAATGGTCTGGTTATTTCCTCATAATTCAACCGGCGAACTCACTACTAAGGTACCTGGCCAGATCATCGAGGCGGGCCACACTAAAAACCTCCGCGACAGCCCGGCCAGGCCGTACCCCATGCAGAGTGTGGTGATGCCGAAAAGTATCTGCCACGTCCAGCCGAAGAATTGCTTGTACCAGATCTGCTGGACAATGATAACGTCAGTCGCATAGAGAGAGCCGCCTCCGTACGCCGCATTCGACCTGTCACAGGGTTAGTCCCATGGAACAGTTCGATCCAGAAACAGACGTAGGTAGAACGAACATGACTGTGATAATAACGTGTTCCTTGAAATTGAATTTTCCCGGTCGCAGGTTGAAGCTGAGTCCGAGCACGTTGAACGTCCGGTCCGGGAAGATCAGGTCCCAGGCCCGTCCAATGGGATATGCCACGAGCTGGATGGCGTAAGTTGTGACCACCACACTTGGGTTCCTCAGGGCGAACAGCATGTTCACACCAGACCCTATCGTGCACAGCACCATACCGATGACCCATGCCCGTATCGTATTTGCCGGGAGATCAACGTCGTAGTTTCGTACTGTCGACCGTACCTAGAATGCACCCCCTATGTGAGTTCCACGTACGTTCTCCATGTGACAGCCTCCGAGGGCCGAGGAGGAACAAGGGTAGCAGTGGTATTTAGCCTACCTCAGGATACGGCGAGTTGTCCTCGACTATCAGGTGCTCGATCTCGACGCCCTTCTCGGCGTTGCCCTCCCGGATGGCGGCGTCGATCTGCTCGAGCTCGTCTATGGGCATGTTGGGGTCCAGCCGGTGCATCTTCTCGAACTGGCTCAGCGAGGCCACGCCCAGGGACTTCAGAATCTCCCGCTCCGAGGCGGTCTCGGCCACCTCGAACTCGACGATCTCGGCCTCATGGCGCCTGCGTATGCCGAACACCATCTTGGGACTGTCTTGGTCAAGTATGGCATGCCACTCTGGCGTGGGCTATGGGGTCCGTGGCGCTCCTGTCCGTTGGTGGGGGTGGTATCCGGTGCGTCGTATCTATGATAACCGGAGAGGTACAGAGGCCTTGGTCCGGGTTGTGAAGAGGTTCGCACTATTTTCCTAGTGGTGGCCTCGTCAAAGTTGGCACGGCGTAGGCGACTTCGCCGGCGCAAGCTGCGCCGAAAACAAATGCTGTACAAAATGCTGGCAGTTCGGGACGGGACGGAGAGTTGAGGGAGAAACCGAGAACCAGGATTCTCGACTGAAAGAGTATTAAAGGAAAAGAAGGGAAAGAAGAGACAGCCTCAAGCACATGGTAATCAGAGAGCGGAGGATAAGAGCGATAGGTAGTTCGACACGAGGCACGCCATCGCGGGAGCCCGTGTAGCCCGAACCACCATACAACAGGGAGACGGGGTTATCTGTCTGTCACTTGACAAATCCGTAGTCCAGAATGGCAGCTCGACATCCGGCCACAAGAATGTGGGTGTGTGTGTGCGATGGTGGTACTATAGCAGCCAAGGGGACTATCGCGGAGGACCAGGCCAGCCCAAAGACGGCTGCGCGTGTATGTGTCGCCTTTCGACCTGCCTAAAGAGGTTGGGATTTTATCGACGATGCCGGGCGTTGAAGGGGGGGCTAGCAGGGGGCGGACAATTGACGGCAGTGATTGGGGATATCTTCCCCACGCCGACCCTGTCTGCCACTGATCAACGCTGCGGGCAGTGGGCGGGCTCGCGGGCGGGTTATATGCATGGCGACAAGGATGTCGCCGATAAGGTGCTGGCCCGCCCCTGGTGCGAGGCTAGCGTTGCACGATGGCACCTTGCCTTTCGTTTTTCTGCACCCCCTCGGCTCGCAACACTGCTGCCGGGATGTCGTGATGCCTTCCCTTGTGCTTGGGGCGCAATCTCCCAAGTATGACGGGCTGGTTAGTGATCTGCGGTGCGCCGGCAGTGACTCTCATATTTGGAAACTGTCTCCTCGAATATTCTCTTGGTTTGCTTGGGAGGGTATGGTTGAATTTGTAATTGTCCGTGCGCGTTCTGCCGTGCTTAACGGTCCGCATGCGCGACCTGCTCTTCGGCTCCGTGTCGTCGGCGCGAACAGTCCGGAGCTTATATCCCGGATCCCATGCAGCCAATGTTACCGATAACAACCCTCAATGTTTCCATTGAGCCCTTGTCCATCATCCCAATCTCTCATACCTCTCCCTCGCCTTGTTTCTTGTCACCTCCACGAAGTCGGTGTAATTATCCTTGGTCTTCCTCGCCGCCTCTTCCACCGCGTCGCCAAGTTTACCACCTTCGGCACCCAGACCAACACCGGATGCGTATACGTCTGTCGCGATGACCTCCGTCCTTCCGCTTCCTTCGGCACCCAGGCCCTCGCCCGCCGACCATCCCATCTTGCCGAGCAGAGCGGCACCCTTGGACGGCGCCGCAGGTTTCTCCGGCTCCTTGGCCGGCAGCGCCGCGTCCTCCTTCGGTGGCTTCCTGCGGGGTGCGTTCGGCTGCTTAAATGCCTGCCTGCGCTCCTTCGCTCGGTCACGGTATTGTGTGCCCTTGTTCTTGGCCGGCACCATCTTGCGGGGTGTTTTGCCGACGCGCGCGAGCTGAGATATCGCACGGTCGATGTTGCTCTGGTCCTCCAAGTTGACGCGGTGCATCTCGCTCTCGCGCTCGTGCAGGGATAGCATGGCGGCTTTGGTGAACTTGCGCTGGCAGACGAGGCAATGCAGTTCGTCCCTGTCGGCGTAGGACGTATAAATTAGGTCTGATGGCTGCCGCGAAACATTCGCGACCCGCAGAGTGACCACTTGAGGCCGTTTTGCCTGGGACCTAAGTCTCTCCGCGGCTGCATCGCGCTTGCCATCATCTGACAAACTTGCAATGTGATCTTTGTTCAGCGCTTCGTGATCGCGGAGGGCGAGCAGCGAGTCGAACTTCCTCAGACACAATAGACAAGACAGGTTGTCCGTGTCGCTGTATGAGATGTATGAGTCCTTGGCCTGCGTGCGCGTGGAGCCACGCCCCTTCTCACTTGGTGCCGGGCTCGATGCGGCGCTGTGAGCATCGAGCTCGGCCTGGGCTTGGGCCTGTCCCACGAGTTCGGCTCTCTTCTTCGCCCACATCTGCATTTGCGGGCCCATGACCATTGCAGGCTTCGCCGCAGGCTGGTTGATTTTGAATTTTTTGAGCTTCTTTGCTGAAGCGTCCTGCGCATTAGTCGCCTCGTCGCCGGGCTTTTCCGATTTTCCGGCATTGTCAGTGGTGTGCTGCTTGGCCGCATCTGCGTCGTAAGACACTCTCAATATGCTTGGATAAACTCTATTGTCCCAATATTTGAGCAATATGTCCTTGTTGTAGATCGGGTGGAAGAGGAAGCTGCTGTTCTCGTCGGTGACGCGACCAGTATGCGGTATGAATACACCGGTGTGAATGAAAGCTGCCGTTACTGGTTTCGAGGATATGGCAAACTTTGGCGACGCTTTGAACTTCTCTATCGCGCCCTGGGCATCTTCAAGCGTGGCGAACTCCGCGAACCCGTATCTCATCGCATCGTTGGTCTTCTTGTCCCGGACGAGGAAGACACGCCGGAGGGAGTCTGGTTTGGCACCCAAGCTGGCTGTCCTTGCCGTCGGCGCGGTCGATTTCAGCTTGTTATGTGTTTCTTTCTTGGGCTCTGGCTTCGACTCGATGTAGAGTCTCTTGACGCCTTCCGCGAAGATCTCCTCTGTGACCGAAGGCTCCAGGCCACGAATGACAATGTACTGAGACGGAAGCTGCTGTGGGCACTCATCCGTCTCACCAGTGAGCTTAGGCCCATATGACGCGGATTCATCTCTCCTGCGGTAATGTCCTTCTGCAACAGCTGTCAGTCTACTCGTTCAACCTCAAAAAAGTGTCGCGGATTGTAAATATAGGAGCGATCGAGTCCGGGGCACGCAAGACGATGACGGCGTCTGAATTCCACATCTCGCCATTAGAGGCAGCAACTCCCTCATCGTCTCTAACTGCCACAGCAAAGAAGAGCGGCTCTTACCCGGTTTATCAGCGCGACACCTGTGGCACCGGGTTCTTGAGCCGTAGTTCATGTAGGCACACTAGAGCGTGATTTGTCAGAGAATATTCGTTGAAGGGTAGTTCCCATCGCTCCCCGCTTAAGACCCACCTCGGCGCACTTCCAGTCCTCCGTATCTCTGGGCCTGTCCTCCCTGACCCTGTCATAGCCCTCGTCATCCCGGCCCCAGCTGTAATTGATCCTGACGCTCACGGGCTCCGAATTGACGCCGCGCGAATGTGCTAGCTGGAACTCAAACGACGGGTAGTGGAATTCCAAGAAGTGGGCGGCCGCATTGGCATCCGCGAACTCGACGAACCCGATCGTCCGCCCCCGACCGTTGTTCCGCAGCCTGACGTTCTTGATATTGTCCGCGTTGAACACCTTGAGGTCCGGCGAAACGCTCGCGAAGCCGTCTATCACGTCGTCCTCGGTCGCGTCGCCGGGCAGGCCTTGGACAACGATGGTAGGGGATGGCTGAGCGGGGGGCGGCGCATTTCGACGGCTAGGGGGCGACCGTGACGCGAGGCGGCGGTCACGGTCGCGACCACGATCGCGACCGCGGTAGTCGGTGTGGTCGTCATCGTAGGGCAGGGGGCCCTGATCGTCTTTGTTTGCGGGCTGGGTTAGCCTTAAAAGAACACGACAGCCCATTGACAAGGCAATGCTTGAGATTCTCATCCTCCAGGCAATGCGGCTTTACCATTCCGCGAGCGATAGTAGTCATAATCGCCGTCGTCCCGCTCGCGGCGCGGCGACCTGGAACTGCGGCGGTAGCTACTTCGTCCTCGGTCGTAGTCTCGGTCGTAGTCCCTATCGTAGTCTCGATCACGGTCTCGGTCGCGGGATCTCGCCCTATAGGAGTGGCGCGGCCTGTCGTCGTCGTACATTGTGGCGGTGGGAAATGAGAAAGACAGAAAACAAGACAAAACACAAACCAGAAAAGAAGAGGAAAAGAAAGTTGGCGGCCAGATGGATCGGCTTGGGCGTAGCTTAGGCGGGAGAAGGTGGGCGAAGGAAGAAGGTGATGTTGGACCCGTTGCGCAAGACCAACCCCAGCAGGGGAGCTTGAGCTTCGCATTTCTGGGGGACCCTGGACCCTGGACCTTGCTTAGTGGGCCCCTGGCCGATCGCCGACGACGGCCCCGGGCCTGAAGCTCCACAGCGCCGGCACCCTGCTCCGGATCGGCTCTCTTAAGTTCAGCTACTATTCGTGATTCTACGCCAGTGAAAGGGTGATGTCTTGTGAATCTCCCAGTGATTTTAACATAACGTCCCTGTTTATATCCATAATATAACAGGACAATTGGCGAGATCAATTCACAGAACAAGCGAGCCTCGGCGAAGACCACCGACGAATCCTGACGTCAATATAAGAAGCTCGAGGGCCGCAGAGCGATTTGTACGAGCTTATTCGGAGATCACTTTGCTTCTCAAGGCACGGATAATTGAGAAACTGAGGAAAGACGATCTCACACGACACTACCATCTGTGTGCTTCACCCAGTGCTGTATCAAAACGCACATGACCAGGCCTGACCGGGTCCCACAGAGAAAACTCCCCAACCTCAGCCCGGCGCCCACCACCCACCATGGCGACGGACACCAGTACGACCTCACTAGAGTCACCAGGCATCTACGTGGCCCTAACCCACGACCCCCTCGACGCCAAGCCCATAATGGACAAGGTGCGCAGCGCCCAAGCAGGCGCGACGGTGCTCTTCGCGGGGACGACGCGCGACAACTTCGGCGGCCGCGCCGTGCTCAACTTGTCGTACGAGGCGTACGCGCCGCTGGCGCTGCGGACGATGCGCGATATCGCCGAGGCGGCACTTGAGAAACACAGCCTGAAGGGCGTCGCCATCATCCACCGCCTGGGCGTCGTGCCCGTGAGCGAGGAGAGCATCCTCATCGCCGTGTCGAGCCCGCACCGCGCCGCCGCGTGGCGCGCCGGGGAGGAGTGCCTGGAGGAGGTCAAGGCGCGGGCGGAGATCTGGAAGCTTGAGACGTTTGAGGATGATCGGAGTGCGGTGTGGCGGGCGAACAGGGACGGTGCTGTCGGGGAGAGGGTGGAGCTCCCCGGGAAGGGCGGTGGTGAGGATGAGGCGAGGGGGATAAGCAGCCAGCTTAGGGGTGATAGTGCTGAGGCTGTGGGAGCAGGTGGCCAGGTCCCTGAGGCGATGGGCCCGGCGGTGCGGCCGAGGAGGCCCGGAGAGAAGGGCCACGGAGCCGTGGTAAACCCAACATCGCAGACGGCTCCGCCATGACAATAGGAACCACTTCGAACAGTGTCTATACGAAATCTTAGAGAAGGCTCCGGAGAGGAGATGGGCAGAGGTCACAGGAGAATACTTATGGAGACAGACAGCGAGGGACAGCATATTACATATTATGCTAATGGTTGGGCATATATAGCCCGGGTGATATCCACCTAATAAAGATCGTGAGGATGCAGATCTATCGTCTTCAATTTGACACTGCCATGTATTTTCCCGGCAATCCAATACCAGACTCCGCATTGATATCCCAAATTTACATCCAAAATAACGTGCTTCCAGAAATAGCAAACAATACCGCCAACCCAGCTGTATACAATGCACCGTATCCCGAAGTGGCCCCCATTAAAGCCGCATTGGCCGAGGAAGAAGCTATAACATCATTAGTAAAAGTCGCAGAAACGGTTTGTACCCCCGAGCTGCTGCTGAGCACGGTCGCATTGGCACTCGCCGAAGGGGAAGGGTAGCTGGACGACGTCGAGTCCACACTCGAGCTCAAGCTCTCGCTGGCGCTGGTAGCCGTAGCAGCCGAAACCCCTCCTGTGCTGACCGTGCCCACGCTCGTGGTCATGCTGCCCACACTTGTAGCCGAAGCACCACCACTTGTAACACTACCACTCCTAACACTGCTCGTAAACAACGTACCCGTACTAGTCGCCGAAGAACCCGAGCCCGTCCCCGAGCTGCCACCACCACCACCAGAAGTACCGCTCGACTCCTGCTGCGACTCCACGCCCTCGAATGACGCCAGGTCCGACGACTCAGTCAGCTCCTGGACGTTGGTGTCGGTGCTGTTGAGGTTCGCCTGCGCCAGTCCGATCTCGTTGTTGTCGAGGTCGTACACGACATACGCGCTGCGCAGGAACGTGTCGCCGAGCAGGGCAAAGTCGACCTGGGTCGCAACCTCGCTAGGGAGGGAGTCGCCCGAGTTCTGGATCCCGAAGAGGCAGGGGTTCTCCAGGGGGATCTCGGGCGGGATCGCGCCGTTCACGGGACCGAACGCGTCTATGACGATTTCGTCGGCCGGCACGACGATCGAGACGCTGTCGTTGAAGCGGAAGGTCATCTCGAGGCCCGAGGTGGCGAGGCTGCACTCGACCATGGTCAGGCCCACCGAGCCTAGGGAGCTGTACGTGTAGGCGCCGAGGGCGTCGAACAGGGGTGTCGCAATGTCGTCTGGGAAGTACGAGAGTGTTGTGCCCGAGTCAAGGACCGCGTCGAGACTGCCGCCCTGCAAGCTCGTGTTGTACGTTGTGCCGTTGGGGAAGGCAAAGGAGACTGCCGTCATCCCGACCGTGAAACTGGTGAAGTTCTGTGTTTGTGCATCCGGCAGGATAGGGACGACGGTCAGGCCTCCAATGAACTTCTCCGTGTCCACGCCACCAAACAGGATGCTGCCCGTAGAGGACTGGTAGTCGTTGAGGTAGAGGGAGTATGCCTTGGTGGGGATGAAGTTCTGTGCTACCATCTGGTCGACGAGGTTCGGGTAAGCAACCTCGGCGGCCTCGTTGGCAGTGAAGCCGATCCCGAGAACTCCTGTTCCAGATGCGGTCTGGTTGGCAAGGCCCATCTGTAGTGATTCGATGACGGTGTCACCAATCTCGAAGTGATCGGTCACATAGTCTCCAGACGCTGTGCTGCCATCCAGATACTGTATTTGGAAGCCATCAGGTACGACAACCTCAAATGTGGAGCTCTGAGATGAATCGACTATATGCATGGTCAGCTACTAGTTCCAAGTATGAGAATACTTGGGCGATGAGATAATGCCCAACAAAAATATATTCGTGAACTCGTCCGGCTTATTGTGTAGGCCACTAAAGTTACCCATTCCTACTGTCTTCTGAGGCCTCGCAGGGGAATTTAAACAACAGAAAAAGGCTCACATGTCTGTCCACACGTCGTCTGGTAGACAAGTTGCAACCTCGGGCTTTCGCACAGGTCCGCTCCGGAGGCCACTATGAAGGCATCGCTGCTTCCCGTGTCCAGGACCATATTTATGTCCTGACCGGGGGTGCCCACAGAGACGCTGGCATAGTATCCGCCTCCTGTGATATTGTTGACCAGAGACTCGGTGAAGGACGCTCGCTTGCTCAGGCGAGGGTTCCGCCTTGTGACGGCGCCGGGGGAGTTCCTTGCCACCGGTATTCTGAGCACGTTTGCATATGCCGTCGCCGCCGCCAGCAGCACGAGGAACGCGGATGCTGTTACATGGGATCTCATATTTGGCGAGGCTGGTGATATGAGCGGACGAGAGCCCTCTCTTTTCTTGGAGATATTAGAAGCTGTCCTGCCTTGGTTAATATCGTTAATAGTGAGCCTGTCTGTTCCTCCTGTGGCGTTAGTATGAGACTCTAGCTAATTTGGATCTCCAAACAGCGTTGCACGAGTGGCGGTGATGTCTCCGGCTGAGCTGCGTTGACAACTTGGGCGAGTCAATTTGTGTAACGGCGATGTCAACTTGAGCCGGGGATGTGGAAGAGAGGTGACAATGGCAAATCTACAGTGACATCGAAGTTCACACTTAGACTGCAGGTGGGGTACAAGGCAGCAGGAGGACCGTTGAACACAAGTTCCGGGCGACGACTTTATTAGATGGAGAGCAATGGGGCTCTTGGTATGCCTGTGCCGACATAGCCAGACCCATGCACATGGTTGCAGCAGCAGGGCAAACAGAGATCGTCATTGTCGCCGGGTGCCTTGCTTCTGCAGCATCCTTTCTCGGCAATGGGTGGCATTGGGCAATAGCGAAAAAAGGCGCCGACAAGATGCATGATCGCCAGACTTGTGGTGTGGTTGGTCCAGAGCAGCAGCTGTGTTTGGGTCAAAGCAGCCTAGCGTTGTGCGGGATTGCGTGGCTGTCCGTCCGCCCCGGCTGGGCCTAACACCCAAACAGGCCTGGATTTTTGTTTTTGCCCTCTCTAAGCTCCCGCTCAAGACTTTCCCCGACTTCACAACGTTGCCATAAGATCCAAAGCTTCAAAGCAGGAAGCCTCCTCGCCTTCCATCAGCCCTCTCAATCAATTACCGTCACGAGCCCGCCACATAAACGGCTGTCGCTAGCCGCGCATCCGAACCAAGGCGCCCCCTCGGGTCCTTTGTTGACACTGCCAATGGCTTGGATCAGTGGCTCGGGTGTGACTGTCCCCAGTTACCTTGGCACTGGTCTGGGCGGAGGCTGGGCGCTAGGCGCAGTCGTTTTCTTCAGAACCACCGTGACATCAGTGCTAGCCCGGGCTGGCCGTTCGTGTTCCATCGTGTCTCTCCGGTACTTTGTTATTATGACGGCCAGTCTAGAACTGCTCGTTTCAACAACGGCCATGTTACACTCATCGCGTGCACAATATCTCATTCATTTAATTCTATAACGTCCCCGTATGTCTCACTCTCTGAAGACTGCTCACCTGAGCGTGCCGTTGTGGCCCGGTGCACGGAGCTCTGGTGGAGCCTGCATCTGGTAACCCAGGCCTCTGGTTCACAGGAGCCACTCACACTATAGGCATGCGCAGAAGCAATATGAAGTATGCCAAGTCGGGCCCAGGCCCGGGCTGGCAAAAGTGATGGATCATGTCGTCTGCGTAGGGCTGTCAGCAGCATGCCCACACCTGTTCTTGGCCGAATTGCCATCGGAGAAAATCTGCCTGGGATATGCTTCTTTCCAACCCCATTTTGCCCCCTTGCCATGATTCCTCACTTTGATAGATCCTGAAACTACTAATCTGCAGCGCATCTCTGACCGGTTGGTGGAATCTCTACAGCTCGGCATAAGAAGAATGATATACATAAGCGAGGTAGTATCATGGACGACCATGAGTGGAGATGATCCACTTCATATCCCATAGGTGATGCCAGAACTGACAAGGTGAATATCGCTGACAAAAGATACAGCTCACAGCTGAGAATGATGCACGATCGCAGGCTTGGATAGTTGGCTGCCAAGGGAAGACACGCGTTCTAGCATGCTGCAGCGAACCGATTTGTGAACGACGTGCTGGCCGACCAACTCACCCAGTAGGAGACCAATTCGGGCAACCTATCTTCCCGGAACAGCTTCCCCTGCTGAGGCTCGATGGAATCTGTTCAGTGGAATAGTCCCTCTCGTAAAGTCATGTTAGCAATCGATGTAGTCGAAAGCTGTTCGTATTGTATCCACGCCACGCGTATCTGCTCGAGCATGAATTTGGGTTGGAGCCGTCCGAATTGTAGCGTTTTCGATTGGACCAACCACATTAAGAAAACAGGATCGGAGCTGTGTAAGTCGTTGGCGATCTTAGCAGGAGTGGTGCAGCCTGCAATGTGCAGCCACTGTCGCAATCAAGTGCCATTTCATCTTACTGCCTGCATTTTAATTAATCTTGAACCTCAAAATCCACTTCATGAACATATATCATTTCTCATACTTTCATTTGAATGAGATGCACGAGGAAACTACGACTCGTGGCATCACCTGAGGTTGGAGATGCGACTGATGGGTGGGCCGATTTACGATATGCTACCTCCAGTACCTCTTTCCACTCACTGCATCTTGTTGGGCTATCTTGCGCGAAACCAAGAGAGGGCCCGAAAATTTCGACATGAGCCAGTAGCCATATCCTAAGCTTCATTCCCTGTGAAATTCAGACTTTCTGGCAGTGGTCTTAGAGTTGTCATTAAGCTGCGGTTACAGCCGGTGCCGTCTCCGCGATCGCCCTTGCAGATCGCAAACTTTTCAGGGTTTGAGCCTCAAAAGAGTCACCAACTCTCACCTCGTCACATTGCACAAGGTAACACAGCTACCGTCAAATTCTGGGTTTCACACGCCATATTGGTAAATATCGCATATTCACTTGAACTCTAGTCACATGGAGCTAACTAGGCCGCAGATATCTCCCCCACCTTGACAATTTGCTGGACATACCACTCGTCCGTGCATCAACAGTAGTTCATCTCAGACGCCACACGCGGAAGGGGAGTCAAGCACAGCCAAAATGACCGACCAAGTCCTCAAGATCGACATCAAGTCGCTGCCGCGCATCGCGTCAGGCAAGGTGCGCGACCTGTTCGACCTCGACGAAAAGACACTACTCTTCGTCTCGTCGGACCGCACCTCAGCCTACGACGTGGTCATGGACAACGGCATCCCCGGCCGCGGCGCCATCCTCACCATGATCAGCGCCTTCTGGTTCCGCGTGCTGTCGGAGCGGGTCCCCGGCCTGCGCACCCACTTCGTCACCCTGGAGCCTCCCGCGGGCCGCCTGACGCCCGAGGAGGCGGCCCTCGTGCGCGGCCGCAGCATGCAGGTGCGCAAGTTCAAGGTGTTCCCCGTCGAGGCCATCGTGCGCGGCTACATCACGGGGTCCGCGTGGGCAGAGTACCAGCAGAGCGGCACCGTGTGCGGGCTCGCCATGCCCGCCGGGCTGCGCCAGTGCGAGGCGTTCCCCCAGGGCCCCATCTACACGCCCTCCACCAAGGCGGAGCTGGGCCAGCACGACGAGAACATCAGCCCGGAGCGCGCGGCCGAGATCATCGGCGACAGGAAGCTCGCCGCCCGCGTCGAGGAGCTCGCACTGGCCGTGTACAAGGCCGGCCGGGACTATGCCGCCGAGCGGGGGATTCTCATCGCCGACACCAAGTTCGAGTTCGGCCTCGACGAGGAGACGGGCGAGGTCATCCTCGTCGACGAGTGCCTGACGCCCGACTCGAGCCGCATGTGGCCCGCGGACAAGTACGAGGTCGGCCGCGACCAGGAGAGCTTCGACAAGCAGATCATTCGCAACTGGCTCACGCGTGAGGGGCTCAAGGGCAAGCAGGGCGTCGAGCTTGCTGAGGACGTCAGGCAGGGCACGCTGCAGAAGTACAAGGAGGTCTTCCAGAGGCTCACTGGGAAGTCGTTCGAGCAGGCACTGGCGGAAGAGATCAAATGAGCGCGGTTTGGGTCTTTGGGAAGGGATGGATCAATTGGGCAGTCACTGGCAGGTGGTTCAAAGTTTGTCTTCAAGACTAAAAGGCTGGCAGAAAGTCCAAGGCGTTCTCATATTTGGGAGGATTAAATTTGATCGATCCTCAAGTCCGATCGCTTCCTTCATTCGTGGCTTCATTACCAACCATCACGGAACTCCTCATTATACATTCCAGCAGGACCAAATTGCCCGCCTATTTCCCCGTCATCACACAGCATTCCGTCGTCGTCCGCAATAATCTTGCTGCTTGCCGCGGACATCGCAGCCGACATGTACCCCGAGTCGGCCCAGCTCCAGTCCCCACAAGCCTGTCCGAGATCAAAAATCACACCGTCAAACCTTGCCGCATCGTCGAAATAAGTCTGCGGCTGCCGGTATACATCGATCGGTTGACTGGCGGCCCAGCTGCTGCTGGTGGGTGGTGTCTCCTGGATGGGATCATCAAAGGATGCCGAGGTTGAGGCCTCGATGACCAGCTCCTCGGGTGACTCCGACGCCGTAGCTCTTCCCTTGCCCTTCACATCACCACCACATACCTGCCCTTGCTCCTCAATCCCCACCATGTCGCCCCCCTGAGGAGCCCCCTCACCACCCTGCAGCCTCCTAAAGTCCGCAAACAGCCGCTGCTGCATGTCCCTGACGATATCCACAAGCTGGCTCTTGAGGCTCTCCTCCACGGGCATGAGCTCCTGCTCAATACGCACCTCCAGCTCGCCCCGCACGCGCCGCGGCAGCTCCCTGCGCAGGAACTCCTCGTACCGCGCGATGTCCGACTCCCCCGCGGCCGGGCTGCTGGCCGCCGCAGCTCCCCACGCCGGCGGCAGCTCGAACCACGGCGTGGGCACGCTGTCGGGCGCGTCGGCGGGGAAGCAGATGCGGAAGACGTCGCGCCACTTGTCCTCCTCCGTCTTATCCGTACGGCGCCGGCTCCTCAGCAACCTCTCCTGCGACGCGTCGATGCCCTCCAGCTCCTGCTCCCCCGAGGCGTCGTCGCGCACGGCGCACCGCACCTCGGACCGCGAGTGCAGCTGGAGGAGCCGGTCGCTGGGGAACACCTCGCGGCACCTGTAGCAGTGTATGGGGAGCATGTGGCGCCTGTAGAGGTGCTCCTTCAGGCGGTGCACTGTCATCCACCCTGGCCCGATACACTTGCTCTGGTCCTTGTACCTGTGGGGGTTGCGCTTGAAGAAGGGACAGGCCAGCCTCCTCACCTCGGCTTCCTCGCTCTTGGCTTTCTTGGGCTTTGGGGCTTCGTTGTCTTCATTGTCAGAACCTCCGTGCTCGTCGGTGTTGGCCGGCCGTTTGCCCTTATTCGATGACCCGCTCTGGGTGTTTGCTCCCTTGCGGCTTGAACCAGCGGCTGTGGGTTTTGTACCTGGTCGTGAAGCACATGCTGTTCCGCTTCCGCAATTCACTTGGCCGCCTCTCACGAGCTCCGCAAAGAAGTGCTCCATGAGTCGGTCCAAGAGGAGCCTCTTCTGCTCTTCGCGCGAAAACAGGCCCGGAGAAGAGCTGCTGCTACATGACGTCTTCATCGCCGTCGTTTGATCGGAACTGGTGTACGACGTATCCGTTGACTCGTCAGCTCCAACAGGACGACCAAGCGATGATCTTGAGGCTGGGATCGCCACAGGCTTCGAAGCGCTGCTAGGGCTTAGAGCCTCCTCGTCCAGGATCCTCTGGGTCCGAGGGTCCGGGCAGCTCTGGGCTTTCCTGCTGCCCTTTCCAGAGCAGAGGGCGAGCTTGCCCAAGCAGGGCTGGAACTTCCTCGCCGTCGCCATCAGGGCCCAGATGTCGTGCTTCGGGGGGCACAATGGCTCGGGGCCTTGGACTCTGCCGAGCATACTGGTTAGGGCAGAGACGTGGCTCCAGCATCTCTGTGTGACGGTCTGCTGTTTAGCAAACTTTGGATATTCCTGTGCGGGATTCCCATGGTCGTCGCGGCCGTAATTCTCTACGGTCTCGGATTGGCCCACGGATGACCCCCAGGTTCTGCAAGTCGAGAGGGACGTCTTGTTACTGTTTGCAGCATCGGACCACCACCTTGACTTCCAGCTCGCCTCACTGGACCTCGGGCTCATACTTCCAGGGCTTTCGTTAAGCCGGCACTGCTCAATGAGAGACCGTGAGAGAAGCACGTCTGTACTCTCCACCAGCGATGTGCATATGCCCAGCCTACCTGAGGCATTTCGTGACGCTTTACCGCTTATTGTCAGCGGTGTTGAGGGTTTGTTCCAGACATCGTACTTCAGATGCTGTCTAGGGTTCTCCATGCCGATCTGAGGGGCGTGAGAGGTTCTTTGTGGTGGATGCGCAGATGTGTCTCCTTTGCCTGTTGGAGGCGCTGGGGTCCTAGGATTTAGATTTGTAGGCCCTTCAGTCTTCTGCGTTCGAGGAATGGCATTTGCAGAGAGACGCACGTCTACAACGAAATACGGATTAGAAGGAACCCTGAAGCATAAGATGGGTCTGTCGTGGTGACACAACCAACCCGAAAGGCGGCTTACCTCCGGTATCTGTACTCATTGGTTCCGGTGCTGCCTTGCCGTCTTGAGAGGACCATGGCGATCTTGCGGGCTGCGGATAGCCAGCACAAGCCTTCTTGGAGCGGATGCATTGAGTGCAGGCAGGCGTCTTCTCGTCACATTTGATCCTTCGTTGCCTGAAGCGATAGATCAGCCTCACTCTGTCTTTGGAGGGAGGTCACATTCGCTCAACCATCGGATTCATGAACTTACTTGCAGTTACTGCATCCTGTTTTGACTCTTGGTCTGTTTGTGCGTGCTCGACGCTGTTTGGGAGGCTCCTCGTTCACCGCAGTCCTTGGTCGATCGTAATCCTTCTCATCGAGGACAGATACGCGCTGCTCCACGTACAAATCGGCCATGTCTTGGAAGTTGGCCATCTTTCATCTTCATACACTGGCCCAAGGACTTCAGGGCACCGTTGAAAAGCTTTCTTTCCACCCCATCCTTCACAGACGGCATAATCTGGGACCGCGATTACTTTTATGCTGTGCCTCAATTGCAAGGCTCGCGGCCCAAATGGCGTTTTGCGCAAATTCGCCCTGTGACCGGGCGGCTGTGGGAGGTCATCTCACCCTTCCCCGCAGGCTCAGCTGCGCACCAATGCATGAGCACTGACCAATGGCACCCCAGGGGTTTCGATCCCACCCGCCAGGTGGGCATGAAACCAGGCTCTTCTCTCGGAGGATGGATTGGGGAAGTAGAACGAGTAGCATTGCATTTGAAGTGGTTCGATGAGTGGGAAACAAAATAGCCGGAGAAAATGTCGGCCGATGGCGCAATCATCTCGTCTCCGTTCAGGTCCCGGCCCCGGACCCGTTCCGTTGCTGATTGCGCCATCGCCGATGTCCGTTCATAAAGGCTTTGACAAAATCATGCGCATCTCACATCCTGTGGGATTTAATTGAAAAAACCTTCGGAAGTAAGTTTGGATATCAATAAGATTTGTAATCTGTTTCTATTCTGCTTTTTCTGCCCCTCTACTATTCTCCAGCACATTAGGTACCCCAGTACTGGACAAGACGACATGTCCGCCGTCCCGGATCTAAGTCCGGCCCAAGTCGGCCACATTGCTTCTCAAAAGCACTTCGATATCGACGGCGCAAAGGTCTCCTTCCCACTAGTCCTCACTCCCGGAAATCCTGAATCTGACCCACCAACGGCGGCCCTCGCCACAACTGAAGCTGTTGCTGCTTGGATCACGCAAAAGCAGAAGCAATTGGTCGATCTAGCAAAGAAGCATGGCGCCATTCTGCTCCGTGACTTCTGTCCACCCATTTCTACAGCCGCAGACTTCGACGTCGTTTGCAAGTCGTTTGGCCTGGACGAATTCCCGTATATAGGCGGGGCAGCACCTCGGACCGTAATCACTGGGTCCGTCTTCACCGCCAACGAGTCTCCTGCCGACCAACTCATCCCGTTCCACCATGAGATGGCCCAGAGCAAGAGCCACCCCGGTGTCTTGTTCTTCTACTGCCTGAAAGCGCCGCCGGAGGGCGGAGAGACGCCCATAGTGCTATCCAACCTGGTGTACGAGCGAATCAGAACAGAGTTCCCTCAATTTGTGTCGGAGCTGGAGCAGAAGGGCGTCAGGTACGTCAGGGTCTTGCCGGAGGACAATGACCCCTCAAGCGCGATCGGCCGAGGGTGGAAGTCCACGTTCGCAGTGGACACCAAAGAGGACGCCGAAAGAGTCGGCAGGGAGATGGGCATGGAGCTGGAATGGCTCGAGGGAAATCTGCTCAAGACGACGACCGCTGTCATCCCTGCCACGAAGAAGGACCCTCGCACCGGGAAGGTGTCTTGGTTCAACAGCATCGTGGCAGCTTTCACAGGCTGGAAGGACACGCGGAATGACCCGCGCAAGGCGGTGGTCTTTGGGGATGGGAGCCCGCTCGATGCGGACGTCCTGCGCAGGTGCCAGGAGATCATGAACGAGCTCGCTGTGGCGTTTGAGTGGAAGCGCGGCGACGTCTTGGTCGTTGATAATTGGGTCACGCTCCACTCGAGGAATTCATTCAAAGGAGAACGTGTAATCTATGCGAGTTTGTGGAAGTAAAAGGAGTAGCAAGCAACCTCTTCTGGCCTATCACTTGCTATATTGGAGGGTGGCATCATAGCTAGACTACGCGGTCCATCCTCCACATTCATAGGTGGACTATCCTAACTGTTCAGGCATTTATTGAGCCCCCTTTTCAGAAGTGATACTACAGCGATATTCGTCCGAACATTGTACCGTCTGAATCATGTTCGTCCGAAGATTATGTTCGTCCGATGTTCTGACCTGGGCGCTCGACCTGTATCCTCACTCACTCGAGATTCCCGCATAGTTTCAACACGCTTCTTGCCTCTATAAAATGAGAAGCCAAGCTCAATTAGGCAATCCCGCTATTGACTAGGGTATTAGTTGGACAGGACCTTGATCTTGCAAAGGCATGTTGAGTGCTCTTAGCGCAATGTACGTACACAACCACATAGGTACCTAGGTAAGCAGCCTGAAATAATCACATCTTCTCAATCAGTGCGCGGTATTTGGTCTCAGTCATGACACTATAGAGACTAATATATGTAGTTGGAGACCAATCAAAAGTGTTCCCCCCCCCCACCCCCAGGCTTCTTATCCGCAGTACAGATGTTTTCCTTCCCTCCTCTGCTTCCGTAGCAATAGAACCTGAGACTTCGTATCCCCTCCCACGCCTCCGTCCTCTCCCTCTATTCCTTCCCTCCGTGAACGAGACCATCTAGACAGAGCCTGTCCTAGATCCCCGCTGAGGAAACGCCATCACCACTAGTCCAGATAGAAAACCGGAACTGAGCGTGATTTCTCAACATTCGTAGTGCAGAACGCCAGAGGATAGCTGACTTTCGGGCCGCTGAATAGTTGTTCCGGTAGACTGAACCAATTGCGCAGCCATGACCCCCTCTTCCCTCTCGATTGACAGCGAGTACTGTCACGTTCTCCATGTAGTCCAGTATTCATCCCTCTCACGCGCCATCCCAGAACGACACCTGAGCTTCCCACGCCTTGGCGAACTGTTGGTCGTCCAGAGCTGTGCCGAAATTATGCGGGGAGGTGAACTCGGGGGTCTCGGCCAACCAAGGTGTCTGTGGCGCGCTCGAGAAGGGGGTGTTCGGGCCAGTAGAGATGTGTCCCGGATTGTTGCTCAGACTCGATCCGATGCCAGAAGACGAGATTGTCTGCGGCATGGACTGAGGGCCAAAGTCACTCTCCTGGGGCAAGAACTGGAAGTTGTTGCCGGACGCTGGCGGCAGAGGATGTCCGAGGTTTGGTGCGTTGAAGGTGAAAGCCTCCGCGAGACCCTGGGAGAAAGACGGCCGAGGGTAACCAGACTGCTGATGGTGACCAGGCTGCTGAGTGTAATTAGACGGGTGAAGAGCGAGGGCTTGTGGTCGACCCTGGAGAGAGACTGAGCTGTGCTGTGGTTGTGCCGAGGGATAGGCGCTCGCACCGACGGAGGCAGTTTGTGCGTTGAGGGGTCCAAAGAATTGATCCGCCTGGTTGACCTCAGGTTCCTGTTGTCCCATGCCACCGGAAACTGTAGGAGGATGAAAGTCGTTCACGGCCATCTGTAGGGCAGCCGCAGCCTCTTGTGTGAAACCCTGAGGCGTCGCGGACATGCTGGATTGTCCCGAAGGTGGAGCTGTTGCGGACTGAGTATTGGCAGCCGCTCGACGAGGCGTATCAGAAGCCGATCGCTTTGGTTGCTTTCTGGTGTTACGCGAGGCTGCCTTTCGAGTCGCTTGACGCGGTGGGATGGCTGGGGCAGCAGGCGCGCCCGGCGTGTCTGAGTGATTGTGTGCGGCTGCGTCGTGATTGTCCTCGCCAGCCTCCTGGGGGCCCTCCTGCTCCTCGCGACTTCGCTTCCTCTTGGCATTAGCTTCCTCGAGGAGAGTCTGCTTCTTCTTGTTGCCTTCCTTGTTGCGATTCTTTCTCTGGACCTCGTGGTTCGGCGCGTTTGCCAGCCTGCAAAGCCAAGATGGTTCCATCAGGTCCGCAACGGCCTTCTTTGACACCTGTTTTGGGATTGTTAGGAACGGAAACAATTGCAAAACTATATACAGTCTGAATGATACTCACCTTGATGGAGTCCAGGACTGCCTCGTATCGGTCCATGAAGCTATCGTAGTCCTCGAATTCAAAGTTGCCACCCAATGAGAACTTGAGCGCGTAGAGGGCACCCAGTTGAGAATCTCGGATTCCAAGCTGTAAGTATAACAGGGTCAGTCACTGTATTTTTCAAATTGAACGGGGGCAATTGAATTTAGGAGATATTCTAACTTACCATGAGACCCCAAGCCAGCATTTCCAAACGAATGTTAGTCTCCTCTCGCGTGCGACGAATGATGTTGGTCTCTCTCTTCACAGGCATGCCGTTGGCGTCGCGGACGATCTGTTTGTTTCCGTCTTTCTTGAACGTTCCGTCCATGATGTCAATTTGGTTTCTCATGGCTTCGAAGAGACGGCCGACCAGCTGTTTCTGCTTGACGGGGTCATTGTCGGGGAAGTTCTTGTCGGGATCCTGAGAGAGGGGTGCGATGTCGTGACCGTCCTTCCGCTGAGCCGCAAAGGCAGCCGAGAGATTGAAATAGTCGTTCATGTCACGAATCTCGCCACGGAAATCCTCTGAGACGAGGGGATCGTCGAGTCGAGCTTGAAGGTTTTGCTGCTGTTGCGCTGGCTGGCCGGCCTGGCCTTGAGCTGAGGTGTTGCCCATCGCGAAGGAAGCCATGCTTGTTGATGAGGAGGTATGTAAGTATTAGGCGAGGCAGTGAGCGGTATGAGTTGGTGGTCGTAGAAGAAGATAGGTATCGCAATGGAAGAGAGAAGGTATCGCAGTGGAAGAGAGAAGAAGGTATCGCAGTGGAAGAGAGGAGAAGGTATCGCAGTGGAAGAGAGAAGAAGAAGAGGAAGATCAAGTCGAGGTCGAGGTCAAAGTATGCAGTGAATAGAAGAAGACGAAGCAGTCCAAGACCAAAGGTGTGGAAGATAGGTTTGTCGCAAGACGAAAGCTTCAGTGACAACTCAGGGTCGAAAGACACAACAAGGTTGATCGACAACTCGAGGTTGGTTTAGGTTAAGGTTAAGGTCCAAGATTCAAAGATCGAGGAAGAAGTTGGGAAGAAGGAGGGGATTCAACGCCGTCGACGCTCGTGCTGACATAATGCAGGGAAGGCTTCAAGTGAAGGGACGATAGAGTGATAGGACGGAAGCTATATCGTTTGCTCGATCACATGATCGAAGGCCCGAGGAAGCTTCGTGGCTGATCGTGGGTTGAATAGACCGTGGAGGGGCATATCAGCATTGTTATCGTTGGACAAACGGTTTATCTCTTCGGGTCAGTCATCATGGGGCAGTAGACGGCGAGCCGAGAATTCACTTCAATATCTTCTGGGAATATTCGTCGACACTTGACCTTGAGGGCTAGACCCGTTTGACTACGACGCAGGTATATACAGTGAGAGCAGTGCCAGAGGAGCCGGCCGGGATAGCTTCGTGAATCAGTCGACGACCCCTCCATCACATGCCGTCTAAATTCACACTGC
>JACBFG010000030.1:362147-377287 GCA_013435955.1 Diaporthe sp. HANT25 | reverse complement strand
GGGGGGGGGGGGGGGGGGGGGGGGGGGTAGAAGGGCGCTGGTTTTCCATTGACTTGATACTCAGCCGGTGGGCGACGACAATAGAATACGATCGTGGAGCGGCGTGGCGTGGAGTGTCTGGAGATGCCAAAATGGATCGTACTCAGATTGTGTCTATTCCTTACGGCCAATTGATCATCTCTTCTGCTTACCTCAGTACTACTTTCTACCTTCGTCTACTCTACGTTTTCTGGGATAGACAGAATCAAGTGTTCAAAGTATACAGCCAATGTGCGGCTTCTCCTGGCAGGCGAAGGAGTTTGCCGACTCGTGAATGGGTACGGTGTACTAGTAGCTGTGCAAGGTATGCTAGTGAATTGACAATGATTTACTGGCTGTTGCAAGTTCTCAAATGGAAAGTGGGACTAGTTCAACTGATTGGAATACTGAGTGTAATCAGCCGTCAAAGTCCAAGACGATCTCCAGGTCTTCTCATTGGCTTCGTGCCGTGCAAGATATGCGCATCCGAGATAGGGAGATATAGAGGTGACGTAGTATCAAAATTGCAAAGCTGTGTCTAAAATTACGGCTGTTGGGCTAATTCGCTGTGGTAAGCATTATGCTGCAGAGAGGCAGTTGCTAGCATTACATGGAAGTGACGGAGCTGCGGTTATGTAGATAGACCGGGAACGCGATTGAAGCGGTCCACCCCTTCAGATCTGTTCTTGAGAGCTGTACGAGCAGAGCACTGGGTCAAGCTCCAAAAAGAGTCGAATGGTAGTAGTTCAGCCTGCCAGATTGCTCGAAGCGCTGTATCGACAGTTTGAAACTGCTCGATTCTATAGTGTGCCTTCAATGTTAGCCGGGAGACAGGTTCATGAACATTCGGAACCAAGAGCATTGAGTAGAACGGCTTGGCTGTCTCCCTGATATCTGCAAATATGGGTCACGCTTTAATGATAAATAAGAGAGTATCAAAACAGCAAATCATGGCGCCAGATGTCGTAACTAAGCTATTATCATAGCATTTGTGTCGTTGGACGGAGATTTGCTTGTGCACCACTAGCAATTGTGTAAAGCACGTAGATCCACGTCCCAATTGTTTTCCTGCCGTTCAATATATGGTCCTATCTTGTTCATGGGCCCCCTGTCCACTGTTTCGATAAGTACTTATTGTTAACGCTGCGTGTGCTGTCGTCTAAGTTACTGCATCCGCATCAGTCTCCCGTAGCACAGGCTATTAATCACGTAGGTCGATACAAATTACAGCAAAAGGCATTTCTAAATCCACCAGCAAGACTCGATGGCTACGTTTCGTCCCTACTTTGCCACCATCCCACGCAAATGAGGCAATGTTGGTGCTCTGTTGCATTGCGTCGCGAAGGAGCATTACTCTACTTTAGCGCACCAAGAATAAATTACATGATGCTCAGGATAACGAATAGCTCTCTAAACCATAACGGAACTCGAAATAGTGTAGTTCCTCAGAATCGCTGGCTCTGACTAGGGACATCAGACCTCGCAGTAGAATCTCTCGTTCCTCTAAGTATAAGTATCCTACGACGTGCGGAATCCACAGCTCAGTTCGGCTTGCTCTCCGCCCCTGCAAGGTATTTGTCTATCAGGTACCTGAGATCTTCCAACAAACTAGCTGTCACGGTTGTCCCAGGCGTATGCCCACAGTGCATGAACTTGGTTTGCACAGAGTAGAGCAAGTTCCTGTCCTCAAATTCCTCCACTGGTTCATCTGGCCCGAAGTGCTTGAGGTATTGCTCCACGTACTCCTTTGACTTCATCTGATGATGATCGCATCTCCAGATCCCAATCTCCTTCTCGCTATGAGCATAGTATGCCGCTGCGTCGATGATGTAGATCTCATTCGTGTTGACATCAGTGCCAATGTTCTCCTCCCAGAGGTCTCCGTGGATCAGACAAGGCTGAATCTTGCCCTCTAGAGGTCCTAGAAGACGAGGAATGAGCTTGTTGAAGACAATCCGCATTACGCCGTCGAGATCTTGCCCATGGCCATTGGCGCGGATGTCATGGTCGTACGACATTCTCATCAATTTCGTGAAGAAGGACATCCAACTGTCATCCCATTCGCCCAACAAAGGCAGTTTACCATCGTATGGCACATGATCAGATCCGAATTTCCCACGTGGGGATTTGCCTCTGGACTTGAGATGGAGCTCCGAGAGCCGCTCTCCAAGTCTTGTGGGATCAGGGGCTCGATGGTCGATCTCCTTAAAGTCACAGAAAAAGTAGAAGCCATCTGAGTCCAAGCACTTCCCATACCCTCTGGGCCGTGGAACCAGGGACGGCACCGTGTTGAATATGCTCAGCATACTCAAGTATTCACCTTTCACCCTCTCTCCCGCGGCTGTCCCCGTCACAACCTAGAAATAGTCAGAGAAGATTGCTCAGTGGAGGACTATACTCATTTGGTACCTTGAGGAAGAAAAGGGATGACGATCCATCCTCGTTCTGAGCGATCAACTTGGCAGTCGAAGCCCAGGCCGAATTGCCATATAGCTCAGCCTTGACCAGTCGAGTGCCTTGGGGAAAAGCTGGAACCATTTCGTCAGAACAAATCGCTTTTCTTATCACTTAAGGGAAAGAAGAAGTGAAGAGGGATCTTCAAGACAATGTATGCGTGCCTCGTATGACGGCCGTATCGACCTGGAAGTTGCTGTTTTCGGACGACATATTTGATCAATCGCTTTGAGATTCAGGTATTTATCGTTCGAGTATGCTCTCAAAAGGTAGAAGAATTGGGGTGGGCAGACTGCATCGATATTCACTTAAAAATAGTGACAGAAGGTGAACATGCTGATGAGTTGGATGTTATCATTGAGTGGCATGGCACACGCTCTTTATATCAACTCACTGGCCCCAGAAGAACATCAAATGCCTGACTAGTTGGGGTAGCGCTTGACGTTGAAGCTGAACCAACATCAAGCTATTAATCCCTATGATATACCTGGGCATGGAGGACTGTGCCGCACTCTTGCCGCAAAGCGACTCCAATCATGAGGTTCATGATGCCGCTACAGGTCCTGTTGGTCCAGGATTGAAAAACCCTGGATCTTATCTTGATACTGATTATGTTATGGATGCGGCTGCCCAGGTAGTCTGCCCGACATTCAGTAACTGGCTATGGCAATCACAAAGGGAAGATATGATTCCACTGCGGATTCTTGTAAGCATTCAATTTTTGAAATTGTGTTAGCACTACTCCACAGAGGATGTCATAGCTTTATATTGAAATGTGCAGGGCGGTATCATTTCTGTGACTTGGCGAGGGCACGAGAATCGGAAATTGGCCCGACGAAGACATGCAGATAATCAAGTCTATTCAATTTCACTGAATTTGCACAATACTGCTGAGCAAGCGATTAGTTTCCTCACGTCCGCCCACATGACTTGATTCGAAGATGATCTTTGGCTTTGCATACTGAATATACTGCATATATCAACGAACGGACTGAGGCTGGCGGCCATCCTCATCTCCATGCCATGTGGAATATTTCCGGGTCTTCCCAGATGGTGCCTTGTGAGTTCTGGAATAGGGAAATTTGCCGTTGATGAGACTAAGATGGAGACTGTCAAACCGCCATATGAGGCCGTGTGGCCCCCAACTAGCATGAACTCGTTGCTTCATTGCCGATATCAACACATGGGTATCTTCACCTCACTACTCTATTCCTTCTTTTGATTTTCCAGGGAACGCGAGCTACGTCGCATGGTAGTAGACCTACCCCCACCGTTGTCCGCGAGCCAGTGGATGACCATGGCTCATGATTTTCTTGCGCCTGCCTCGCTTCCCCCAGCACTTCCAGGCATCCCGGTGCCGACAAACCTTTGAAGACTGCAGTGGACGGCCAAAATTGCTCACAGATCCCAAAGTGAGCAAACCATTTCAGCGCCCCAAAGGGCAATCCCCTTCTAGACGGTCTCTCTGACCAGCTTCTTCACCAATTTCCTCTGGGCGTCCACGTCCAAGCGGCCTTCATCGGTCTCCTTGAGTGCCCTGCCAACTACCAGGATTGACCTCACAGCCTCGCTGTTCACCCATACCTTGCCGTTCCTGCCTACCGCAATCTCAAAGCCAAGACCCATGTTGCCGAGCTCTTCGAGCACCACAACACCCCCATCAGTTGTACTCTTGGGCATCAAGAGTCTCCTTGCAAAGCCAAGTGACACGGTGAATAGCATACCACCTGTCAAGGGGCCCAGCCCGTCTGCCTTCCCAGTTGCGGGGTTGACGCATTCCAGCTCGGCGTCCATGTGCTTGTTGGCCAGTGACACCCGCGCGTAGACCAGCTGACCGTTTGCAAGTTGTGGCCGTGTCTTCTTGGTTGCCATCTCGAACGCGAGTACAGGAAGGAGGGCGTTGGAGGTGTGAGGTGTGAGTTGGACGTAGTAGAAGTCGGCGGCGCCGTGGTGGACCTGGCCGATTACGAGATCACCTTGTGAGGGCACATACTACAAGATACCAAAAGTCAGCTATCGCATATCTGAGTTGGATGATTTGTATGCATACTCTGCCACCATTATACTCCACCCATAATGAGTTCTTCCTCCTGTCTGTGACGAGCTGCCCCGCGACGGTGGGCAAGATGGTGCTTGGTGGGATGTGCCGCAGTCCAGGCCCCAATTGGAGTGCTTTCTTGGGATGTGAAGGGATGTTCGACGGATCTATGGTATCCCCCGGAAGGACAACAGGTGCCTCTGATGAAGACATGTTGATGGCGCCTGACGTTACGAAGTAAACCCCCAATTATGAGAAGATCGACGTACACGGTGATGGAGGGACCATTCCTCAGAAATTCAACTGCCTGCCGGTGACGTTGATTCTTATCGCTATCGGGCAGAGGTACGTACCGGCCATGGAGGTGCAGGTGGCAGGGGGGCCCAGACTTGAGCAAGGGACTTGCTGGATTTCTCCTAGCAGCCAAAAAAATTCGGTCAGATTCGCAGCTGAAGAGTCCAACCCCACCATCAACTATCGTCTTAAATACTCAGCCTTGTGATTCTTTAAGACACCCGGCCCCAAGTTGTCTTTGCTGAAATTTCTCCCCAATTATCCCTTATACCGCCGCACAGATGAGTGAGAACGGAGTTACTGGGCCCAGCCCTCAGCCGGGCGACCGTGTCGCTATCGGTATCACCTTTGGCAACTCCAACAGCTCTATTGCCTACACGATCGACGACAAGGCAGAGGTCATTGCAAATGAAGATGGAGGTGAGTGTGAAAAGACAATAGCATGCCGTGGAATGTCCTAACAGCGCTTTCTGCAGACCGACAAATTCCCACGATAATATCCTACGTCGACGGCGATGAGTACTATGGTGGCCAAGCAAAGAGCTTCTTGGTCAGGAACCCCAACAACACTGTCGCATACTTCAAGGACTTCCTAGGAAAAGACTTCAAGTCCATTGACCCAACTCACAACCACGCTTCTGCCCACCCTCAAGAGTCTGGCAGCACCATTGCTTTCGAGGTGAAGGATAAGGAAGGCGAGGAGGCCGCGTCCAAACTCAGCGTTTCCGAGGTCACGACCCGCTACCTGCGCCGCCTCGTCGGCTCTGCTTCCGACTATCTTGGCAAGAAGGTGACTTCCGCTGTCGTCACCGTGCCCACCAACTTCACAGATGCGCAGAAGACCGCCTTCATCAAGGCCGCCAACGACGCCGACCTCGAGATCCTGCAGCTTATCTCCGAGCCTGTCGCATCGGTCCTCGCATACGACGGTCGCCCCGATGCTCCTGAGGTCACGGACAAGATCGTTGTGGTGGCAGACCTGGGTGGCACCCGCTCTGATGTCACAGTTGTTGCTAGCCGTGGGGGCATGTACACGATCCTGGCTACTGCCCATGACTACGAGTTTGCTGGTTTCGCACTGGACAAGGTCCTGATGGACCACTTCGCCAAGGAATTCATCAAGAAGCACAAGAAGGACCCACGAGAGACCGCCCGGTCACTCGCCAAGCTCAAGTACGAAGCCGAGGCCACCAAGAAGGCACTGAGCCTGGGAACCAACGCCAGCTTCAGCGTCGAGTCGCTGGTGGACGGATTCGACTTTGCCTCCACTATCAACAGGCTGCGTTACGAGATGGTCGCCCGTTCTGTCTTTGAGGGCTTCAACCGCCTTGTTGAGGGCGCTGTCAAGAAGGCCGGTCTGGATGTCCTGGACGTCGACGAGATCATCCTGTCCGGCGGTACTGCGCACACCCCCCGCATCGCCGCCAACCTGAGCAGCATTTTCCCGTCATCGACAACGGTCCTGGCCCCCTCCACCACCTCGACAGCCATCAACCCCTCCGAGCTGCAGGCCCGTGGCGCCGCCCTGCAGGCCTCCCTGATCCAGGAGTTCGAGACCGAGGACGTGCAGCAGAGCACCCACGCCGCCGTGACGACCGTTGCGCACGTCACCAACGCCATCGGCGTTGTTGCCCTCTCAGACGACGGGTCCGAGGAGGTCTTCACGCCCGTGATCGCGCCCGAGACGGCCGTGCCTGCACGGAGGACCGTGCACGTCAGCGCACCCAAGGACGGTGGCGACGTGCTCGTCAAGATCGCCGAGGGCAACACGCACATCCACGTCACCAAGCCGGAGCCCAAGGCTAAGGAGAATGGCGAGAAGAAGGAAGCGGACGATGAGGACGACAGCGACTTTGACGATGATGAGGACGAGGAAGACGATGAGAAGCGCGAGAAGGTGTGGAAGATCGGATCCACGCTTGCTGAGGCCGCCATCCGCGGCGTCAAGAAGGGCGGCAAGGTCGAGGTCACGATAAGTGTCCTCGCGGACCTGAGCGTTACAATCCAGACTAGGGAGGTCGGTGCGAAGGGTGGTGTGAGGGGAACGCTCTCTGCTTAAGAACATCACCAGTGAGAGAGAGGCAGGGAAAGAGAGAGATGAGATCGGGCAAAACAGGGAGGGCAGGGCAGTCGGCACCCTGAGATGGCGCGCCGGCAGCGGTACTGGATGAGCACATAGACTTCAGGCCCGAGAGGAGCTTTATGACGAGCGAGACCCCCGGCGTGGAGAGCTTGCATGTACGCATAGCACACATTAGAGGATTTGGTTGAATAAAACAATTAGATTTTTGCAAAGGTTGGCACCTAAATCAGACTTCTGAGCGTTTGGGAGACTCTAGAGGACTGTAGCAATCAACCTTAACCGTCCAGCATACATTCGTGTTAGCCAGGTCATTGGTCATTCACAGATACCGGGTTCACTCCACAACGAAGGCTTGATATCCATATGCCATATCATAGTCTGGCAATTGTCCTTTCTGAGTTCCTTTTTGTTATCCTGTTTGTGGAGCACGGCACGTGTGCTGTTTCCGTCTGCCTAGTGCTACTTGCTGAGTTTCCAGTGATGATTATACTGGTTTCCTAGACGTCGCAAAGGACAGTTCCATTCCTTTCCCGCCATTTTCAGTTCCCATGCTCACATAACAAGATTTACCACCTTGGTACACTGCCAACGACGGAACGAGTGTAAACATTTGAGCTCGAAAGCTGCATCAGCTGGATCGGATGCTTATCGCCCTCCGGCAAATCCATCCAGCTGAGGCTACAAATCCCGACAAGACATCTTGATTATTGGCACGCTGAAACATGGCCACCGTCCCAAGGATGCCAGTGAGGAACAATCATGACTGATTCTGAACAGCTTTGACTGTTGCCGGTGACGTCGCCGTCTCTGGGGAGGTGCAGCTTCTCTCGCAATTGGGACCGGGTCCCTTTGCCTCTCCATTTGTATAGCAAGCCTAGGAATAGACCTTGCCGGGTTAGGACCCTTTGGAGAGGCTGACAATTGCTAGCAACCCATTTTGCAACATCTTGTCGCCAAGATCTTCGCAACGCCTGAACTGAACCTCGCTTTGATGAGGCTCGAGACGTATGATTGGGTGATTATGACTGCGGCTCTGAGTGTTGGATTTTGGTGCTATGTCCCAGAACAGTCTCCTTATCCTGTCATGACGGCATCCTCTTCTACCGGCTCGGGAGGATTGGGCTGCTGATGCTTGTTCTGCATGTGTCTTCGCCAATTGTCTTTCCTGGGGAAGGACTTTCCACCTCCTTGTTTTGAGTAAGCGCAACCCGTCACCGTGCAGTGATATTTCCGTGTCTTGTTGTGCTTGTCGTTGATGTGCCGGTCGAGATGTGTTTTTGTGCCGAAGCGCTTGTCACATTGCGGGCATTGGTGTGGTCGTTCATGATAGCGTTTGTGATGACTGTGATTTATAGTAAGCATATGATTACGAAATAGACCGCATGGTAATTAGAGTAGGCGTACTTCAACTTGTGCACCTGGTCAAATTTGCTTCCGCAAATCTCACATGCGAATGACGTGGGCTTGGGTGACGCTGAGTTCCTGTCCTCCAACGTAGAGCCCTGCGACTGGCCGGTGATGGTCGTCTCCAGGTATTCTTCACATGTGTTAGTAAAGTGCAGCGACGTCCAGGATTCCCTTGGTACTTTACCTGTGGTCGGTTCGAAGGTACTTGAGGGGCGGTTTGACATTGATGACCGTGGGGAGGGAGATGCGGTATAATTTGACCCCGTGAATCGTGTCTCGGGAGAAGTGTGGTTTGATGGGGATGGGCCGTATGCATATTGGTCGAATCCAGGCGACGAGGTGTCGGAGATATCAGTTATGACTTGCTCATCGGGTTGGGGCACAGCTTGCCCGTTGGTGGTCACGTCCATTTGTGTCGGGTGACGCACAACGGCTTGAAATTGTGGACGATCGGGCTGCGTTGAAGGTTCGACCTGGGCTTGCTGGGGAGGTGGTGACTGAGATGGCGAGTAGTACTCGGTCTGTGAAGGAGGAGACGGTTCGGATGGTGGAGGTGTGTTGTCAATCTGAGGTGGAGGGGAGTTTTCAAGTTTCCAAAGTTCCGTGTCTACCCAGGCAGCCTGTTCGGCGGCAGTCGTCGGTTTCATCATATCCATAGGGTTGACCGTGCCGGGCGCAGGACGGTACGGGCTGGGTGGAGGCTCAAACCGCTTTGGGCTGGAGTCGGAAAAGAGGAGGCCTCCTCTGGGTGGCGGAGACAGGGTGTCACTCGGTGACCCCAGTGACCTTGTCTGCTCACCCTCTTCACTGCTTCGGTCTTCTTGTTTGACTTGAGGCGAGGTGGGACTCGGCGGGGCCCCCGTGGTGTCGAATGGACTTCCAAGTTGTCTTTTCCCAGGCTGTGGCATGACCGATCCCACTATAGAATTCCCTGCTAACCCGATGAGATGAACGAATTGTGAGCCGGGGCCAGGCGTTGGCAGTTTAGGCTCTTCTGGCGGCGATAGAGGTGCCCCAGCTCCTGAGTACAAGTCTGCTTCCGCCGCGGTGTAATACTCATCGGCTGCTCCTCCTCCAGGGGGTTTATCATCGCGCAAATACGGCACAGCAGGCGTGTTCTCGGTGCGATCGTCGTCGACATCCATGTCCGATATCCTGGGCCCCGTGCCACGAGACTCGCTCCCGCTTGATCTCGTGCTTCCACGAGTGAATCTGGCGCCAATTTTGCGGAAGACGCTTCCCTTCAGCGACAGACTGCCCGTAGCTGATCGTGACAGGGGCTCGGGCTCCGTGGTCAGAGTCCCAAAAGTCCCGCTTCGCTCTGTCTGTCCCTCTGGCGGTGGTGTAAATGGTCCCTGGGCAACAGCCGGAGAGGCGTTTCGGCTGGCAGCCGCCACTGCCTCGGCCAGGGAAGGCACGCTCGGGGCGGGGGAGCACGAGAGCATCGACTGCCGCGCAACGGTAGGCGGCGGAGGGGGCGCCTGATGATAAACGATACCATCTGGGCCATACTCTTTGCCGATTTGTGAATCGCGATCGGATAAGGTCCCGGCTGTGGAGGCTATTCGGCCTTGGGAGAGTCGATTGGGGGGATACTGGGAGAAAGTCTGGGAGACTGGCCGCGAACGCATTGGGGCTCCGCCCATCCCCGGTCGTAGAGCATCTTGCTGTTGGCGTCTTTGCAATCGTCGTTTTCTCCTTGCTTTTAATATGAATGGCAAACTACAAACGAGCATGAGAATGATGGCGGCAGCAGCGCCGACGGTGGCACCGGCAATGGTGCCAGGCGACGCGTCGCGAGCCATGATGACATGGTCGCGGGTGATTGGCGACGGCGACATGTCAGGAGAGAGCGATGGTGAAGCTGAAAATCGATGTCGATCTCTTGAAGCCCGGATGAGTGCTGAGGGCGCCAAGAGGAGAGGTGAATCAATGTCTCTGGCTAGTGAGGCTGATTGGCCGGGGGTGGCGCAGCTGTGAGGCCGAGAGACGGGACGGGTTGAGGTGAGGTGAGGTGAGGTCGAGGTCGATCCGATCCGCAGGGCCCAGCTGAGGAGAGGAATGAGGCTGAACGACGACGAAGACGACAAGACGACGCCGTCGACGGTACCGACTGCCAAAGGGGTTTAGGCCCTCATAACCCGAGTCGAGAGTGGCTGGCAGGACCAGACTGCTTCTCGTCGTTGGGTCGTCGTCTCGGCCGGGGCGCAGCAGCGGGCGGGATGGCTGCAAAAGCTGGAAGGGCTGTCACTGGGTGACGGCGGAGGATGCAAGAGATGTGGTTCGGTATGTTCGGCCCCTCATGGTTGAGAGGGTCGATGACGGATGAAAGTTGCAAGAGGGCGGGAGCAGGATTTGAGGCGAAGGTGAACCGAGCCAAAGAGGGAGAGTTGGGACGAGGTGAGATGGGGTCGGTCGGCCGCTCAGTCGGTCAATTGGACTGGACTGGCCTTCGCTACGCAGGCGGTGGGTGGACGGGTGGGCAGTCGGGGTCCCGGACAGCTGGGATCCAACAACGATGATGGGGTGGCCCTTGGTGCTTGTGTAGCAGCCCAGTGCAGGCAGGCAGGCAGGCCAGTGCCAACGCCAGAAGTGCGTGCGTGCAGCAGGTTAGGTACGGTATGCCACGCTTCCAACGCTGGCTCGCGTGGTGGGTTCAGCCACAGAGCGGGCGAATGGAGTAGCTCTGTCTACCAGGGCGGTGGTTATTTTAGGTGGCCGGGTGGATAGCGTTGATGGGCACAAGCGAGAAGGAGACATGTGGATTTTGAGGCGTTTGTTTGAGAGGAGTCGGGGAGGTACCGCAGCGACTATTATCTATGTTCCAGGATCGACGATGGGTGATCTTGGTTGGACCCCGGGAAGAAACCTTGGAAGATAGCAAAGTGCACCGTGCCTCCTCCTCCTCCTGCTAGTCTTGATGCTACTACGTACTGCTGCTACTGCTGCTGCTCTTGCTACTGGTGCTGCGGTTGGTGCTGGTTTGAGGTAACCTGGTCTGTGCCGCAGCCGCTTGGACGGCGGGACCGCATGACTACACCACTGCGAGACTGGGTGCTGCACGATGGACTGGTGGGAGGAAGCGACGACGAGCGTGGCATCTCCTTGTGGGGGCTCGCCCTTGCAGGGAAGGCAGGAGGAAAGGGGCCAGGTAGAGCAGGCCGGCCATTGGTCAACTGGCCACTCACGGCAGGATGCCTCCTTCCCCCCACCCCACTCGGACGGTTCTGAGTTTGACAGTATCCCTACACCACAGCTGACTACAGCTGGTCCCTAGTGACATTCTTTTCCCAATCTGTCTTTCTCTCACCGCGACATCGCCAGATTCCAGCACCTCGCCAGATCGAATCCAAACCGCAATGTGACGTTCCAATGCTGCGCAAAGTGATACCAGATCGATGCCTCAGCACCGAAGCTTGCACTGAGGAATTTTCACTCGGCTTTGACCGAGGCCTTGATCCTCGAAAAAAATACTCGGCGCTCATCCCCAAGCAGGGCAAACAGGGCACAATGGATCCAAGGCCAATCCCAATGGGCCACGCCTTCGGATTCGCAGCGAATCGACCCATCTATCATCTCGGCAACCAACGTCGAACTCAGTGCTAGGAACCAGTACAGGCACATAGCACCATCTCTCAGCACACAGCACAGTAGCACTCAGACTTCCAGATGACAGACAGTAGAGCCCCAGCGGAGCCTGTCTCCTCCCACGAGCCATCGACTACCACTTGGCCCAAGTCACAGCGATGACGACTCATTGGCAGTGTCTCATTCATAAAAACCCATACTGCTGCTACAGCATGCCTCGCAGAAACCTCCATCCCCACGGGGACTGCCCGAGCTGCTCAGCCACGCCGCCTCAACCTTCCCAACTTGGTGCTGCATGTCACCATATGCATACAATCACTCAATGGCACCGTAGCAAGAAGCACTTTGTAGATTCAACTCCTTGGTCATATTCATGACTACAGCAAAATCTCTAAGCTCCTGACTTTCCTATCTTTGCCATGCTTCCCATGTCGAAGAAATTCTCGACACTTTGACTAAGTTCATGGCCTACAGCACGATCCTGGTCGAAAGCGACGTTCCAGGCCCACGAAAGGCGTCTATCCTGCTTCCCACATTCTTCCCAGGATACCCTCAAGTCTCTATCGTCTGTCAGATGTACGCCTGGCCGAACTGCGGAACGTACTTCATAGAGCCGACTTCTTCGAGAATTTCATGTTGCAATCTCGTCTTCTTTCCACCCTGCAGAAGCCAGGGCCAATTGAAACGCACAGCCCCGTGGTTCCTGTTAATCCGAAGAGTCTATTCTGATATAGTTCCACCCCATCCTCGGCCTACCCCTGTTTTGGATAGAAGCCACTGACCTGGGCGCGGGAAGCTTATGATGGCGGAAACTTTTCGGCACAGCCACGAGAGCCGGGCACGTGGGGGAGGTCCGCGCCACGTCCGAGAAACCGCCAGGCCGTCCATCAACCGGTAACCCCGACAACATCGTCATAGCTTCAAAAAACTTGACATCTGCGGCCTCCAAAAGAGGCAACCCAGCAACGACCTTCCGTTTTGCGAAGACACGATTCGTTGGCTGCAGTCCGCGAGTTGCAAGATTTTTTCATTGGGTGGCTTCCGCGGGCTCAAGTCTCCCGTCACGCCATGTCTCACGAGAGAGCCTCATCTAAGGATCACTTGGTCGTCTAACCCAGGTCCTGGTCTTGGGCAAGAACGCAGTCCCCGTTCTCGTGCGTCAACCAGATCTTCTCGCCGAGGTGATTGAGGAAGTACAGCGCGTCAGTTGCCTCGTGTCGGTACAACGCTGAGTATATTCCCCTTCCCAAGAGTCCCTGTTCATTCAGAGTCTTCCTCGATATATATCTTGTTGGCGGGAGATTTGCACTGAGGTCGCCTGATGCATCTGCTTTGTTATCCTCATCTGAACTGTCGTCCTCGTCCGATTCATCTGACCCCTTCAGCTCGTCATCTGCGTCTGATCCGCCCACGATTTCAGAGTCCATCGCATGGTGCAAGGTTTGGTCCTGGGTAGACAGCGGGCCATCTGGAGGAAGAACTTCGGGGGTATTCGCATCAGGCCGAGTGCTCGGCTGGAGATGGTCCAGCCGAGCTTGGTCCTGTTCGTGACTGCCGTTCCCATCCAAGCGCTGGGTGATAATTGGTGGATGGGCCCGATCCAGTTTGTTTATCTTTTCCAGCTCTTCCCGGAGCTGTTCCCACTCGTGCTGACGCTTGGCCGCCGCCTGTCGCTCGCTGGCCTCAAGCGACCCCCTGCGAGTCACCTCTTCCTCAGTTGCAGGGTCTACTGTCGAGCCGCCTGCATGCCTGGATTTCCCAGCAGCCTCATCTGCGGCGATTGACTCTTCAATGCGCATCATCTGTCGTTCGATCGCAATTATGCGCTGCTGTCGGCCTTCTGACTGGTCTGACTCCGTGGTATGGCTGAGTCGCCGCCGGTGAAGCGGTTTAGAGTTCGAATTGTTCTCTGATGACATTTTTTGATATGGGCAACTTAGTCAAAAACAAGACACTGTTCACAAAGGTGTTTCACTGTTATGTGCTGGCTAAAACCAAGGAACGAAGATTGAGTAGGTAGGTAGTCCTCAATACATCGTGGCTATGGGAGTTTGAAGGCGTTGGTCATTGATGGAGTTTAGTTTTGTCGAAGCGTGACGACCAGGACGCAAGAGGCCCTTGCATTTTATGACAATCAGAGAGAGGTGGACGTGATACAATTGCCCGGAATGAATTGGCTAGCCGACAAGTGTTGGGACTTCTTTTCAGGGCCGTCGAACCAATTCCCAAGCCTTCGCGACGTCCCGCTGTAGCGCGGCGCTCCAAGTCCCTCCTCGCAGCGAGCACTGGCTGGTAACGCGGCGGCCTTGTGCGCCCTGGAATTGATATTCGGCTAGGACACGGCTATACAGTGATCGGGCACGTGTCAAGGAGGTTTGAGCTCCTTTCCTGTCACGGCGCGCGTGCCTCCTGCCACGATGCAAGCGGGTGTATCTTACTTGAAAACAGGTTCTCAATCACGCACTACGCCTAACGGGCGCGAGACCCGACCGCATCGTCTATGAGCTACTAAGCTCCGCGGCACGGCGGACTTGACTAGGGGAGCATTGTTGGGTAGCACGGCGCGCGAAGTGATTCCCAGTGACTTTGAGCGCTGCGAACGCAGGGACCATAAGGCTGAGGGATCATGCGCTTGCTTCATCGACACTTGGGGAGGAGATCGGTGGGCTGGATGGCTAGTGAGTGATCGTGCCTTTGAGTCATCCTCCTGGTCTGCATGAAGCACTTCAAGAGTGATTGCAGATGTTTGGCTTCGTCCTCACTTGGCGCGTCACGTCGCGGGCGCTTGCTAGTCTCTACGGCAGGCGCCATGCCTGGATTTACTCTTAGACCCGTGTGGCCATGCTTCGCTGCGCTTTTGGGTTGTTGGGGCGAAAGGGGGGGGGTGTGGTTTTTGTAGGTCGATTGAGGGCTGGATCAAGCAGGAGGTAGCTTCCTTGCGCGGTAGAACGCAGTGGTTCACTGACAGCGGGCTTGGGCTGGATCAATAAGGGACGCATTTTTGCACGTAGAACAGTCTCGTGGTTGATCGCAGTCTGCAAGGCAGGCGCGGAAGGCTGTTGTCCGCGTCCTTAAGTCGAATCCCCGACTAGGAGGTTGTGTTGAGACCAACCTTGTCAGCTAATAGTAAAGATATACGAGTTGGTGATATTGTACGCCTATTCCCCAAGAGTGTAATGATTCACATTCTAACAAGACTTGCAATGCCATGCAATTTTTGCTTTTCTGCTCACAATAATCCCATGCAAAGAGCCCGGC